>JABEVY010000076.1:0-26047 GCA_013364935.1 Fusarium anthophilum
TGACCACTCATGATGAAGCCTCTAATTAGATTTAAGAAACTGTAAAACTGAAACATCACTATGAGAGTAACTACAATATGAAAAGAAATAAGTCTATATAGAATTGTCAGGCATTCCTGGATTCAAATCGAGAGCAAAGTAACCAGTTAAAACCAAGCTTCGGTCCACTCCGCTGGACTAGTTATGTTTACATTCCTCAGAGGACCATAGTTTGCCTCGGGGGGTCGCCTGGGAGATCAACCATTCCACCAAAGCTTAGGGAACAACTCGCTACATAAGCAATATAGACACGTTGCCATTTTGTTGGGATTAGAGGCTCTTGAAACATCGGAACCCTACTATAGAACATGTCCGAGCCCCACATAGCTTTAGGGTAGGCTAAGGGGTTAAAGAATTATTTTGAGTAGGATTTATTGAAGGTACCTGAGGCTGAGGCACCTACCCGTGTATAGCAGCAGGACCCTCCGACCCGAGACCTTCACCTGTTAGCCATGAGTCTTATACGCAAATAGCATTTCTATAACTTCAGCATTATATAACTAATTTGACATTGTAGATACTTACAGTATGTGAACTATAAAGCGTAATTAGCTAAAAATAAAGCGGTGATTAATAAGGTGCTCGTTTACTTCATTTGGGCTTTAGGAAAGCTATAAGAAACCTGGCTCTTTGCCTAGCTTTATTTTAGGCAGCTGGTGTCATGAAAAGCGTCAATTGAGTCTGCCTTGTCAAGTATAGGGAACCAAATTCGTTGCCCGCACTTCTGCAAGAATGTTTATAAGGTCAGTCTGATTCTCTGGCCAGCAAGTATTCCCAGATTAGTACAAGACAATGGAGCTGAGACGTACCAATAGTGGGGTGATATCTTATAGCGTGAAAGGCTGAAAGAGCCTTTATACTGTGATCTCGAGAGGCTATTCAGCTGATACCTTTTCGAGTTCAATCTATTATTCCTATATTCTCAAAACAGTTTTCTAATTCGACATATCTAGCAAAATTTGACTTTTTGGCGTGCAGGGGTGACTTGTATCTTAGCTTCCGCAACTTTGCATTGAACAAACACCCTTTAAGAAATGACTGGGACGAATAACACAACTACGCGGATGCCAATAAGGCTACTGATTGAATCACCACAAAACCATAGTATTATGTGTTTAACTGGGAGACTTATCTTTCTTGAAGTTATGCACACATTGCCTTCCTAAACTGAAGTTAATGGGGATTTTTCATTGTGCTGGCTTGCTATATCTCGGTGAGGCGTCATTAGCTTTAAGTATCAATCAATCAGTGTGGTGGCGTAATACATGTCGTTGAGACGTCATAAGCTTTCAGTATCTATGAACGCAAACGCTCGATATGATGATTTTCGGTGAACCACAGAGAACACGCTGGTCGACTGTATTGACAGGTAGATCAAGCGAACTCCCTCCTTGGGTGTGATTTATTATAAAATTTTGTAGCTAATTACTTGATTTACACATAGCTACTCTTATGTTAAGTTAGGGAGTGGCGACAGACTTCCCAGAACCGTAGATGATGTTCTTGACATTGAGATTTAGGTTGCTCATAGAGCCGAGGCCGCTGGGACACTCTGCTTGATCGCTGAGGGCAAGGTCGAGGTGACACTTCTCATTCACACCATACTTGCAAAGAGGATCAAAGATATTATAAAGTACAAAGTTGTTGGCGGCCCAACTCCGGGGTTCTTTCAGGCAAGGCTCGACGTAGCCCATAGATGTGGCAGCGGAAAGGGGAAGCTTACCGTCGTCGAGAAGGTCCTTGCACTCAGATGCGTGGACATACTCGTAGTTCATGACGATACCACCGCCTTGCTGAGGATCTTCAGAAGCAGGTCTTCCGAAGGCAAGGTAAGTCCAAGCATCGTATGAGATATCATGAGCACTCTTGGAAGAGTCAATCTTTAGAAGATTGACAGAGCGACCGCCATAGGACACCTTGACGCAGATGTTATTACAATCGACGGGAGTCGGCCAGTAGGCAACACGGTTTACATTGATCTTGCAGCCAAGCACACCAATACTACTGGAGTAGGAATCGTGAGGGGTAATATTTACAGAGCTAATAGCTGCCATAAGCAAGTATAATTAAGGTCAAGGAGTGTAATAATATATTAGAAACACTAGTTATATAAGATTTATTATAAAAGGTTAGCTTTATAAAGAGAAATTACCAAAGCTAAAGACTATAAATAGTATAACTAATTTTAAATCTTGGTAATTAATTTTATTATCATTATCAAGAGTTTAGTAAAAAAGCTTTAAAATACTTAACTACTACCTAAACATAGCTTATGAGTATTAATATAAGATAATAGGCCAAATAGTTAGCACTTATATCCAGGCTATACAATCTACTAACAACGGCTCTCATCAGCAACGACAATAATCACACAAGGACCTAGTTGTAAGAAAGGTATCTAGCATATACAGGCTCTAGCATGTTACCCAGGGCACAAAGGTAAAGAACACCAATAACATACAATATACTCATCGCCCTCACTGTTGCCTAGGCTCAAAGCAACAAAACACACACAAGGCAAGATGCCCAATGGAAGCAAGTCTGTATATAATATTGCGTTTCATTACATGAAAGTTGTACCGTCGTTAAACTATGTAACAACAGGCTCTTTTTTCGTAAAGAGCAATAGGGACCGTATAAGACCTGGATCTTCTTGTTAAATACATATTCAAAGCCCAGGGTTTCATTATGGCTTAACTAAATATCGTTGTACAGTGACCCACATTTATATAACTCATGTGCTAACCGCTACTAAGCTCCCATTTCTGCCATTTGTTATTAAGCGAATCCGATTTTTTTAACCAGATACTCTGATTGAGCAGCGGGAAACGCCATTTCGTATTTTTTACATTCTGGCCTATCTTTCCCATAAGGCGCAGTAAGCAATATGTATCTCTATAAAATCAATAAAACTCAGTAGCGCTTTTAGGTCTGCCCAAGGCTGATAATATTAATAATACTCTTTGACTAAGATGTTAGATCTTTGATTACCGCCAGATTAATTGACCTTTTCAAAATCAACCCCCCCAAAGAAAAAGGAACTACAACTCCTTCCCAGTTGCATAAGCCTATACGTAATCAAGGGATCTGAGGTCGCCCTCACTCATTACGCGATTCATAGCTATATTTAGACCACAAACGCATTGACCAGTTGCCTATGCCAAAGAACCAATGTTGCGTGTTCACCAGAACCTCGTTACATTGAGCAGTGACCTTGCGAAGCTGACGATATGCTTTATAACTGCTGCTGTTCGTATCCCTTATTGAATTCAATGTTCCTATGACGAGTCGACTGCTGTTGCCTGTCCTTCCTGCTCTTCATTTCCTTCTGAAGAATCGGTACAGCTTCAGGCACATACCGTACTCTAGAATTGCGGCGCGGTTGGCGTGCATGTAGCCTTCGGTGGATCCTCAGGTTGTCAGCGCGAGTGAAATCACTTTTGCCACAAAATTCGCATGAGAAGTATTCGGGATGCTTAGTATGATGACTACCATGGGAATTTGTTAGCATCACTCTAGTAGTAGACCAGTGTATGAAGAGAGTTTCGATGATTGAGAGGCACTCACGTTCTAATGTGGCGTTGCAGGTGCTCCAATCTCTTGTACGTGCGACCACAGCCTAAGATGCATCTAAGGCCATTTCTCCTGAGAGCATCTGGCGGCTCGATGCTTGCCTCTAAGCCAGCCAGGAAATCCCCATCCGAAGGCACAATGACCTCGTTGCGTGAATTTGAAAACTGATAACCCACAGTACATGGACTCTCATGATGAGGCCGAACTGGACTAGCGAATGGATGATTTGTGGGAAAGTCGAAATGGTATACCGGGTATTCAGGGCACATATTGACTTGTGCGTCGGGCAAATCTGGTAGGTCCTGTGTCCCAGAGACAGCTAGTTCGCTCTCAATGATACATGGGGTTGGGGAATGAAGGGGAAGGAGGGCTTCATGGTCGGTCCATTGGAACGGCAACTCCTCATCAGTCCCTAGACTATTGAACAGGGTGGAGGTATCGTATATGGGAGTGTTAATAGGAGTTGGATAGGACTCTCGTGACATTGTAACATTCTGCGTGTTGATACGCATTATCACGATGGTTGAATAGGTCGAACATAACTACGTCCGAAAGTGAGCTGGCCCAGACTGAGGCATTTGTTTGTAACATGCTTTATAGTAGATGGGATGGGTTTAGATATAGGGCACCAACAGGCCTATAGTCTTGGTTGTCACTAGTTTCACATAAAAAATCCCTGTAGGCTGCTGGCTCAATTTTCATGACCCACTCAATTACACATAAAATGATAGGATTTCAATGATCATCATGCAAGCTTTTCGGGACTGCTTTATCATTGTCGCGTAGATGAGTTTTGGTAATCAGTCTAAGAGGCAAGCCTCGCGACAGGGGCTCGGGGGGGAACAAAAACGACCTCTCGATGGGTCGAACGTCGGTGCATTCTTGCTGCAGTCGGGTGGCTTGATTTTTTATCACCAAGGAGGGTGTTGGTCCTGAGACTCATCTGGTTTTCACAAGATAATCTTGTACTCAAATGTATTCAAGATGATCAGCGGCCCTCAGGACCTTGTAAATAGAACAACCAGGGTTTGATGGAGGCCTTAACTGCTAACCTATGTCTAGAACTTAGAAGCTGCAAATCTAAGACACTGAGGCTGTACTCGCACCATACCGTACACTTCCGCTTCTTCCAAGCGCTCCAGAGCCTCATCCTCGGTGATGCTGTCTCTATTGATCCTTCGATAAGTTGGAAGCAAAAAAGCTTCGTCGATTTCGGTATATATACCATGCTGAATGTGGATAACGTGTCCGTTCCTTGACAGGTCGACCATAAGATAAGCCGCACAACGAGCTACAACTGAGGCAGGCTGAACTTTGACGCTTATCTCATCTAGTAAACTCTTCAAAGACGGCAAAATGTTGCTTTCTGTCCAGCTATGTGCCAAGATGTTGACTCGGATCGGGAGTTGGGCGGCTCCAAGTCGCGCAACAAGGCCTCGACCAAAGCCAAGGACAGCTTGCTTGGCGGCTCCTGGTATATCCTTAGCTACGTCGAAAATGATTCGGCATCTTTGTTTCTTTCTTACCATAGTCAACGGCTCGAAAGCGCTGCAAACCAGTCGCAGAACCTGTTATCACGATGCTTCCTCCGTCCTCCTGCTGCCGGAGGTAAAAGATGGCGAGCGCCGAAGTGTTGACCGCGCCCTTGAGGCTTACGTCAAACAGTTGGCCTGATGGCTCAACTGTATCGCCGTTCTCATCAATCTGTGTAGATAAGTAATCGTTTCGCGGCCCAACGCCAGCATTGGCGAACACATGATCGATATGTCCATGTATCCTTTTTGTCGTCCTGAAGAGCAGAAGCAATTCTTTCCAGATAGCAACATCTGCTCGAATGAATGTGTATGCACCTTCTACGTCTCTCTCAGGAGCCTTTATATCCCCGCACACTACAGCGGCCCCAAGAGATAACAGTAGTTCGACGGTAGCCAGACCAATCCCAGAAGAACCCCCTATTGTAGAGAGTTTAGTGCTGAGCGGAGTTACTCTCAACTTCGTCGTATACGCTACGTATCGATTGGTGGAGGATTTTGTAAGGATACATACCTGTAACAATGACCACTTTGCCCGCCAAAGATTTCAATTGATCGGTTTTGATAGTGAAATCAGCCATAATCCTCAAATATCCCTTAGTGACTTTGCAAGAGAACACAATGGTATAGCCTCCAACATTTCGTGTGAACCCAGGTCACACTTAAGTATAAAACCGATGTGGAGTTCCTAGCAATGCACAGAGCGCAGGCCCAGTAATGCAGGCTTTTGTGCTGCTATCCTTTCTGCCTAGGCACAAAGTAGATAGAGTGACCTCACAGCATGGGGAACACATTCACAGCATGTTTACAGCCTCGAGGGATTTTAAATGGTAGTGAATTGCCTGTGGCAAAGTGATAGGTAATTCTTCTCTCTACAAGCCTCACGTCCTTTACCAGTCCCTGTCTCTCCAGCCTCCATGTGTACGAGAGGTAAAAGACTAATAGGGAGACATCTATAGGGATCACTACCGCCTATAAGGTTAAACTTTCTATAGTATCACAATGTGAATAGGACGGTTTGGCCACGTGTAATCACCTGTGGCTTAGCGTGAAAGGATCGCATATGGTGGAGGCATTTGTCTATGTGGAGCCCAGGGCGGCATGTGAATCTTACAATATGATGAAAGCAGTTAATGGGAAATTCAACTTACAGAACCTCCAACCACCACGTGCAATAAACGGCATTTGATTTCCTTTGCCACGACCTTAGAGCCACTACCGTCTCCTCCAATACCTCTACCATGTGACCAAGAATGTCTGATGCCAACTATCTTTCTAACTCGTGGTCTTAAGCTGGGTCTTATCTTCGACCCTGCATAGATGGAAGCAAGGATGATCGTTGCCAAAATTAAGTACCTCTTTGTCTGAAATTGTGCTAATTCTAAACTTCATTCATTCCGTGAAGTAAGATTTTTCTCGATCTGGAAAGACTATTGCAGCCTCAGGTCGAGTTATTCACGATCAAACAGGTTATCTATCGGTCGCTGGTGGAGTTAATGTTAACAGCATAGGTTATTCAAGCTCATGCCGTATCAACGATGCTCTGCAACTAGTGAGGTAATGTTGCCGAGACATCCGTGTTCAAACAGTTTCTGACTCATTTAGTGAAGGTTATTTGATTGAGAATTCAGTCCTGATTGCTACCGAATCTCCAGTATGCTAATTCCACCAGACAGACAATCCTTTCCATCCAATGCCGCCAGCCCCTGCAACCCTAACTATTTTAAAAGCACAGTCACCACTCGCCGCTTGACTCATCGTGAATAAACGACGTATTTCCTCCCCCACAAGTCCGCCACGTCATGCGCCCAGGGCGGAGTTGTACTCGCTTTCCTAACCGCCATGTTCTTGTCAATCAGCGCCCTGAGGAACGTCCTTCTGGTGTTGCGCACCCATCTACACACCGGTGGGCACAATCATCATGAAATCGAGGTCTTTAGCCCAAAGCAAGATATCCCACCACCGGGAGCGGGGAATTGAAGGATTCAACTCATGTCTAGAACGAGACATAATAAGAGAGTCAAGCTAAATGCTATGCCTAATCAAAGTAGAACAATTTGCGGACGACTTAATACGGATCGGGTCAATGGTGGAAGGCATGCCCAAGAATCCCTGACTAATACTTCCAGGGTCTTTCAAGCTGCCTCCGTTAAAAGACACTCATATCGGTATTTCACCCGGGATACGAGACCATTTGCACCTTGAGAGAGCTTCAAAAACTCATGCTTTGACGGTTTAGTATATCTACGTAGTTTGCCTGATTCAGAACTTACCGTTGGAGATGGAATCGCAACTTTAGATACTCTAAGAAAGTCATGGGCTAAGTACGACACGAAAGGCTTCCCATTTTTTTGGGGCAATAGCGAATAAAAGAAGTCCGTGAAAGCGGCCTGCCAGTATTGGCTTACGTACTGCCCTATGACCTTCTTCTGTGGCCATGTTGGGGAGTTCTGAATAACTGCCCGCAGATTAGTAGGTAAAACCGGCAGATGATGAGAAAGGCCATAGCTAGAAGTCATTACCAATTTTTACCCGGCCTGCGAGAGAAACGCGGATCTCATCAAGCTCAACTGCAACTGGCACCTCTGAAAGATGTCGAAACCCACCTATTATCTTCATATTGATTAGCGAATTTCTCGGTAACACGTCTGAGTTTGGCGTATCTTACCTGAGTTGTCGCGCATGCTATCTCTACCTCTGTCAACTGAAACAAATCAGGAAGGCTTAACTCGAGATATTCTTCTACGAAAATTAGATCCGATATTGCTCCATATATTGAGTGTATTGTAGCGATGTCGGGATGGACAAGATNNCTAATCGAGTCATAATCCTCTTCAAGTGTCTTATCAAGTTCTACCACTATCAATCGCTTTACTCCGGAGAGTCTCACCATCTCGACGCCCCGCATTAAGGAGAGTAAGGCCTGAGTCCTGGTTAAACAACGTTTATGGGCCAAGTCCGTAAATAACAGCATCCACCTGACTCGATAAATAAAGTGCAAGAGAGTGTATGGCGTGGTCCTTGTTAAATAGATAGGGTACACAGGAGTCCTATATATAGAGTTGAGCCGCCTTAAGGAGGATGTCTTACGCTAGGTAGCGCTGATAGAGAAATGCTAATCGCAGGGACTTTTTACCAACACGCAATACTTTGATAATGACCAGATCTGTGTTATTAGCGTCGAAATATACATTACTTGCCTCAATCAACGATTTCTGCGCTCTGGTGACTGTACCAGGGATATATCGGGTGCGAGTAATGGCAGTCCTCTCATGAACAGTTGTGGAGCTGCTTGCCGGGCCGTTTCAAATTTGCCGTTTCCTATATGTACTATATCTTGTCATTCCTACCAAGCAGAATCATAAAGAATCCTCTCATGTCCATGAAGCGATACTGTATGTAAAGCCGTTGGGACCCGTTCGCTTTGCGCATCGACATTGGGTACCCTCACCAAGAAGAACCTGCGCAATGTTTGTGTATCCTCCTGCAGACGCTTGGCTCAAAGGTTTGCTCAATAGTGACTTGGATGTGTATTGACGCTGGTGCAAACTGTCTCATCGGGGCTCCAAAGGTCTTCCTATCTTTATCTATCTCTCCTTTCCACAAATCCCAAAGCAATGCTCCTGGGCTCTTACTTCTGTGATAATATAAGGTATGATTGGCTAACTGGCTAGTGCAAGCTACAGCAGGTTTTTCTTTTGGCACAAGAAAGGCGGCGACTATAGTATAAAGATACAATGGGAAGATAAGGAGCGAGATCTGTGATTCAACGCGATACTGGACAATCGTCACGTGCAGTGAGCCTTTTTGAAGCACAGTTCAAGATGTATTTGACTCTCTTAGTGTTATTTGCAGTTGATACTTGTGACTGAGAGCTTAAATCAGCAGACAAAACTTAATCTTACCAAGGAAAGGCAAAAGGCTCCTTGGTATCGAAAACGGGTTGTAAATCTCTGATCAAATGGTATAATAACCGAGTTTAGATAGATTATATTAACAAGGCACACCCTCCATGCGATGATGAGCAAATAGCAGCTTGTGACTAGAATTATGTCAATTTCGGTCACTCGGCCAATAGTTATAGCACAGCACCTAGGTTACGCTCAGGTAGTTACTAATAACTCCCTTCACACGACAGTGATAACCTTGGGTTTAGTTGCCCCACGGCTGATGGACTCTTCTCCATGATGTCCAAGTAAGTCAAAAAGAGGTTGTTAGCAATGTGTACAAAGCCCAAGACGTCACTTGGTTTGAGCTATTTAATTACATTACTCCCTGTCAACATTGGTCTATCCCTATGAGTTCACTGACCAGATTTTATGATATGACACCTTTAGTGGGGGTAGGGAGTATCCATTTAGTTATGTGGATATATTGTGAAATCACTAAAGCCAGTCAAACACAAGGTGTGAAAACATAGTCCACGTTAGCCCTTAGTGTGACCTCGACTTTTGATCATCCTGTCCATGATAAAAGTGGGTTGCTAACCCTGCTTAACAAGCCAGGGGTTCGCAATGCAGTACAATCCACAATAACCACCAGCTCAGGATTCTAAGGGTCAATAGAGACACAAGAGCGGAGTCCGACCGTGCTCCGTAAGGCTTTGGACATGGTTTAGGCAATGTGGCCTCGCTTCGACCTCGTACTAAAATAGACCTTAAGACAAACACCCCGCCTGCGGCCTGCGGGACGTTTCCACAGATGGACACTCATTTTCAGAAGAATAACATCTTTACACATGCATATACACACGGGATCATCGTAGCGGGTGGATGCTTCGTATGCCCTCTGTAGCCCTTGGTCCCAGGGACAGATTACTCCAATGCTATATTCATTGAGTTCTGCGCGATACTTTGTGTTGCTTCTTCGCTATTTGAATACAAACTTATAGAATTCTCGTAATGGGCTGGAATTTTGAACCAACGATGGCATCCATCACCGTCTTTCAAGGGGTTCTTTGCGCTGTTGCACTCGTGAGTAAAACAGTCTACCACTGCCCAATATCTTCATTTGATGCTCATGGAAGTTTTGACAGGGAATCATTTGGATCTCTGTATTGGCCATTTACCGCTTATTCTTCCATCCCCTCGCCCAATATCCTGGACCAAAGCTCGCAGCATGTAGTCAGGTAGGTCATGTGTAATCAGTCTCCTGAAGCTCCACCGTGCTAATCACCTCGTTAACTAGTTGTGGTTTATTCAAGCGTGGACCAGTGGACGCTATCCCTTTGTGATGAGGCAACAAGTCCACGATAAGTATGGTGATGTCGTCAGGATTGCTCCGAATGAGCTTTCTTTCCGGTCTCCAGTTGCTTACAAAGACATTTACGGCCGTGTTTCTAAGGAGGCTCAGTTTTTGAAAAGTGAAGTTCTTTATAGCACTGGGTCAACTGCCATGAGACCCAATATTGTATTTTCCCGGGATCCACAGGATCACCGACAGCAACGGAATGAAATCTCTCACGCTTTCAGCGGCCATTCATTGATTGAGGCTCAGGCTGTGATCGAAGACTACACAGAGCTGTTCGTAACCCAACTACTGGAGAAAGGGGGGCCGGGAACCAAGGGTGTTGATGTCTCGATTGCATACAACTGGCTTACTTTTGACATCATAGGTAAGATAGCACATCTACCACAGTTTGATCCATTTTGGCCTAATGCTTACGGGAAACAAGGACAACTCACATTTGGCGAACCGTTCGACTGTGTTAAGCTATGGAAACATAGCGAATGGGTTACACTCATCTTGGATTTCGCCGCTCAGCTTAGTCTTGGTACTGTTCTGAACCGGCTTTCAGTCCCAACCTTTTGCCTCTCGTTATTCATGCCGACGTCCCTAAAGAACAACTTGATATCTCACGATCAGATTACAGATGGGAAGATTGCAAGACTGATTCAAGACAACAAGGCTCAGGATGACAAACAGGAACGATCTCTTCGGAAAAGCTACTTCTTCGGCCGTACACTGCGAGAAGGCGAATTCGAGCCTGTTCATCTCCGAGAGCAGGCAAAAGTGATGATGCTGGCAGGTTCAGAGACAACAGCAACGTTTCTCGCTGCCACCACCTATTTCTTACTCAGCAACCCGGAAACATTGGTGAAACTGCAAAAGGAGATCCGTTCTGCATTCTCATCAAAGAAGGAAATCACGAAAGATTCGGCTTTGAAGCTTCAGTATCTATCCGGTGTTATTGAAGAGGGCCTTCGTCTCTTCCCGCCTGCTCCCTTTGGCCTCCCTCGTGTTTGTCCTCCTGGGGCGATGATCGATGGACATGCTGTCCCTGAAGGTACTATTGTCTCTGTTGATAGCTTCGCCATGTCACATGATGCATGGAATTTCAGTGACCCTGATGTGTTTCGACCTGAGCGCTGGGTCGGCGGTGGCACGAAAGATGATCTCGCTGCAAGTCGTCCGTTCTCTATCGGACGTCGAGCTTGTCTAGGAGTTAAGCTTGCATATATGGAGGCGAGAACAATTCTTGCCATGATGGTATATACATATGACTGGGAGCTGATCAATCCAGACCTTCACTGGTTCGACGAAGTGAGATTCCATATGACCTGGAAGAAGCCAGAGTTACTGGTTCGCTTTCATCCTCGAAACCATGAGGCCGAGTATAGCGAAGCTCCTAAATACCCTTAACCTCTGTTATGGACATAGAAATGGAAATAAAACAAGACATATAGAAATGAACTTTTGTTCTCGGACATACAACTACCTGCAAGAGTGTAGGAAAATAAGACATACTATTCATTTGTGTTTGATAATAATATCAGTAATGTGTTTCTCTTAGCCCAGTTCCAGTCCAACTATCTCTTGCCGAAGAATTGCAGATTGATACATGTTGTACATGTACACCTTCCACTTTTTAATAATGCCCTCTCTGTAAGTTGTGGTAAGTGTACCTCCCAGTAACTTTAGATATACCGACTAGCCCTCAAGGGGAGTCGCTTTCAACCGCGCGGGTCAGCGCTGTCGTTACTTACTGTAAGCTGCCGAGATACATGAGTTCTCCGCCAGTAAAGGCATACCTTTCCCCCATCCAGGAATGCCTGTTAAATTTGCCGCAACCCATTCATGTTTCATGCCGCATTGGGCCTTATGGGTGGCCAAATTCGCGACAAGCTGGTGCAGGCAGCGAATCCACAAAACCGTCAGACTGTGTCTTGTGGCAGATAAAACTCGGGAGTCATATCACGATTATAGATGGCTGACTCGGTGACAACGTGAGCGAAACTCAGACTCCAACAGTGGAGGTGTCTCAGCCTGCAGCGCCAGCCCTGAGAAGCTGACCAAGACCTACCAGGAGTGCCCTAGTATTTGTGCCGTTCGATAATTAAGAGCCAAACCGGTCTTACGAAGACGGACTGAAATTAATATTAGCAGTACCTACGGTACTATAAGTCATACAGGTGTAAGGGCATGTGTCGGCAAACTCTTTACAATTGACTCAAAACAGACTAGCTGCGACGCTAAGTCTAGTGTCAGATGACGCTAGTGTCGTCACTGTTCTGTTGTTCACTAACAGCGTTCTGATCAGCATCAACGAATGAAAGCGAGTATGGAACTCATCTGGAGTCGGATGAAGCAACAACTGCTAGTGACAAGATCTATCCTATGATTTAAACTATGATAGGCTGGTCTAAAGAATATTGGTAACCGATTCCGGACCGTCGACATAGCAAGAGACAATTATGGGTGACAGATGGCGGGGCACAATCTGACTGGGCCTGTGCATGGATCGTGCGTCAAACTAATCCATCTTGGGAAACTTCTCAAAAAAGCACGATAAAGAAACGGCTGACTGTGAACCTCAACCTCACTGTAATCAGGGCTCTGCCATGTTGAAATCGAAAGGGGTAGAGAAAAGGTCAACCATTCATTATCTAATGAGACGCGTTGCAATAGTATCTCCCCGTGCCTACAAAGCGCATGATTGTAACGTTAATTGTTGAATATTAAAGAGATTTATCGAGTCAGCATGTTGAGGAAACTCAATACACTTCCGGCTTGGGAGCACAATATGCACGTAGTTTCCATAAAGATAAGTGTCCCCAATGAAAGAAGAAGACGCTTCTGTGGTGAGCTAACCAGTAATCTTATCTGAAGCTCTATAAATACCAGAACCATTTTCTCAAATTTTCACATAAAGTAGCAGTAATTGTAACAGAGGTAACATTTCTTTCAACCACGTTGAGTGATATCATCGCGCGAAATGCTACGATTGATGAACCCTGTTAGCGCCTACAGTACCGCTAATGCCGATTGTAATGCATCCTTCAGACTTGCTGGCGACGTTATCCCTTCTATCCCTAATGTGTCCAGCCATCGCTTCATCTGTTGGGTTTCAGGTCTTTGATTGCTCAGTATGGCTAAAGATGCAAGGAAGAGGACAAGCCGAAAGATGAAGAGAATCTTTCTGCAGGTATATTCGACAGCATATGTAAGGACGGCTAGTACCAGTAGGCGGCCAGAATATCTGATATCGAGAAGCTGCATGACACGTGGGTTTGCTTAGCAAGAAGCTAGTTGCAGCGAAGAGGCCAAGGCCTAGTAGATATAATGGGGATTCTTTGTGAGAATGGAACCTTTCCCACGGTTGAATATAAATATTCCTGTCCAGCAATAGAAGGACTTATATATAGAGAATAAAATTAAAATAACAAACTTATTATTAGTCAATGAGAGCTGGTAAGGCGTTATTGTTTAAATGAAATCTTTTACCAGATACTCATCCACCTTTTGGTTAGGCTTGGGTGCGGCTTGTCTAACGCAAGTTGATAAAGTTGTAGAGGGGTCAAGTAAGAAAAGAAAACACGGGTCCTACAATGTCATGATCAGAAGGCCTTTTCTTTACCGTGCATAGGCGGCCTCTCAAACCAGAAAGGATTTTCGTCCAGTAGTTTCGCCTGTAGTAAACGAGAGTGCAACTTTTGTGCCTGACTAAGCTTGCGCAGTTGACTACTGAAGCCTAAGACAATTGGTATAAGCGATCAGAGAACAGGAGATCCGATGAGTGTGTGTCAATGTACCAAAATCATGTTTGGAATCAGCAACTTCTCAAATTTCGAGTCTGCTAGAATTGAATCGTAGTATCATGATTGAGCTAAAGAATAAACCGTATTCGGCGCTGTTAATGAAAACAAACCGACATCACCGGGCGTAGACCTGCGGCTGTTTACCCTGAACCAAAGGTGGAGGGAAAAATCTGGCCAAAGCAAACAGGCGAAAATATCTAGGAGCAGGGGGGCAGCCACGGTGGATCCTCAGCCAATAACGGGCGGCAAGACAATGGGGCTTCTGCCGATCTTATCTTCCGCTATGGTAATCCTGGCCTTATCTGGCCGAATGCTGGAATCCGTGGCTCCAGCCACTTTTCAGATCCGGCTTAAACAAGACCTCCAGCTCGTCAGCAGACGCACGCGTCTTGATCGACTGCCCTATTACAGGGATGGAGAGTAAAGTAATTAACTTCTTATACAGTTCTGGCACGTCAAATTATTCTACGTTTTCGAGCATAAGAAGAGCACTTGGTAAAGTCAATGGCTATGGTACACTGAATGGAAAGGAAGTATGTGATTAGATCGTAGTAATGTAAGATAAGGGTTTTTTAAGTTCTGGCTTAGAACACCAGGCCGGTATATTACTATTAAGTATCAGGATATGGATTTATAAAGGAAATACAATAATAATAGTTCAAAGGATAATTGTTATAGTAATAGCCGCTAACTCACACACTTCATTCCAGGTCTATAGACTTGATGCCTGCCTTATTCAACATTGACACAACCTCATCAACTATATTAAACTTGTCAATCTCGTTATCAAATTCTTCGTCCTCTGTCCCACTGTAGACCTCCCAATTCATTGCCATCGATATTTGGCAGATATATACCTCAAATCCCGGGTCCTCGATGCCATAATCTTCGAGGGCTGTATTGACCTCTGGCGAGGGACCCGCCATCTGTTCCCAGCCATGATCCTTTGACTTCAAGGTGATCCAAGTAGCAAACTGTTTATAATTGAATTTCCGAGGCTTGTATAGTGTACCATCGAGACTATTCCAAACAACTGCATCAAGCTTGGGGTTGCTCAGCATCTCTTTGATAAAGATCGACGTTGGCGAGTCTTTCTTGACCAAGAAGCCAAGACATGGAATTCCACGTTTCTTGTAGTAGTAGTATACGTGTGCGCAATTTTCTTTTTTGCACTTGTACAACGAATTCCTGCACTGTTTTTCTATTGATGTTTTCCAGCCATACCAATAACCATCGAGCTCGAGTGGAACCAACTCATATCGCAATAGTTGGAGAAGCACTTCTACATCCCTTTTGTTTTCACAATCCCGCCTCGGGAGATTCGATTCTAATCTTGCATCGCACGGCTTCTTCCTGAAACTGCACTCAATGTCGCTTTTTGTCTTAACTAGCAGATGTCTCCAGGTACTTGATTTGGGTATGTCGATGGGGCTCATTGTTGTTGTGATAAGAGGCATGTTGTAATCATATGTTTGGCTACAAGACATATGGTTATATACACATGTCCTTTCTGCCTCAGGAATAGATATTATGCCTCTGGGGAAAGGCAAAAAAAGCCTCAGAAACGACCTTACTACTATTTCAGCAGCAATGGGAAAATGGCCTCAACGGCTTGTTTTAGATCAGCACGTAATTCCCAACACAGTCAACATCTGCCGATGTTTATGTGAAACATAATTGTATGTAAGAAAAACCGTCAGAAGACTCATTAGAATACAGTACCACGTAAGCGATTCATTTTTCACACCGATAGGTTGCCATCATATTCTGGAACTATTGGCAGTACGATTCGGTACTGAAGGGCTATCGAGCCAATCATCATCCATCGAGGCACTAGTCAAGGACAGGGGTCTGGTAATGACGTTTCAAAGAAATACGTGGTGATATAACTACCCATCTGTGTTTCACCATGACCAATGTATCCTGTCTGCCACTACTTATTGATTCACACTGCAAAACTTTACGATTCCTGATATTTCAACAATATTTTATCCGATTAACGTGTACCAGCGACAATAGAACTGAATGACGGAAGCATTGATATGATGTCTTTACCATCTACCACTACCACGTACCCTACACCGGCTCGTTCCGTTTCTTTAGATGCGTCTCACGACTTTTGTAATATGTCACCTTTCGATTCTGTACCAACTCCAAACGCTTGGTACATCATTCGCACCAGAAATGCAAGCAAGAAGCGTTGGTTGTCAGTCGTTAGTGGCAAGGTGTGCTTGGGGGAAATCCCCCACCCTTGGGGAGGTTTTTGGTGGCGTTCCACCAATTTGGACGGCTGGATCGGATTCTAGGAATTCACTACAGGACGATACCTAGGGCACGATGGGAAAGGCAACATTGTCGTAAAGGCTCTCACTCAGGGAGAAAAATAACGCCTTGTCGTTTCGCATCAGCCGAAGGGTGGCTGCCGTTTGTCAGTTTTCAAGGAAAGTACGGATGGCCTTGAAGTAACGCGAACCGTCTTGCGACCATTGAGAGAGGACAGCCAATCGAACCTCCTGTTACTTGAGATGAAAGGAAAAGCGGCTGTGTGGGAATTTTGTAATGTCGAGAGCCCGCAGCGGTAAAACTTAAATCCTTAAACAATACGAGCCGAGTACGGTCATTCAATTACTATAGGTGAATGATCAACCACTTAACGATGGAGATTTTTCATTCCATCCTCGATCTCACGGGCTTTCCTGCCAGTCTTCTCCTCGGCCCAGCGCACGAATATATTACATCGCGCGACTGCTATTATCAAATGGCTCATATGCATCTCATTCAGCTGATATACTAACAAAATAATGCTGTTGAGGATGAGGATGATGCTCGCCATAAGTACGTTGCTCGCCAGCTGTTCCGACACCTCGCATCAGAAGGGCATCTTGACTCCAAAATCTCCTCAATGTAATGGTCGTATCTAACCACCAACTACATTCTTAAATTTGCTTATGGAACTGGACAATTGATAATGAATTTGTCCTACGCTATTTGATTTACACATAAATTGATAAAGATTCTATCAATTGAAGTCATCGCGATGTTGTGAGCTTAGCAAGTGGGTCATTCATGTTATATCACGCTGGTTAAATGATCAATAGGTCGAGCCCCTTCGGATGGTAGAAACCCGGAAGAAATCGCGCGGTGACATGTTTCGGTTCCTCGACACAACCAAAATGGCTGTCCAGCCAGCCATAACACTTATGACGCAAATTTCATGCTAAAGACTGATATTTTCAATGCTATAGGGGTACGTCTACATCAATGCGTCGTTAGTGGTTAAAGTAACTTACAACACAGTCATTATTCCTGCAGTGGTACTAAGAAAGAGATCAGTAGTCACACGGGCTTTCAACGCTATGGGCTAAGCAATTGAACAAGCTCTTGTCCTATGTATACTTCGATACACTTCCTATAAACAGGTTTCAACTAGCAACCCTACGCTATCGTCTATGAATTGTATGATTTACTCTCTCCTCGCACTGGAATTACATGAATCTCTCCTAACATAGAGTCTTACTCCATACCAATCCAGATGCAATATAGTTAGCTTCGTTGGCTGCTAGGTGAGAGATACCTACAATCTCTTCAGAGCTTAGTTTGAGAAGTCTGCTCTTTGGTTTTGTCCTGCCCAGAATTACTTCTCGAATCCTGTCCATTCTTTTCATCGGAGGCCCATGATATTCAAAGATCTCAAGCCTCATTTGCTGAAGAGCATCCATGGAACGCTTTAGTAATGTGTCCTTCAACGAGATCTTCAGACTCCTGAGATTTTTGCAACAAGGAAGGACACGGAGCTCAAGAGTAGGGTCGTGGCCCATGTCGTAAAGCAATTCTACGCCTCAAACTGCACCAGGCGTCTCCCGTCCTGCTTGCAAAATAAATAATAGTAGGTCGTTCACCGCCAAAGAGAAAACAAACTCATAAGTCCTATAAAGCCAGGTTGTGATGTGATTGCTCATCCACTTGTTGACGAGAAGTGTATTGTAGATGTCCTGGTACTGATAACGTTTACTTGTAAAGTAATGGACATAAATTGATTTTGGATCTTCAGAGTTCTGAAGATATTCAAAAACCATGTCAAGAACCTCTGTTGGCAGCCTGCACAAATTCCCTATCTTTGACTGCTACCGGAGATTAGAGGCACTCTAGAGAGAAACGAAGTAAGAGAATGACTTTTGCCAGGAGGAATATTCATGGCCTTTGGAAGTAGACCCCTATATCTTAATCAGCAGATACGTATGTCTCGGGGATGACCACTTAGGATTATACACAAGTCCTAGAATTGCGGGATTGTTAACTTGGTTCGCGTAATATCATGTTTTTACGTTGTATAGAACCTACAGCGGTGCCTCAGTGGATGTTGCCCATGATCCGAGCGAGCGACGTCATTAGCCTTATAGTAAGTTAGGTGTTTAACTAACAGATGTTATATAATATGCAACCGCCTCCAGA
This sequence comes from Fusarium anthophilum, assembly GCA_013364935.1. Classification (NCBI taxonomy): domain Eukaryota; kingdom Fungi; phylum Ascomycota; class Sordariomycetes; order Hypocreales; family Nectriaceae; genus Fusarium; species Fusarium anthophilum. The sequence continues at coordinate 18,635 of JABEVY010000076.1, forward strand.
CCCAGCCATTGTTGTGTCATGCTGCTGGAGGCAGTTTGACTATGGCCTAGTCGTTACGACATAAGGGGTTATTATGTACACTCCGTAAGCAACATCGATAGGCTGTAAACTGAGGAGGGTATGCGGATGGATAATCGATTTCAATGCTGACTGCATTAGTCACCATGCTTGTTACATCCTGGATTTCTCATGTTTCAAGATCGTAAACATGTCAATGTTGGTTATGGCTTATTGACATTGACCATATAGAGGAGGGGGGAATGACATCGCTTACGACTTTAGAGTATTTGTCCGGCCTGAAACATTTCTAGTCATTACTTCAAAGGTCAGAACAACCTCCAAGCTATATCACTATCCCCCACCCCAAAAAGCAGGCCTCCGTGATCTTCCATTCTTTGACTACATAGGAGAGAACTATGTTCATGTGTAGACCCTCTGGGCTCTTAGGATATCTCCAGGAATCTCGCACCAACATACTTCTGAGATATGCATGCACTTCCGGAGTTTGAAGCGTTGCAAAATAGGGAATAGATCCAACGGTCCAAAGGGTTGTCAAGCCCTAGGTGGCCAGTACCTGGGTTAAGCACAGACCTGGCAACTGTAAGACATGATCGCGCAACAATCGATGGTTTAGTTTCCACAAAGGTACGGTGTGGCATGGAAAGTATACCGAGATCCGTTGCCATGTGCTGGACCCCTTCATCATCACCCTCCATCGCGCACATGAGATATACGAAAGCATCAACAGTAGCACACCTAACAGACCAGCCAAGAATGAAGAGGATACGCCTCTCCATTTCAACGACTATCGGATGATCATAGTCCCCTTCGCAGAGTCTGAAAATGTCTTGCATACGCAGCGCATCTGCCGGGGCATCGACAAGCTTAGAGGCAATAAGAAGCGCCGAGAGACCCGCTAGTTTGTAATGGTGTTAGTAAACAGTTTGTTTTGAGCAGTATCGGTCAAGAATCTTAACACCGAGGAAGAGGGTTCGCGGGAAGAGGCTGAACGAGGAGTGCACGTCGATTAGGAGTCGCATCATTTTCGGCCTCATGTGCCAAAGGTGTACTTGCAAATCGATAATGGAAACATCAGGCTGTTCTTGTTCCTGTTTGAGTTAATAAAGAACCGAGTTTGGACGACCTAGATATCGGTATACCTCTAGATGCTGGAGTTGAAGGCCAAGATTCTCTAGTTGCTCGCATTCTGCTTGTGGTAGGTTTTGATGGTTCAAACGAGCAACCCGGGGGCCAGGAAATTGATGATTTTGACGTTGAGCAATATACAAAGAGGACTGCATGCTGTTACCGTGAAGCCGTATGACAAGCTGTTGTGATCTGGCTGAGATACAAGGTAAAAGAGACGTTTTTAAGGTTGGATTTATCATGCTACACTCCTGTCCATGACTAAGAAGACAGCCTATTTACTGTGTAAAAGTGAATCTGACAAATTCTCTGGTCAAGGATCTTATTCTCATCGTCTTAGATGATTAACAAGTAACGAAAGATAGGGTTGGACCGGCTACTTTCAAGATGGAGAAAAGCACGTTCTGTAGCAGGGTGTGCTGACGAATCTGTCGGCTGGCATCATCTTTTCGCAATCTGCTTACATTTATTCAGTTTCACACTTGCAAGCTTATTGTTTGTTAATAAAAATAAGTAACATTACCATGAGGAAAGGAGATAAATAGATCACAGTTCTATGCCGCACTACTTACTATATTTTGGCAACTGAGCCATGTGACGCAGCTTATGTGTAGGACATGCTGATCTTAAGACTTAATAATGGAATTCATTATTTAGACCATTTGCTGTTATTTGAAATGGAAAAATGTGTAGACCCTACAAAGACAAAAGAAATAAAGTAGAATGGGTTCTCCAACGCACGACTACTGAACAACTTGTTCTGAATCCATAAGTAGAACCATAAAGAGCTAATCCTCAGCTTTCCTTTTATTATAGAAACTTAAACTAACGTTATAGGTAATTGAATGTTTTAAAATCTTGGTTAGTAAGGCTTGAGTACCTTTTTAATAACTATGACTATATATCGCTGCTAAACTGTAACCACACTACACTCTACTTTTAGAAGGTCTAACAAATTCTATTAATACCAGGTTAGTATTGTTAGAAGAAGTGCTAAATTTAAACTTTCACATTATTCTAGCCACCACCGGGGTTTATGTCTCGCAGTAGGTGTAGTCGTCGGGGTTGTTACTGGTGCCATCACAGTATTCGAACTTGTTGTAAATATGTCAGGAAGAGGCGTCGGGAAAGCCTCATGTGTGCCTAGGATAAGTATAAACTTGCTTGAATCTGTTGCATGCCAACTTGCTGGAGACTTAACGCTCGATCGACAAGGTATAGTGTATGTTGATCCCCATAGCGGCCAGGCAGTACCGGAAAGCTCAGGATTCAACTCCCGGATATCACCAGGTTCACAGCGCAAGGCAGTCGCAGCATCAGCTAGACCAGCTCCTTTTTCCGGAGCCCAGAGGCATATCTGCTCTTCTTTTCCTTCAATCTTTCGAGCCAGCAGAAGAAAGAGAGTAAGAGAAGTAGATAGTGACAGAAACATTGTAAGGAGTGTTCTATAGCAATAACGTTAAAGAAAATTTAGTAGTAGCTTTATATTTCTATTTAAATATAGTTCTTAAGGGTTAACTATATATAAACTTGAATAAAAATCCTATAAAGGCTAATTTAAGTATTTCTCCTGTTTTAATAAAAATAGAGTTTTATATTTAAAGTTATTGGCTTTAATTTTGACTTCAATTAACCTCCTCAGTCTCTCGATCTTAACCAATCTCGTAGCTCACACTTTTGGCCCCTCCATAAGTCAGCATAGTGATATTAGACATCGACACTCGCGCGAGGGGTTGAGGGACTCTATAAAGCTCTCATCTATCAGCAGGTTTAAATAACCGGGTAATACTGCATTGGCAACGCGTTTGAGGATTTAACTTGGCTTTCTATCGTCTCAGCTATGTAAAATATTCTGTATAACATGAATTCGGACACTTTATATGGTATATAGTGTCAAGAAGACGTGGGGCTTTATAAATAGGACGTCGCTAAGGACTTCCTATAAATCTTGAAGGATTAAGCTTCTGGCAGGATACTGGAGTGGTAGTGGGAGAACTCAATCAACTTATAGCTTTCTTTGCCACCTCCATCTATATGCAATAGCCCTGGTGGTGTTATGCAGTCACAGGGGAGTGTTAGCCACATAGCAGATAGATTACGGCCAGATAGCAGTTTAAGAGGTCTAACAATATTGATTCTCAATCCCCTTCCCTACAGTTCTTATTTCTTTATATTTCCACTGCCGGAGCAACTTCGTACTAGCTGATTGTCGTAGCTGTAGGCTAATCAATTGTAAGGGGAGCCTTACGTGAATGCGAACTTGACTGGTTGTCCTTCTGCCAAAGCTGAGTCGCGCAGCTGCGCCTCGCACCTTAACTTGAATAGGCCTCCCAAAGCTCATGTCTGCAATTATTGGCAGTTATCCAACACGTCTCAAGTCTGGTGCGCTTCCTTCCTGCTTTTTCGCTGCTAACTGTTTAGGGAACTATGTGAAGGAGAGGCCTCTGTTAGCTTTACTATCCGTCGAAGATTGATAGACAGAGTTAGTTTTCTCTCCAGAGCCAGACATCGCCTTGGATGTGCTTCAATGAGATTTGATCCTGTACTGGTTGATAGTTGGTTAGAGTCCTATGCACCACCAGTCTCAAGGGCGCACAACAGTGAGCTCTACAATCTGATCTGCAGGCTGTGCTTCTCAAAAATGTATCAAAGTAGGCTAAGTATCGACTAGAAAAGGTTGTTACAGCTAATAATTAGTGCTTCAATTTGCCAAAGCCCTCTCTGTTCCCCAAGACGTGGTCTCTTGGCTCCAAACAGATGAAGACTGATGACGATCCTCAGGACCACATGGTCGATTAGCCAACTATCGTCTTCTATATCTCGCGGATGCTGCAGGGAAATAATATACTGATGGAAGTGTATCAGGCTTATATGTGGCTCAAGAAATGGATCTGATATAAATAGGCCTGGTTTTATGAGTAGAAGACTTCATTCTATAGTCTACTCCCAGTAGTATCATCAAGGCATCAATACGAACAATCCGCATAAAGCTCCACTATCACTAGCATATACGGGCCTTGATATTCCAAGATTTGACATAAAGTGGATAGCATTAGCACGAATAATGTAGGTCAGGGATAACTAGACTAAGCTTACTTCTAGGATGATCCTTCTATCACTCCTACACTAAAGCTCTAAAGTTTCTTTACCTTCACATAAAGGAGATAACGAAGTCTGACTTGCGCAATATCATAGCAAATGTACTCGTTGTAACGCAGTTCTGTATCTATGGTTCCAGTTTCCGAAACCTTGGCGTTAGGATTGGGCTAAGTGAATATTAGCACTACATTGCTTGGGCTCGCCGCATGAAGTTAAGATATATACTTACCATCTCAACGCCCTTGAGGCTTGGGTGAACAATTCCAGCGTCGACCCATTCTCTAGGACCGACTTTACCTTGGCCCCATGTACTGTGCATGCCGGTCTTCTTGGCTTTAGTTCCAGCCTTATAGTCAGATTTTACTAGGGTCTGCATATCACCAAGCTCAGCTTCACAAAGAATAAGCAATGCATCGCCACCAGTTTCCGTTGAGTAGCAGTAATCAGCCGACTTGGAAGAGCAATCGGTGAGATAGATACCTTTTCCGAACTTGTAGCCTGATACTGGAGCTTCAGGAGGCGCAATGCGAAGACCCATGCGCAGGATTCCAGCGAAATTTGCGCATCGTGAACCGTGCCAGAGGAGACGACGATTAGAGGGAACCTTGGAGAACTCAGAGTTTTCAAATCTCTTACACTTGCCCTGCCGCTCGATACGGAAGATGTCTTTTGTAGTGTAAGTCATCTTATGGACAGCTCCGCCAGAGCTGTTGAGGTACTTCTTGAGATAGCCAAATTCATTGCTATGGCGATCGAGACGCGTCATCTCTTCAAGGCCGAGTCCCTGGAACTGGCGGTTTAGAGGATGGATAATATTACTTGTCTTACAGTCGCTCTTCATCAGTTCGGCGGCAACTTTCATGTCAGGCAGACTCTGAAGAAGCTCTTTTTCATTTTTTAGTAGGTTCTTGTCATGTATGATGGGAGGTTGCTTTCGACCAAAAGCATGTGGAATGAGCGAATAGTAGGTGTTGGAAAGCTGTTCAATCGCTTCATCGAACCTCATGTCCCACTTTGACGATGCCAGAGCTGGATCGTCAAGCAAGGCCGCGAGGTTCTTGAGCTGCTTGAAACCGCTAGTGATAGTGCTCTTGCTCAGCGCGCTTAGCGGTAATTTCTTGGCGTCGTACTTAAGGGCAGAAATTGTATTGCTGAAGCGCTGCTGGTCAAAAATGAGCTCCATCAATTTCTTGATGGGCTTCTCAAGCGTGCATTCAGAAGGGAATCCCTTATCTTCCTGTTCGCCCGCCACCTTCTTGTTAGGCTTGTTTCCACTCGTTTCTCCCTCATAATCAGAATGGGGACTGCACCCACGCTCGATAAAGACATACTTGTTAGGCATAGGGCTGTCCGTACGATCATTCCACGCAAGACCTGACTTGTCTTTGAATTTCTTCTGGAACTGCTTGATAGCATCGGCCGCCGTTCCATTTCCAAGGGTAGCATCCCGACCTTTTTCACCAACACGGCCCCAACGTGTCCACGTCTTAAAGTCGGATGAAATAGGATCCTCTAACACTTGAATATTGTAAAATTTGTTTGTATTAGCCGAGGAGACGGTCTGATTGAGTGAGGCGTCATAAATCATGCCAGTTTTAGGATCGATATAGACTTTGTAGGTGGTAAGTGTGCAGTGTTCATCCAAAGGAATAACAACATCCTTCTTCTCCCCTAGATTCTCCTTAGGAATGACATTCTCAGACCTACCGCAAACTCCAACATTGCCCTTCAGATCTTCCATAGCGGTAATATCGGAAGAGTTCATCATGTCGGATTGAATCTTCGCGCCGCCCCTAACTCTGCCACCTTTTCTTTTCTTTTCCGGGCTCTTCTTCCTGATACTGCCTGTTGCAGATTCATCTGTGGACTGACTCGATTTCTGTAGATTATTCCCCCACCAGTAATCATCGGTGAACCACTCGTGGCGATTTGATGGACGTTTGAGGAGCCATAATAGCTTCATGATAGGAATTCTTTTGCATTCTGCAATTAAGATATTACCAGTGCGTGATTTAAAGCTAGTTTTAGTAGAAACGAGGTAATCAGCCTCACTGATTTTTGTAGTAAATCGCCCACCATGTTCCGATATTAGGTTCCCTAGTCCTTTCCTTTTGTATTCTTCACCCTCCCTGGCAAAGATGCCAGTGATGGCGATACTGAGGTCATAAAAAGGTGGTGTGTTATCAGTTGCCATAAATAGAATTACCACTGAGGTATTTAGTATATTGCTCAAGGTTTACTGATGTAAAGGCTATCTCCAAGTCTTTATTAATTTATTTGAGGTTTTAACTGTTACAAGTTTCTTAACATAGGCATTTAAATTTAATAATTATAACTCATAAGGGACGGGTACTTTACCAAGAAATAACTCAATATAGAATTGTTTACTTCTTTACTCTAAACCAACTAGACTACGCATAGGGCTGCATATCCAAGTACGACTTGAAGTCACTCTGTGGATATTGCTTTATGGCATGAGTCGTGTATGCGATAATACCCACTTATTGAATAGTATATACGTCGAATGATCCCTTAGATCGCGTGACGAGTTAGCCCCTCACTGTGTGCAGTTTTCTGGACCCGAGAAGAATATTCATTCTGAAGTTATGTAATTGACGTTATTTTGTTAAAAGCGGGGGTGTGCCTAAATGTGTCAGGACTTTTGCCTGGGAGATGTAATAAATGAGTTAATACATCCGACAGCTGATACTCCTGCCCGGCCCGTTGTTAGTCTTATCGGTTTGCTCTCAGGTATGATGACCTATGACCATGCCTACCGCCTGTGCCTCGGACTAGGGTATTTGCCGTCAATGGGGAGAACTTTTTCGACACCACTGAATTAAAAGGAAACCATACCATCATGTTAACATTCTGATGGGCTTCCTATCAGTGTTAGCTGATAATTTGAAAATTTATTACTTTGAGGCGATGGCTGAGGAAAAGACTTCCATGCCTTCACCGCAAGACTGATTCCTAGAAACTCTGCTCTCGAATAATAATTAATGCTTAGTCTCCCTTGTAACTGAGCAGGGTGCCTAGCTAGCCTGATGGAAATCTAGCCATTAATGGGACATAGGTAGTCTGTGAGAATGAGTTTTTCATTCTTTAAATATGTTGTTATTACATACATGAATCCTTTTATTTACTAATAACTATAACTAATAATAT
>JABEVY010000077.1:0-209190 GCA_013364935.1 Fusarium anthophilum
GGATGTCCTGGGAGATCATTCAAGCACATACGACCATACCTGCAGGAAAATACGGGATCCCGTCCGCTCTCCCATAGTCAAGCCTGTAAGGGGCGGATTAGTAGTTGGGTCGGTGACGACCAGCGAATCCCCGCTGTTGTATGTTTTTGCTGACTGCAAGAAATCCCTTTCTTTTTACCAGTGACATGTACTGGAAGCTTTGATTGCTCAATGACAGTGAGCTGGAATATTTGGGCAAATGCATTAAACGCGTGCTGTTAACGCGAAGGACAGGACTATGCTACAAAGGTGTCTTCTTATTTGTCTCCCACTTCCGTGGACGACCTCGCCATGTCGGCTTTGATCTCAATTGCGCTGAGACTGCGCGCATCCACATGGGCGGACTGTGGTCCCTGTCTTTGAGTGTGCGTTTGATCAGGCTATAGTATATATTCTTTGTTCTCTGATATTTAAGTGGAATTGAAGTTCTCTGTTTGCTTATCCATTTTTCCTACCAAGGTTCTCTGCGTGCTCTTGCTGTGTTTCCCACCTATGGTCCTTTTTGAACTTTATTGGATGTTTCATCTGAGTCTTGAATATCATTTACGGCTGTCGGACTGGCTCTTGTATTTCTCATTCTTTGTACATCTCTTCAATATATTAGTTTTCAGATTTTAACACTGTACCTTGTATGGTGGAATCTTTCCGCAGAAATACATATTGAATTGCTGCTGTCCCACGTTTAGATGCATAGGAGTGAATATGCTTGATTTGCGAGACCATTTGTTTTTGTTTGATATGAAGGGGAACACGCGAAGGTACAGCCAACTTCCATGAAAGGTTAATGGGCAAGTGAGCCGATTTCGGGCTTTGACTTGCTTTGTACCAAGAGCGCAACAGGCCTTTAATGTATAATTGAATTGTAGCTCAGGCGTCATTCAATGCCGAATTTGTTAATATCGGTCGTAGTCTCCAATGTTTGGTAATCTGCATCTTGGACTTTGGCTTTGTTTAGCGGTCTCATTGACGGAACCCATCTCACATTCAATACACCTGGTGAAATCACGAATGCTATAAATTGCTTCCATTTTCTCCAGATCTTACGTTTTCTCTCACTTCTTCAGTCTCACCATCAACATCTTCATCTGGCCTTACTTGACGGTCTTCTGATTCCACCATGAACTTGAAACATCGAGGATCCGGGCTGGATCATGAAGCGAAGAAGATGAAGTCTGACGACAGCATTGACAAAGATGGAGTCTCATCTACAAGTTCTGTGCCGACTTCCCCTCCTTTGCCTCGTCAGCCTGTTACTGATCTAGACGACTTGCCCCAAACAGCTCGTGAGAAAATAAACTATCTACTACAAGCTCTCGGGGATGTCTCCCTAGAGACTCTGTATCAAGTCAATATCATGGATCAAATCAACGCCATCACCTGTGATGGTCCTTCCCCGCCGCGGTTTAAGTATAAACCGCCTCCCATAGACATCATGGTTGGCTATGAGCTCAGTATATTCCCCACTTTCCTCATCTACAAGCTTAACAAGCTGATTAGTCTATCAGCAAGCAATGATGCTCACGACTGGGTCTTTATCAGCTGCGATAGAATTGTCGCTAAAGTTATTCTCATGCCTTACGCCGATGGTTATTTTACAGTCGAGATCGAAAGCCGGGGAAGACACACTCCAAAATTGATTTCACCATATGGTACGAAGGATAACGGACCAACATTCAAAGAACAGTCGTGGGAGGAAAGCTATCGACTTCAAGTACAGAGCCTCACCAGAAAAGCCGCGGTGTCTCATAACCGTGAAGTACTGGGTTGGTGGGTGCGCAGAATCGTTCATTCTGAAACCCGGCTTACCGGAAGGGAGGAGGCTAGGGGAGAGTTTCTTTCGGGTGATGTAGTACTGACTAAAACACCTGGGGATCCTATTTTGTATTTTCGCCGATAACTACTGGGAACTTGTCTTCGTCCTTTGGCTTTTCTCCTATGAGTATGTCGGACTCAACAGTGTTCATTGCCTGGGGAGCGAGAACTTAACAACAGAGAAAGATCAGGGTAGATACTTAGAGGCTTGCGCATAGTGTTCAGATAAGAAATCTGTTCTTTGAATATTATTGAGCGTATCAGGGGAAACTAGAAAGTATGGTGGTATTATCTTACGATATTAGATGGTCATCTTTTGCCGACCTGTTGCGTCGCTCCCTAATGGAGAAAGAATGAGAGTCGCTGGTAGTCATGCATAACTCGGCTGAACAGACTAACTCTCGCTTTCACGAGATTGATTCGGCAGTGTCAGCGAAACTCACAATCCGTGCCTGGTGCGAACATATCATGAAACCAATCATAGCAGTGTAGCTTCACAATCATTTGTTGGTCGAAGTTCAGATTGCCAGCGAGTGCCACTGTCAATTTACACTACCGCGTCCGACAAATTCAGGCATCTCAATAGCAACCAAGCGGAACACCAGCGTTGCTTGCGAACCTCCAAGGTTCATTCAACATCTCTCGACTCCGTGTTATCTCTTCCTCTTCCAAACGCACATTTCTCCATCGCATTATCTTCCACACTATCGCCACATCGCATTCCCGCAATCCTCGTCAATAATCAGCATATTCGCGCCGAAGCAAACCACTCCGCTCATTCATCCCATTTCCACGTCGACATGGCGAATCTCATTGACCCCGGCACGGCCAAATTGGTCCTCATCGTCTCTCTCCTCTGGATCATCTCATTCACTCTCCACAGCCTCTACGAGCTCAACGACATCCTCTTCTATTCCATTGCCGGTGGAACTGCATTCGTTGTCGCCGCCGCAAGCTGTGTCTGCCTTTCGGGCCTTACCGTCATGGCCGTCTACTTTTCGGTCCTGGCTAATACCGCGATTATTGGCAGCATTATCATGCTCATTCCGGTTGTTCAGTATCTTATCCAGTGCATTTCCTCTTTCTTCACTCGTGTCAAAGGTTTCTGTGATCGAGTGACCGGGTATCTCGACGCGGTGGCCTTTTTCTTAGACAACATCACTACTGCAGTGCAGTTGTTCCCTCCGTCATTTTACAGATTCATTTATGGACCCGAAGGTCTTGAGCCCCTGACCGACGATTGAGTGGTCTTTCAGAGGATCGGAGGCATGAATAGACGCTTACGGTGCAGTAGAAAGAGATACGCTTGCTTTTAGTGGCTGCATGCTGACTAATACTCTACATGAGAATGAGGTGTAAGCGCCTTCCCCTTGGTAGTGATTCGGTCATTTGTATCTGCGAAGCGTGGGAAGATAGTCTGTATGTAGCGCACTGCAGAAAAGAAATCTTTCGCTGTCCTCTCTTGGGCCAGAGTTGCCTTTTGATCCCGCCGACTATACTGTCGGCTAAATGTTCATCGCAGTTGTCATAATTCCTTGAGGATTCCAATCTCACAAGAGTCAGCCGGATCAATACTTATTCTGATGTCAGCTGCCTTTAAGATGACCAAAGCAAGGGAGATCCTGATGGATTGATCACCACTTTCAGATGTCACGTGACTCTCACGATCTCAATCGGCATGCAGCAACGAGGAGGGTCAAGCCTTTTCTGGCTCTCAGAAGCTGACTCCAGGCACTTTTGAAGCCATTACGTGTGGGGTAAGTGCGGAGAAGTGGGCGTGATAAGAAAAGTAGTGGCGTTTCAATTGCCGGCCCTATTTTTGGTGTCTTATCTGACACGAAGCGTCAGATGATAAGCCCAGCGATGGAGTCAGGATACCATTACCAGAATAGGAAATGATATAAGAAGAGACTAACACAACGCCCCTCCCCCCTTCAGCAAGCGACGCCGATAAAGAGTCATTTGCGAGGTTCGTAATGATGATAAAAGGCTCAAATGGCCCGGCGTTGGTCTAAAAACAATATTGTTGGTATACAGGACTTGCCATTTCGCAGTGTCAGTTTCTAGCTTCAGAATCAACAAAACCTATCACTCTACAGCTCTAGACATTCAACAACATGTCTGCAAAAGTAGCTCCGGCCCCGGCGACCATTTCCCCTCCATCACTCACCGCTCTTAACGACCTTGACCTCCCGGACTTTGATCCCGCCATCCATCTCGCCTTCCAGCCCCCTACTCGACGCCACACCTTCCAGGACCTTGGTCTGCCGCAGCCAGAAAATGCACCTGATCTCTGCGTCACAGAACCTTTTCAACTCTTCTCGGAAGAAGGCGTGCGCATGCTGCGTCGTGAGATGCTGAGCAAACCGATTCTCGACAAGTATCTTCGTTCATGGGATCGTGCGCCGGCTTACATCGCGGGTCATGAAAAGGTGAGTTCAGCATCACAGTGACGATACTGAAACTAAAGTCGTTGCCAAAGACCGCAAAGTTTACGCTTCAGGCGTGGCAACATCCCGCGACGCAGGCTGCCATCGATCACGCCGCTGGTTTCGGCCTCCGTCTCCTGCGACGAGAAGCCGATCTCGGGCTCGTAAACATCCAGCTCGGCCCCGAAGGTCTCCCCGGCGTCTACAAGCTCACCGAAACACCCTCAGCCCCGCTCTCACCCCAAGAGATGCAAAAGTCCAGCTACGACGATATACCCATCGACGCCTGGCACAAAGACCAAGTCCCAGTTGTATGCGTCGTCATGCTCAGCGACACAAGCAGCATGCTAGGCGGCGAGACAGCTATACGCACTGGAGACGGCTCCATCGTGAAAGTGAAGAGTCCAAGAGTGGGAGGCGCCGTCATCATGCAGGGCGGATGTACTGAGCATGCTGCCTTGCGCGCGACGAATGTACCGGAGAGATTGAGCATGGTGAGTAGCTATGCGTTTGCGGATCCCAACTTGGATGATCAGTACACGTCGCTTCGTAGCGTAGATTTGGGAAATGACGATATCCCGACGTTTTGCAATATTTTCCTGCAGGAGAAGTTACTTAGGTTGAGGGGGCGGATTGATGCGGTCTTGGAGACGCTGGTTGAAAAGGAGAAGAGGGGTGAGATGGTTGATAGGAGTGAGTTTGAGGGATGGGTTAGGGAGCAGACGAACTTTATGAAGAGGAGTGCTTGGGAGATGTATGAGAGGGTGCCGAACTACTTGGGCAAGGATGTACCTGAGGACGTTATCCGAGACTACCTGAGATGAGATAGATAGCATAGAAAATACAGGGTGTCTTTGGAGTTTCACGTACGTGACTCTGTTTCTCATTGGGCTTTTGTTGTCATCATGAAATGCAAAAATTGTAAAAAGAACTGTTGCACGGATGTTATGCTCGTTTGCCTCGACACGGGATCGAACCGTGGACCTTGTCATTACTAGTGACACGCTCTACCACTGAGCCATCGAGGCGCGATTTGATTGGATGAGACCATCTGTCGCACTTCGACACCAGCATTTTCTCTCAGTTCGATGGATGCTGCTCGCGTGTCCACTCAACGCTTGGCAACAATTACAAGCTTTGGAGGAAAGACGACTACAGGACTCAGCGATGTTATTCTCAGCAATATTGATTTCTTCATCCAGGGTATTGCAGTAGCTATTGCTCTCGATCGATGTAAAGCAACTTAATATGTACATATTTCGTTGACTACTCGACTGTGACCACCATTTTCCCATTCGCATCTCCATTCTCCATGGCCCGATGAGCAGCATGTATATCCTCAAACCCAAAGACCCTCCACGGCTTTGCATCAATCTTGCCCTCCGCCACCTTGAGCATGATACTCCTCAACGGGACGTCAGAAACTGGGAACCCCTCCGTCCCAAATACAAAACTGCCAAAGAAGCTCAAGTGAACTCCGCTTGCCATTTGTAGCAGCGGATTGAATCCCCGTGATTCATCAGGCCCCGTAGGTCCTTTGATGGGATCCAACCCTCCCAGCCATCCTGCCAAGCAGACGCGGCCATCGCGACGGACTAGTTGTAGTGAGTCGACAATTGTACTGTTGCCGACTAGATCTAGAACCGAATCGAACTTTTTGAAGTCCTGGTTCTCGAGGAGGTGTTTGCTCAAGTCGGTCGTTTCGAGAACTGTGTCGGCGACTCCGAGGTCTCTTAAAACAGCAAACTTGGCTTCGCTACGACTTGTCGCAGTGACAACAGCTCCTGCATCAATAGCGAGGCTGACAGCCGCTCTTCCAAAAGACGACGTGGCACCTCTGATAAGAATCCTCTGTCCACGCTGCAGACCCAGATTCCGAAACAGGCACGTCCAAGCTGTAGCGTAGCTTTCAGGCAACGCAGCTACATCTGCCCAAGACAGCGGCAGTTCTTCTCCAGGATCTCCCAAAGCGACCATGTTACTGGTATTTGCGACGGTGTACTCTGCGTAACTACCAGGTATGGTGCGACCGAGGCCGCCCATGAGCGCTGCGACTGGCGTGCCGAGTGTGAACTCTCCTCCTGGGCATTTCTCAACTACCCCAACACATTCAATACCGCTTATGGGGACTGACTCTGCCCATTCGCCGCGGCGCATGTGCATTTCTGCGTGGTTGATGCCGAAGGCTTTGATGCGGATAAGGGCTGTGCCGGGGACTGTCGCCGATGGTTTGGGGACGTCTTTGATGACCAAGTTCTCAACTGGACCAAACTCGGAGATCAAGATAGCTCTCATAGTAGCAGACATTATTGAAATAGATATTGGTTAGTCGTTAAAAGGAAGTCTCCAGATCTTTATAAGTTTGGTTATCTTACTTGATTGCCGTGCTTCGACATCATTTGAAGTTAGATGCGGCGATTGAGTTTTATATTTAACGACTTGTGCATCTTGCAGGAGAGCCACTGACAGACTTCTGTAGACTTCTGGGCGCGCCCTTTGGATGATTCCTCATATTAGGATACCAATTAAATGTCGGTTGTTTGTAGGTGTTGACTCGGAATACTTATGTAGTTGACCCGGGATGACGCTGACCGCCGTCATTTATAAGCGAGCTGACTGTTGAAGCTGCCGCAGGGTAAGCCCAGCCGATCCAGCGCTTCGGTGCATTAGCCAATTGACACTGTTCGGTACCATGACAAATCATCTCGTTGGGGACAACGCTTCAGAGCGGCGTTTGACAAATACTCCCGTTGCGTATGTTTACCTCCATTTGAAGTCATTTTGTGGAAGCGGATCTATGGGATCGTAACAATTATGTGGCTAGTGATTTCTTGACGAATGCACTGTTTTTTCAAGTTGAGACTACAGATGCTAGATTTGCTTTTTTGTTTGTTATCGTAAGTGTGTCCTGTAAAGTTTTAGGCAGAGGTGCTGAACAATAGAGAGAAATGTTAGAATTACCAATCGAGCTATGGAGAGTGAGTGACGGTTCAGAAAATTGAGTTGAAACGATGCGTGGAACACTGTTCTAAGCCTGTATAAACCTTTGTTCTCATGCGTAAACAGCTGTGACCTCTTTGTTCCAAAGAACTACCCGGTACAGTTGGTTGGTAAACATCATGAACTTCAAAACAGTGCCACTGCGATTCAATCACCAACGCTATAAGTACTAAGATCTCTGCCAACATCTTCAACCCCAACAGCAAGTCCACTCCGAGCCTTTGCTACCCGCTACACCACTTCCTCGACCCTACCTCATAACTCCAATATTCTACACCCGCGTCTCCTCATCGCCATCATGGAGGAGCAGTTACAGGAAATCAAGATGGAGGTCATGCAGGATCGATTGGGCAGCCTCGAACTCCGTTTTGAGGATCTTGCAAATAACTTTGCGCATCTCTCCACGAAGCAGTTCAGTAAGCAATGCATCAGCTGTATGGAAGCTATTCGGAGCCTTGCGTCTGATTGTCTGATCGCAAACGCTGATGATTTTCTTCTTTCCATGAGCAGAGCCGAGTTTATAGAATACGTACGAGACTATCAGCGGTCCATGCGTTTCGATGTTGACGGAAGCAACATAATCAAACGGACTGAACTTGAGACAGGACACCACCGTCAGTTGACAGAAGAAGAGCGTCACGACCGTTTCATGAGTCTCAAAGCTGGCGTACCGCCTGCCAAGTTTTGCTTCTCGCCCTATAACCCCCAAGAGTTGTTCGTCGAGCTGGCTATATATCTCAAAAATCTTGCTATCAAGGAGCTGGAATATCATGGCCAGCCTTATGTGCCAAATGCTGCTGTTCCTAACCGGCCTCCACCTCCTTACGAAAGTCAGCGCCGAAGGTTTCAATTCCGAGGCAGTCTCCATCGGGTGGCCGCTGCAATGGCTTCCGTCAAAGATTCATTCGGCAGTGGTTCATTCTTTCAATCTGTCGCGACGGAATTGTCGGAAGATGAGAATTATAAGCAAGAACACTTCAGGGAGTGGGCTCAAGGGCAGCTTGCTGCACATAAAAAGTATTTACTACTTCCACCCACCCCTGATGTGATCTCAGATGTTTTAGCTCATTATAAAAAGGCTCGGGTCCGTAGGTGGGCTCTCCCATTGGGACTTCAGCTGTATAGACTGATTCCTGTTCATGTAGAAGGCCGAACTGGGTGCTGTGCCTACAAGCCCGTGATTCCCGACGCCGAGGGAGAGTCGTCTTCTTTGTTCAAGCAGGGTGACGTTGAGATCCTCACCACCACTCGTGAGCGACTCAGATATGAATACTGGGACTCGGGACCTGTTCTAGAGATGGAGGCACCAGCACCCCACCCTTTGCTCCCAGACTGGATGGATGAGATTCAAATTCCCGACTCCGTGGATATGAGTGAGTTTGGGCTAGTGGTCGCTTGGCGCTACCACGGAACTGAGGCGTGGATGAATCGCTATGGTCACCTCGTTCCAGAAGTTTGAAAGTTGTTGAGATAGAGATCCTTGTGATGAACATGGCTTGTGATGTCCACTCAATATTGACCTCGATAAGTGTGGCATTGTTCGTAGACGTTGACCTGCTCAAGGGGATACGTCGAGCAAGAAGGTAGAAGTCCGAAAGCACTAGGCGTATTCATAAAAAGCGCAAATGTACTGCACTGATAGTTATACTTAAGAAATTCAACTCGTATCACAAATTTATTGTTATGCTCCCTCGTGATTTCATTTTTTCTCCCTTTTTCCTTTTCTGGATGTCTCGATCATGCTAGAGCCCTGCAATGACGCACGTTTTAATTGCTGAGGTCTTTGCAGACTGGTGCATTCTGTGGTGTCTCACAAGAAGTAAAAATCTGGATGTTGTTTCTAGTGTCATCATTGCAAAGTTTCTAGCTCGGTATACTAACGTCACCTTGAGTTTGCAGAACAGTAAATCTATCATTCAATACTCTATAACTTGGTGATATAGAAATGCAAAGACCTACCTTTGTTCCTTTCTATGCAAAATAGAAGTTCCAGCCCATGGAAATCAATCCAATCTGGCATTATAAGTCCACTATTCCATGAACCTGCTTTCACCAATGTGTAAACTTTCCTCGCTTATTAGTCACATCATGGTTGACCTCGTCATCATCATCATCAAGAAGACGTTTCCTGGACTTCTGTAGCCATCCCTGAGGCTCACCGTAAACCTCTAGCCCAGACATCTCATCCACCGGAGACCAGGCGACGTCTTCGTCATCGATATCCATACCATCCTCACTTTCAATTTCATAGTCCGACGTTGGCTCACTGCGCGCCGCGATGGCTTCATCGCGTCGAGTGATTGTCAGTTGCATGTATTCCCTACGCACTGTTCGATTCCTCCATGCCCAATACTGTTCCGATGTGCGGTTGTAGGCCTCTTTGTGAGCCTCCTCATGCCCCATGTTGTGGTCCCCAGAGAACTTCCGGAGCATGATGTAGTGCAGTGAATAATACTCTTCCAACTGATATGGTTTCAGCGAGCGAATGTAATATTCAATCGTAGTAGGACGTAATGGCACTGGATCGATGTTATCATCATCTTCCGTGTGCCATGGGCTTGCTAAAGGTAAATGCTTGAGGTCACCTAGGCGCTTTTCCTTCCCTGCGTCATCAGATAAGTCAATGAGCTCGGGTAAGATCTCGTGTCTCCAAGTGTCTAAATAGGTGTATTCGAGTGGCCAGCCACCTGTTTTCCAAAAGGCATTTTCACGTCGAGGATAAAACCTTGCCATTGGTCTGTATTGCAAACTTAAACATTCGAGATAGCAAAATGGATGAAGGTGCTCGCCCTCTCCGGCACTGGATATATAATTTAGACTGTCCTCAAGATGGAATTTGATAATCGAGTCATTTATTCCATTTCCATGTAGTCGTGGGATGATGTTGTCTAAGGAACGGACGCATACTCTAATTGGGTCGTTGAGATGCCGTACTGTATAGTCAAATTGATTGAGAAACCGCTGGTAGATATCAGGATGCGATTCGGATAGTGGTCTAATTTGTGATTGGGCCAGCCAGCTTTTCTTAGTTGATATTTGCTTAGTTGCTGTTGGCTTTTGAAGAAGTCTTTGCTGATGGTGAAAATACACGATATTTAAGCACTGATATATATACAACCCGTATTTCAGGTCTTTGTCCGAGCTTTCAGAACCTACAAAGGCTACTAAGTTTCTCTCGATTAAGGAGTTAATTCTTGGCCAGGGAATAATAGCAGCGCTGAACACGGATTAATTGTTGTCTCAATGGCCTTTGCAATTACTTGATGTTCTGGGCACCGCAGAAATATAAATAGATTTATTGTTCTTCAAATTCTCTATTTAGTGATGTACCGATGTCAAAGAAAGACCGTGCGAACAAAGAATATTTTTGAAGCGCTGACCAACCGAGTTATCCATCCGACGCAGATGTTTTCCTGTTTGTCTCTTTGAGATAACTCTGTAGTTCCTTTGTTGAGAATGAGCTTGGAATTCAAGAAATCTGGTTGCCGGTGGCGTTAAGAACCGCCTCGGTGTGACGACCGCGTTGTAGTATGTTACTATCTCTCGTTCCATTTAAATTTGACTAGGCTATTGCACAAATACCTGCTCCTGTCTCTATCTGCAACATCACCGAGCATTGATGGTATGTTTAATAGCTATGGGGAACCCAGACTGCTGTTCGATTCTGCCAGACGTAGGCAAAGGCTTAATACATATTACGCAAGCCTTGAGGTTGGTGAAGACTTGGTCACTTGTATAGAAGTCTCTAGTGCTAGATATTTTCTTTTTGTCATTTCTAAGAGTCGTGTTGTCCATACAATGCTTTTGTTCATAGGCAAACGATATACAAGTATCAATAGTAGGTCATAAGTATTTATTTCAAATTTTTACATATCCTTTATGTTATCTACCGCATCCCTTTGCTATTTAATGAACTCCCACTGGGATTGGATTAGAGAGCCAATTAATTGGCCTTGACATGCCGCCCCACGGCTCAACTCTTCTATCCAAATCTTACTCTAGGGATCCGCTGCTGGAGTGTTCCGCCGATTAGGAGCTCCGTGTATAGCCTCAAACTCAGCAAGCACATTCCTGGCAATCCTCCTTACCTTTCTTTCGGTCTCCAAACTAGTATCCGCCTTCAAATCCGAGTATCCCACCCACTGACAGTTGTAATGCCATGCACCTTTCTTCCACACTCTGGCAAGAATCTTGAATACATGATAATCTCGAAGACGCGTGGCTACACCACGGCCACCGAGTTTATCCCAATACTGATACAATGTGCGGCCAGCGGTTTCTTGTAGAAGGGCCTCGGGCTCCCACGTTGGGAAGGTGTAGCCTGTCCACTTGACGAGAATTTCGACTGTCTTTTTTCTTCTGTTAACTCTGTGGCGCATGAAGCGCTCGATTTCGTACTCTTGGTCGTCCTGGTTAGCAGCCATATTATATAAAGATAAGTAGTACCGATTTTGAAACTGTGTTTATTATTTGGATGTTGATCTTGATAAAATCCTCTACTCTGGTGTAGGCTCATTTAACCCTCAGGATGCATTTTATACAATTTGACATATCGCGAACATAGCATAAATCAGACAAATGAGTGCCTGTGTTCCCAGGATAAGTCGCTGTCCAGTAAGACTATGAATTATACCATTTATCTTTTTAGACCACCTCTTCAAGAACATAGCCCATTTATATGTCAACAGAACACGTACAGCACTCTTTAATTGCCGTGTTCTGTATACGGCAAACATAGTTCGCAAGGGTTCGCTTGACGTTTGGTGTTGAGTTACTTTTAATTGACATGCTTTCCAGAACGTGCCGTACAGTAGAACAGAAAGATGCTCTCCGATCCAGATCCCGTGGATAATTGCAGCTTGTAACCCGATACTAAACAGAATTGTTCCCATGATGTAGTCAACGTTGTCAAGATTTAAGACCCGGGCAGGGTACACTATTTGCACACACTTGGCGCCCTTGTTTATCCAACTATGTCATCTATCTATTGAGGAAGAAGGCTATGGTTTTGGTCACTGATGGCTTGATTTCTTGCTCAGGCATCCCTGGGGCTAGATATAGATTATTTATTTATTTCTATGGTCTATCTTATTACGTCTCCAATTTGGGGTCAAAGTTCAATATACAAGTAAGCTCTGGCAGTAATCAGCTAAGATTCTCTTACAATACTTTGGCTTTTTCAGGGTTACTTATAACCTGTTTATCACACGTGACGGAACAACGGGGAAAGGTTTCGGTGAATTTACTACAGAATAAGGCAAATTGAGTCTCTTAATCTCTTCTAAGTTATCCATCGTGTCTCCCAAGGACTCTATAGGGTCTAAACTTCGCTATTTCCCACATACAGGGTGTAGTTCATACGGCCAACCGACACTTGCCTACTCCCAGAAACGGCGTCGCTTCCATCCCGACTTAGCCCCCAAGGATTCGCCACTACGGTCTCTCGTCAGCCTATTGTTGGTTCGCAGCCGCCGCAGCTGCCTTTCGAGCTGCCACCTTCGCTTGGCGCACGGCTTCGCGGGCCTCCCAGTCCTGTATAGCGGCCGGAGCGATGTCCAAGATCTTGGCTTCTGGCTCCCAGGTATCCTGATCAGCCGGGTATCCAACCCAATGACAGTTATAGCACCATTCCCCTCTTTTCCAGCCCTTGCATTTGACCTTGAAGACGTGATGTTGTTCCAGGCCTGTCGCCTCATCTCGACCACCACGATCCATCCAGTAGTCATAGATGATTTCGTGATCAAGCTGTTGGAGGACCTCCTCAGGTTCCCAAGATCGTGGGCCGTCGACCCACTGCACGAGAAATTCGACAGTTTTGCTTTCCTGGTCTACTCTGTGGCGGACCAGGTATTCGATTTCGTTCTGCATGTTAGGTGCCATGATGTCGTGGCTGTGATCGCCAGTAGTATCAAAATAGCAAGTCTTCGGTCAAGAATCGGGGGGGTTGGTGTTGGTAAGGAGACAGCAGTCTTTCTTAGTCCGATGGATAGTGAACAGAAGGGAGAACATGCTACAGTGTTGCAACAATCGTTATTTAGTAAGGAAATTTGAGCATCTCCCTAAGGATATTCCACGGTCATTAATCGAACAAAAATCAGACCATAAGACGCTTTTACCCACTGGTCTACTGAAGATAGGCATACTTCGCAGTGGGAGATGTTATATGTCTAGCGTTCAGATTCTTTCCGTTTCGATGCTCGCCATGAATTTCTAAACTACAGAACAATGAATAGAACACCGAACGGAAATACAGTGCAGGCTTTTAGTGACAGACAATGGAGAACAGGCATTTTTAACAATTCTTATGATGAAAAGCTTGAGAAACAAGTACTTTCAAGTCTAGATCATGCACACGCTCGGCCTATGAGAACAAGAAGAATTACTACTCGTGAGATCGGCAGAGACAGCGCCCATCATCCAGAAATCCACAAGCAGCATAGGCATACGCGATTCTGATGTTGCATACATCATATAGCACGACTAACTAAAAATTGCAAATACGCTCTCTTGGAGCTTTAAGATAACATCGTTTTTTGTGGTAATATTCTACGATCTCAGGATGATTCTGCGTCTCGAAGTGTTGCCAAGCCTGCCATGCAGACAGATCTGCTCCTCGCAGACTGTTTCTCTATCAAGTTTATTCTGATCCCCTGTCTTCAAGTCTCACAATTTATTACTCTCCTCGTATAGGGTACTCAGTATCGTGACCATTTGTGGGTCGCGAACTTTTGTTAAGGGGGATCTCTTCGCTTGGACTGGAATTCTTGGCACGGTCTTGAACGGGAATAGACAGGACATCGCTTAAAACAATTCATTTTATTACCGCTATTAATAGCTTGAAGGATCAGAGTGGAACAATTATTCCAATCCTCTATCGTATAAATGTCTGAGTTTAGCTGAATGATACACCGCGATATGACCGATGCAAGGGCCGAAGAGTATAGATACTGATCAGTACCTACGAATAGAAATGCACAACAATTTCATTCTTTCGCACAAGCAACTTCTTCCTACGGTCTCTCTTTAATATTCGTTCTTCCAATTCAAATAACCAACAAAACAAAATGGCACGATCAATCGCCCTCGCAGCTCTCCTCTTCGCCCTCCCTATCGCAACGCAGCCTGAAATCACTTCTGCCCCTGTCGCCACGGCTACTAGCCCAATGACGACCGACATTATCTCAGACTCCCCCGAGTCGACCGAGCATGAGAGCTTGACGATTGTGTCGACGATTACCCGCAGTAACGGCATTGACTATTACGCGGTTCCGATCAGCAAATCTAATGGGACCGTGACTGGAAGTGCTCCTTCGACGACTGTTGATGTGAGCAATGCTGGGGCAGGATTGATGGTTGGGGCTGTTGGTATCCTTGCTGGTGTTGTTGGCGCGCTTGCAGTCGTGTTGTGAGAAGATATACCGTGAGGATGGGAATGATAGATTGGAGCTTGGGGAAGTGGTAGGAGGCTAAGGAGGGTCACCATGTCTCCTGTGACATCAAGTTCTGGCTCAACTGCAACGTTAGTATTGAGCAGCTCTTCAAGTGCAATTTATAGCAAACGTCCATCCAACAACTCTTCTGTCGCAGCTCTCGGTACTCCTCATCCTATTCAACAACTGAAAACTGTGTCGCCACTGCTAAATGCGACTTGAATGAATTTTGCAAATTATCCGGCCTTTAGTTTTATGGCAACTTAGATCATAAGTTTCCACTGGTAGTAGTCGCCACTCAAACTTCATCTCAGCATCCCTCTGCACTACTACTTAGTATTATGCGGCGCCACCAGGATGACATGAAAGTATGTGGGCTGTTATAGTTTCTCAGGCTAGATCTGGTATATTACGAATACCATACACGGTTTGCAAACGCCGCGAGACGAGGACCTGCCATGACAGTGCTCGTCGGAGATCAAATACTGCCAGAAAGCTTACCAGTGCCAAAGAGTAGTGACAGCTGTCACTGCTAGAACAGTATTGCCAGTTTGGCCAATAGCACATTGATGTCAGGACGCGTCCAAGCAGCCACTAATGCACGTTTGACCAGACGCTCTGCCAGTGTCACTGCATCAAGCACGATTTATGTTGTTCTGTCACGGCAACCACAGAGAATAAGAAGCAGCCTTTCGTCTTACTTTCTTCTTCCTTCCTCCTTCCCCCTTCCTCCCTCACCATCACAGCAGTTACATCTACCACCACAACCATAAATCTCATTCTACATTTAATTGTTGACCAAAAACATCTTCTCACAATGGCGATGACCTTTTATGTCGATGTGCCTGCCGGCACCGAGGTTGTCCTGTCGCTCCTCCTAGTTTTTGCCCTTGCTTACGTTGTGCGTAAGTGTATTGACATGGGGAAAATGGATCATAGTGATTTAGTCTGTGTAAGTTTCTAACTAGTCAATACATCACACTCTAACCTAATTACAGATGGACTACGAGGATTCGCTCCCACCTTTGGGTGGGAGACCCTTTACCGGCCCCGAATTGGCCCATCACAACACACAAGAAATGATCAAGAAGCAGATCAAGAACATGGAGAAAAGTCGCCAGGCCGCGTTCGAAGAGCTGTGCAAGATCCACGCCCGCCGTGGCAAGATTGAAAAAACACTTGGCAACCTGACCGAAATCCTGAAGAGAGATTATCCTACCCCTCGTGGCCCCGCGGACGAATTCGCCAAGCGAATGGAACTAGAGAAGCGTATCCGCCATCTCTCCAAGGAAAGGGAAGAATGTTTTGGAATCATGGATAGCATCTGTCATCGAATGTACATGATGCTAATCCAGCGATTGGCGCTTCGCCGAAAGATCGACAGATTGGACTTGCAGATGGAGTCGGCCAGGCTCGCCGATATTCTGTATCCCTGGAACGTCGCATCCGATGGTTTGTGGGATCAGACCGAGGAGCAGAAGGACCAGTGAAAGGGTGAGCGTTGGAGATTCAATGGATGTGATCGTGACCGTTGCTGGATGAATGAAGAGTGAAGGCATTGCTTTGGAGTTTTACGGATTGTACTTTGATTATTGGGGCACTCTAGTGGAGAAGCAGTTATCTTGCTCTGCCCATTTTACTTTCTTGTTTGTATTAACAACGAATTCTTTGTGTCTTGGTCTGAAACTCTTGGTGATTCTCATGATGTGAAAGTTGAATGTGGCAATAGGTTGTGTTCATAGATAAGTAAAGGTACACATGACCGTCAAACAAATGCCGCTGTTCACCAGAACAAGTGTCGGCCTTTGCCTTGTTTTGCATTACAGAAATATGTATACACAATTGTGAACAGTTCCAAACTTACTGCCAACGTGTTTCCAGCATCCTAGATTTATCCAGTAATGATTGATCGACGGAGAGCTTGAACTCAGCCCCGCGGCTTTGGGCCTCACGATGCGGGGAATTCTTGAGTCTTGTATTTTGTCCCAAGGAAACCGAAACAATTCTAGCTAGGACCAAAAACACTTTACATGACCGCTGATAAATATGCATTTAATATAATTGATGTCTCCTCTTTAGATATTAAACCAAGCCTTAAACCTGCAGCAAGGCAAAAGGATTCATTTCTGTGACCTGTTGTTTTTTCGCTTAGCCCAGGGCGGCATTTTCTGGGGCGACCTTGAAGACGACTTAACGACTCGTCACCTTGTCAAGGCCAGGAAGATCTGAGATCAAGGGCTTGGGCGATGACTGGCCTTCCAAGTCTTTGTTGTCACTACAATGGCCTTCTCGCCAAGCTCTTAGGTTGAACAGACCAATGCAAGTTCATAGCTCACGACAGTTCACAAGCCTACTTGTAGATTCAGTCAGTTGCATTCATTAAAGCAAAGTTTAAGGGCAATCTTTATTCCATAGCTTGGTGAATGGGGTAAGCGCCTCGCGTAAAAGTTTCCTTCATACTCGTGTGAGGCGCGAGATATCAGTATCAGCTTTGGGGTCTACCAACCTAAAACAACACTCTCACCAAAGAGCCCCTTGTGAGTCTTCCTTATTCCACCATACAATCATTCTTGACCACTCAACTAAAATCTAGTTAGCACTCAGCTTCATCAATGACATGGCCAGAGCGATCCATCCACTCGTTCTCCCCATAGAATCTCCATGCAACAACACCTCCAAGACTCCAATGCAAAACACCCTCTTCACGATCCATCAAATCAAGCTTGCACCACTGAAGAAGAGGATGCTTAGAGCGCTCACTCTCCTCGTCGTACAGTT
This sequence comes from Fusarium anthophilum, assembly GCA_013364935.1. Taxonomy (NCBI): domain Eukaryota; kingdom Fungi; phylum Ascomycota; class Sordariomycetes; order Hypocreales; family Nectriaceae; genus Fusarium; species Fusarium anthophilum. Next base: position 17,489 of record JABEVY010000077.1, read on the forward strand.
GGTTGGCCTTCCACGAAGAGTTGAGCAGGTTCTTGGGTTCGATCATGATGACCTGCATAGCACCGCTCTCCCATTCCGGCAGCAGCGCGTCATCCCATTGCTCTTTCTTTGCGGACCACTCTTCCTTTTTAACGTCCCAAGTTAGTTTGATGGAAATAGCTTTGTGCTGGAGCGTCTTTTGGTAGTATTGACGAAGGCAATGGCTGATGAACTCCTTCGAGAATGGACGAGACACGCAGCTCAGCACCTCATCCTTGTCCAAATTCTGAGTATCGAGATCCTCCTCCGTCTTGATTTCGACGGCCTGATCTAGCTGCATGACGATGCGACGGTGGCGAAGCTTGAGATATTCCATCACAATACCCCTAAACATTACAACAAGCTTTGTGAATGGCGGGATGCAGGTGCGCATACTGGGTCCAACATCAACCATGTGATCAGCAAATTGCTGAATAGAAAGGTCGAGCGTCTTGAAACGCTCCTCGCAGTTGTTGGTAGTCATCCAAGGATATTCGAAAGCCTCGTCTCGGTCCATTTTCGAGTAAGCAATCTTAGCGTCAAACTCCGTCAGCTGAAGAAGCTTCTGGTGCTCCCAAAAAAGGTTTGGATCGTTGAGCTCCTCGGCACTCGGGTCCTGGAATTCAGATGCGATACTCTTCATGTCTTTCATGAGGAGATTGACAAGCTCAATAACTTGATCCAGATCCCGCGACTTCAAGTCCTTCGTCAGGGCTTGAACTCCGATTTGAAGGTCGTCAAGCATGTTGAGAAATGACTTCATGATGATGGTTGTGTTAGGGTTAGTGGCGAGCTGTTGATGTTGTGTAGAATTTATCTTGGTAAAAAACTTTCTTCACTGAATGGCTGTCGGATCTTCTGTGAGATTGGCGAATGTTGGGATTGGGATGAGAGACTTTCTTGTTGGCGGCCGGCATTGTATTTCAGTATTATAGGACATAAGACTGAAAGGGTGTGTTCGTTGCTCAGACACTGTCATACGGATCACTTTACCGCTCGATTCTTAAAACACCTAGATCGAACATACAAATGCTAATACAGCAATGTCTTGCGTTACTGAACTAACTCACAATCAACTGTGGACAGCCCAATACAAAGTCTGCCAGTGGCCACTGATTGATGCCTAAAGCTTATGCCGCCTTAAAAAGACATATCAAGCCCACACACTCAAAAATATTTACCTTCGTTCGTGAATCACCCTACCTAGCCCCACTTATCGATTTTCACTCACAGCATATAAATATCTAGCGATCTTGACTCCTCGGGACCCTGACTTTTTTCTCAACTTGCTTTTTCTTAGCATATTTCATCCAAAGACTTCCAACCCATTTCCCAGCAATTTCCATCCCCATCCTAGCCAGTCTTGAGTATTTCCATTCCCATTCATCCGGCCAATATGCCTCTTCAAGATCCTGGCGAACGAGAACGCCGGATGTACTATCACGGCCTTCCAAGCTGCCCTAAGCTAGTCGCCCGTTCCAGCACCACGCCTTGGAACCAGCCCTACGAGTGGCCTGACCGCAAGAGACTCTTTGTTGCTACCGGACACGCCATCCAGCAACCATGGAATGACCCGAACAGCTCTTTGCAACGCCTCATCATCGCCACGCTCGATGGCATCGACTGGACCGCTATTGACATCTTGCGCATCGGGTATGAAAGCTACGGCGACGATTATCGGCGCATACCAGAGCGTCCTGTCACGATGCTCATTTCCGTGTCCACGAACTCGACCACGTTCCAAGTGGCAGAAGCAGCGATCATTGCCTGCAAAGAAATACTCACCCGCTTCAATCTCGACGATGTGGAAGTCGAGATCAAAGAAAGCGTCGTCACCACCGCTGCCTCGAGCTCAAGCTCAGCTTCGTCCGACCTGACTACAGGCAGGGTGCCCCCGCGCCTCAATCCCGGCCCCTTTGACAACGACTTGATCAACATCAAGTACAGCCACCTCCGCAATATCTCAGAGTACTTGGGAGCATCGATTGATTTGCCCTCTGAGTTCAATGAAGGGACAAAGTGTCTCTACCTACAAGGCAACAATGGCAAAACGTATGCACTTACATGTCGACATGCTCTTTTCTCGGCAGAATATCTCAAGGAGTACCGCCACGGCGATGGGAACGAGACCAAATGCGTACGCCATCCTGGAAGCAACAGTCTGAGCAGGCTAGTTGAACGCTTCAAGGATGCAAAGGGAGGAATTGATGAGACCATTTTGGAAATGGCAAAGCCCGCTTATGCGGACCCCGAATGCCAGGCGAAGCTCCCAGACTTCTTGCAAGAGCAAGCCCTGCTGCAGTCGTGCCAGCCTCGCATGGAACAGTTTGATGGCGAGGTCAGCGCAGTCATTGGGCATGTTGAGTTCTCGCCTCCCATCGGACTTTGCTCTCAAGGTCTCAGAGTTAGAGATTGGGCTCTGGTCGAACTAGCACAGGAAAGCTTTACCACCAATCTCAGCAAACTACGAAACAAACTGCCGGTAACACTAGAGCTCCGATTGATGCTCAAACGCATCCCTGATGTACCAGCCCGGCTTCCACTGCGGCTACGCTTTTCATCTAATGAAGTCGCTATTGGACCTGATCTTATCCCCGAGTGTGAACTGAAAGGCACTGCACCAAGTCCATCTGGCGAAACACTCTTCGTCATAAAACACGGCCTCAAAACCAAATTCACCATCGGAATTGCTAATGGAATTGACTCTGTCACTCGCTACACCTCAGACGTCGGAGATGTTATCTCTAGTGAATGGTGTATTATTGGAACGAACGGCGAGGCATTCTCTGGCGCAGGTGACTCAGGCGCCTGTGTCTTTGACCCTGAGGGGCGAATCGGTGGAATGATTACTGCTGGCTTGAAAAGTCAGGACTATATCTACGGCTATGATGTGACCTATGCTGCGCCTATGCAGTGGCTTTTGGACGAAGTCAAGAAAGAAGGCTATGATCTAAAGCTACCTAACTAGGTCCACGTCTCTTACCATAAGCTTATGACAAGCTCAGGGTGGCTTAGAAGACTTGCTCAACATTGACAAAAGGTTAGGAGGAGTTTAGGGTGACTTAGGATATTTACCTGAGATTTGTCAATCTTAGTGCAAATCTTGTGAGTATTTTAGTGTATCTTGAGAAGGATTCACTTTACCGGAGGGGCCGATGGTCTTTGTTAACCGTTGGGAAACGATATCGGCTTAGGATGGTATCTCGAGACGGATTGACTAATGCTCAGTGGTTTCGACGAACCTAAGGGAAGGACTCTGTAGTTAGATTCTTCGATACGCAAATTGAGATCCATTTTTGAGAAGTGTATGCTTGTCAATCGATGACCCTGTGACCTATCTTATTATTTCCATCAATTCCACTTTCTAGATCTACATGATCATAGCAACAGCACAATCTCGGGATAAAGGACATCTATCTCTGTCCCTTTATTATGCCTTTCCCGAAATGCTTCATTAATGCATCTACTAGAAAAGTCTATTTCCAGCTAAGCGAACAAAGCCGCACCGACGAGACTGTCTTAGGACCACAATTCAGTAGTTTCCACCGTAGACAGGCAAGGTGAATCAGAGCGTTAGGACCAGTGGATAAATCGTCACGCCTTCATTTGACACGTATATCCTATGTAGTGATGGTAGGTTCATCAACCTTGGAGGGAGATACACACAGGGTTATCTCAACGGCCTTTTACTAGTGGCAGGCTAATTCGATAGCACTCACCACGTAGGCACCTCTCAAGCATAGACGGACTCAGGCTCAATAAAATGCTTCAATACATAGAATTTGCTAATCAGATAAGTATGCTAACTACAGACCCAAGCTCACAGATGTCCGCCACTGCAATCCAACACAACAGTATATCCCCTCTTTACCCGGGTTTTAGCTTCGTGACTGGAGAATGATAGCCTTCCCACTTTGGCTTAGCTAGGGCAGGTGTTGGTAGGATAGTTGCAGCTGCTCGTCTTGCCACCGCCGGTAATGGCGTTGCCAGAGAAAGTAAATCCAGAGCAGCTGCCATCGCCACACAGAATATACCAGTTCTGGGCAGAGCTAGCCACCGTGCCAGTGACCTTGGTGAATTTGATGTTGCTGATCTTGACGCCATTGGTGGGCTTTCCAGTAGGGCCGCCGTTGAGGTAGTCCTGCTGGACATCGACACCGTACTTGCTGATGTTGGTAAGAGCAATGTTTTGGTAGGTAACGTTGTTGATCTGATGTTCAATTAGTTTCGCCAGATGATAGGTTGAGTTGGGTGTTTACTGACCGTTCCAGTTGTGCCAGAGTTGGACTTGATGCGGCATCCATTCTCACTGTTCACAATCTGTGAGTTCAAGAACTGGACACCATCGACGACATTGTTGCTCTTTCCGCCAACAGATCCGATACTAAGACCATGACCGCCGGAGCAGTACATGTTAGAAACGACGATGTTGGTACCAGAAGTGACAGCAACACAATCATCCTGGTTATACACATGGTTGTTATCCAGCGTGACGTGGTCACAGGACGAGATGTCGAAACCGTCGCTGTTATGCGCAGCGGGCAAGCCACCGCTCTTGGAATTGGGCTTGTCGCCAGCTCTGTTATCGAGAATGAGCCCCGAGATGGTCAAATCTGAACTGCCGGTGATGTCGAAGCAGTGAACGGGCCAGTTTTGGATGTTGAGGTTTGTAATCTTTGAGGTACCGGTAACCTTCTTAACAACGATGAAGTGGTCAGGCCTTGTAAGGTCAGTATAGCCTCTACAACAGGTATTGGGGGAAAATACTTTGGGTTGTCCGCGTTGTTAGAACCTTGGCCATCCCAGTACGCTTGACCGTTGCCATCGATAACATGGCCAGATGCACCAGTGATCGTGATGCCACTTCCACTAATGACGATAGGATCAAAGTCGTTGTCGGCAGTGGTGGCAAAGGTCTAAGACATTCAGCTTCAGTAGACCTCAGATACACGAAGGAAGTTGCTTACAGTCTTGCCCTTGAAGGTAACAGTTGTACCAGCCTTGAGCTTGGAAAGATCAAGTTGCTTGCCAGTTGGGACTTGGAAACCGTTGAGCACAATGTTCGTGCAGGATGAGACAGCGGTGGCGAGGCCAGAGTAGTCAGTCACGGTGCAGGCATCTCGTTCCTGGAGCTGTATTTCAGTTTATTAGTGATTGAATGGTTGTTGAAGGGTCTGTTTGGCTTACAGAGCTTGAAGGCAGAGCCCAGGCAGCTGGGAGCAAAGCCGCGAGCGCTATGTTTCGAACCATTGTGATATTCGTGTGGGATGAAGACAAGAGGAAGTCAAGAGATGTTGAAATGCTTGGCGATGAATCAATTCGGACCCTATGTCGAGCTGGCACAAGATGATGTTTTATACATCATCATCTATTTTCCCCAACTGCAATTCCATTCCATGGTCCTATTGAAGGAATATTCAAATTCCGTCTCATCGTGCCAAAACGTAGTCATTCCCATTCCACTCACCATACCCCTAACTCAGCATGTCCAAATCGGCGTCGGCACTTCTGGGTATACGGCACGCTCGAAACATGCAAGTCGCGCTATAATGGGGAATTCTCCACGTCGGAAATATTTACAGGCATGTTCGTCCCACGAGTTCTCGGCAGTACGGCACTTAAAGGTCGGTGGGCTGTTGTGTGATTCGTGGGATAATGCATGGAATTGCCTAAACGGGTTAAAGTGTTTCGCCAAGGGTAGACGAGGAGCCCTGAAATTTGCTGTAAGTGGCTCGTGTTTCTCGGAATGATTCGATGCATTAGTGACTGTTTCTCAGATCAGTTTCTCCATGTCTGCCATGTTGCCTCTCTGGCTAATGCTGGTACCTGAGATTCGGCGGATCGGGACCTTTCATTCCGACTCCGCCCAAGTCTCAATTATCATGAAACTTGAAATATGGACCAAGTTCCCGGAGTCCCTGCAAGGTCTATCATTCATCTCTTAACTGGTTACCTTTCTCGATCTGATTTGTCTGAACTTTGACGCACCAGCCCGCCGGAGACCTGTAATTATCTCCTTGCGTGCACCAAACCATCCCAATTTGGATGAAGGCCCCTCTGGCGTAAAAGACAAAGTAAAAGAACCGTAATCCACCCCCAATATTACCCCAGACTTCCCCAAACTCTACCAGCCAACACTCAACTTAGTCGAGATCTGGTCTAACGGACCGGAGATAGTGTCACGCTAGCCCGACCAGCCAGAAGCCATCCCAGATTTGTCTCGCAGATCGCGCATTGGGGGTTCCCTATTCGCAATTAACTTTCCAATTGCCCATGGGGACAAATTGGCGGGGTACGGGGTAATAAGATCCGCTAATCACATCCATTTCCCCCTCTGTGTCTGTAAAAGTGCAAGGTGATGTTAGTGGTGTTCGGCAACTCTATTCCGATCTTGATGCAACGTCCCCAATGATTTGTCGGCTGACATCAATTCTCTTCGAATCCGCGTATACCTCGGGAACGCTAAGGTTCTCGAATCACCCTCTTCTTGCACAACATATGTGTTTCCAAGCTCCAACAAGAGGGGAATACATAGAAGGATACATGACCTGGGCCTCATTCAGTGGAATAATATACGTTGCAGCAAGATACTTCTGAACAAGGGAAAGCGAATTGGGACAAAGACACATCGTCGTCAGAATACACGCTAAAGTCTGGGACTTATGGCCGAATAACACGTGAATATTTGATTGGCCTCTCCCTTCGAAATATTGTTTCTCGTCTGCTATCCAGATTAAGCCATGTCGGCGATATTACAGCTGCACATATTTCTGCTTACTTAGAACTCGTTACCTTGCCAGGCTTTGCCTCTGAGTGATTCAAGTATACTTATCCCTACTTGGTGATTGAAATTGTAAGAGTGAGTTTTTGATGAAATGCTAAAACTTCTAAATTAGAAGAATGACTATAAGAAGAGTATGCCACGGGTGGTGTCGGGCAATCTATAACCCGTAATCGTCTGGTCGGCCTCCACCTGAGTCCTCAAGTCTGTGCAAACACCGGTAACTAGCATTTCGTGTGACTATATTTAGACTCCGTAGGAGAAGAGATAAGACCTTATAATGTAATGTAGTTAAGCTATCAATAAAGTAAAATGCATTTAAATATCCAGTGATTAGTTACTTTTAGATCTCCCTAGCTCACTTCTTTGGTTAAATATACCAGTCCTTTGTAAGTTTTATTGCCATCAATAACCTTCATCAGCCCCATAAGCCGATGATTCTAGATTCCCACAAGACTCTCAACCGTCTATCTGATTGAACAGTTCCTCCTTAGGTATGCTGTTTTGAACAAGCGACCCACAGCAGCTGCCAGGAACAAAATGGTGCCCTAGTCAGATTCATCCGACCAGTGGCAGGCCGGTGTGATGAGTGATGCATCCTCCTCGAGCGCTTTGCCTGGACGTCTGGATGAGATATCGATAGCACGGGTTGAAAACGCTACACCGTAATGAGGTCCTGGAGACCGCGGCCCATCAGACCTTCCTCGCGATGTCATCTGGAGATCCTCAACACACTGCCCCAGCTGTTCCATAACATGTTGTCGAGGCAGAGGAGGCGATTCACGTAGCACGCTTCCAGAAGTGGGTGCCAGGGCTTGTCCTCGACGAGGGAGTAAGCCGTTGGCAAAGCCGACCGTGGTGATCTCATCGTTGCTTGGGTTGCGGCGCGTAAGGCGTCTGGTAGAAGATAGGTAGTGTTCGAAGCTTTCTGCTCGCTGATGCCCGCTCACGGCGGGGCGACGCTTCTCAACTCGGTAGGAGGGAATGTCAGTGAATTGTTGTCCGGGGTGCTGAGGCGGCGTAGAGAAGCGGCCGCTGAAGGGGAGAGTTGATGAAGACGCAGCTCGTGGACGGTGAGCACGATTGGGGCGCGGTTTGAGAGGTTTTCCAAATCTCTCTCTGGTAGAAGGAGAGTCATTGTCACACTCATTTGCTGTTTTGGGGGAGTCTGGGATGGGTTGGGTGGTGTGAGGTGGAGTTTCGGGGTACGAGGACATCTCGATGTCTGAATCTGACATGATTGATATATTAGACTTTTGGTTGACAGTTTAAAGGTATAAAGAGTGATCTAAAAGATCATGATAAGTTAAGAGATGCTGCATGTACAAGTCTGTTCTCTCACTTACCCTTCGAGTTGGGCCAGAAGTGAGAATGAGAGGAGGAAGGGAAATTGAGAAAGCTATCACTGGAGGGAGCCTTCAAACCCCCTTCAAGAGACAAGGTAAGCAAAAGAGGAGACGTTCCTTGTTGTCTGCTCTTCTCTCGTCTCTGTGCTTCGCTGTCCAACTCTAGGAAAATGATATATCATCGTGGCCAAGCCACCTTACGTCTCTGCCGTGCTGGAACCAACGGGATCTCAGTTCTCTATGTCAAGACCAGAGCTGCGGCCGGGAAAGCCAAGTACGCTCGGATTTTAAACTTGGAAAATGCGGGCTACTGACGAGTTGAAGTTAAGCGTATAACAATCGTAAATCGAGGAGTTCAACAGATTTCAATTCACAGTGTTCATTTATTCAGTTGTCTGTTGTTTGGAACCATTTCTCTACCCCTGTCACTCTGCCGTGCCTGCTATACATTTCTCCCAGTGAACTGGCTTGGCAAGGTCAATAGCTAGGCCGTCGATCGCGCACTACGGGGGTGAGCGTTGCGGAATGGACGCATTAGCGTGGATAGCTTACGAAACAGGACAAAACAAGCGGGAGAGCGGCTTGAGGGTGAGATCGCGGGCCATATACCCACTCCGACAGCCGGAGGAACGGGAACACCAGAGCTCAAGCACTTAGAGATTTGCTCCGTTAGATGGGTCCAGTCACGTTCAGAGACAGACTCAAAGAACGAATTGTGTGATCTTGGTCCAGATTGGGGGGAAGACCTCTTTGGTAAAGTGAGATACTGCATTTCGTTTCTTTCTCGCGTCGGCCGCTCGCAATACTAGGACAGTAGTATGAGGTGGCTCATCTCAAGCCGTTTCTATCAGATATCGATCTGACAGCTGGGTTAGTGGACCAATGAGCAGTCCAGTACTAGCCCCACTTCCGCAGCGCGGCATAGCAGATGTCACAAAGTTCACGGACGGCCTGTATCCTAACCGGGGACTTGTTGCGGTGTCCTGGATTAAAACGCAAGTCGCATATTCACGCCTGTACAAGTCAGTACTTCATGTTATATTGACATCCTATTCAAAGCATGTCATTCTCATGTAGCACGGTTCAGCTCAGGAAATGATAGGGACTAGCGGTATTCCTCAGGCTAAGCGAAGTGGCTAATACTCAGCTGCTGAACGCCACTTACACTCGTTGGTCTTGGTAATAATGGCGGCGGGTTCCTGTGACGCTTTTTATGTTCAGAGTTAGTTGAAGAAGCTTTATCGTTGTGCTGATGTCTCGTCCCCCGCTATGTATTTATGTCCAGCAGAGAGTCTAGATCGCCTACGATATGACCAACATTTAGAGTCAATCAGAGAAAGGTCCTTGTATGAGAAGTTGCTTCTCTATCAATGACCTACCCATTCGTGCCACTAAAACATTGCACAACGAATTGACCGGCCGCGCCCCTGGACGCTGACCCCTGCAGCGACATCCAATAGATTTTTTGCGCCACACTTACTGACATCGTCGTTCTCGGTCCGATCAACTAAGTTTTTAATGCATACACAATTCATGGAGGGCGATTGGCATAAACCATGTAAACAACAGTCGCTGCTCACAGCAAACTACCCTTTGTTCATTGACACATTGCATGTGGAGACTATACCTAGGCCTCAGCCAAAACTGTATATTCTGGCCAGCGTCTCCTCAGTATGGTCTTGAAATATAGACGATGATCTATTTTTATCCCTCTTATTATCCCATTCTTCTTCTTAGAGTCAGTAGTCAGAGAATGTTGAACAGCTAGTCTCTGCGTTTTGGTGAATAACTGTTTGCAATAATGAACACACGAGGAACAAGCCTAGGTGAACTGTAAGCTGCCCACAGGTATTCGCAGTGAACAATGGTCAGTTAAAAACAAAGAACACACCTTTCTCTCAAACGGACAATCAATGGTTCTACAGCGAGCTCTCTGAACAGAGACACAGTGCATGGTCTATAACATGGGATACGACTATCAGAAGCACGATACATGTCGTTTCTGAGAACAGCCTTGTCTAGGTTCCAAGGTATAAATATACAGCTGACTCTGGCCAACATTCAAACCACCACAAATCCCCAAAGGTAAGAACGTTTCCGACACTGAAGCTGAATCTCACTCGGGCACATACAACTCAGGGACATATACTAACACATCAGCCTCACCAATAATACCAGGATTTCACAGATCAAAATGGCAGAAATCGGTAGGAGAGAGTCACAGAGGAGCTCCGAGCTTATCCGACAAGGGATTAGGCAGTGCCTAGCCCTCGAAACGGAATGTAAGGAGTTGAAGGAAAGTCTTTCGGAGAGCAAAGACTATGTTCAGAAGCTGGAAGCACGGATGAACGAAATGACTGCGGATCACGAAGGGCTTTTGAAGATCCTAGCGGAAAAAGATGCACTAATCGAAACATATAGTGTGCTCATGTCAGAGACCCTTGAAAAGAACTTGCAGCGTGAAAGACATGAGCTTAAAGACGTCGAGTCCAAGGTGCTTTCGGCCATGGAACAAAGTCTCAATCTTGAGTTGGACAAGATGGGTCTCGAGCATCAGGGATCAAGCGTCCCCAAAAGAAGCCCGCTTCGAGCCAAGAGACCTGGCCTGATCCGACAAGGTGCTGTAGTGCCCTGTACATCGACTTCAGAGCGAAGACGTCTGCGCAATAGCCGAGAAGCTGTTCCAAGACTCTTGAGACAAGACGCGCAGATGTATGATCGTGAGGACGACGAACAGTCGGGTGAGACTGGCAGTCTCTTGGACATGGCCCGACAGGAAACATTTCAGAAGCCGAAAATGGCAAGTCAGTAATCGAAAACCATAGCATACACATTGATGGTAGATAGATTATCGTTGTTGGAACAATACTCTTAGAGCTACATAAAAGCCTTGGAGAAAGAATAGATATAGATGTGTTGGTTATGGCGGCAATATGGAAATGAAAGGTGACAATGAATTTCAAAGCGACTCACTGAGCAATAACAAGCAGCGGCGTGGCAACGGAATAAATGAGCCTCTCAGGAGTTGATTGAGCAAAGCCGATATTCAAACGGCTACTTTAGTTCACTTCATTCCCTTTCTAATTTCCTCGTGGAACTCCTACCTCTTTTTCGTCATTGTACCTCACAAATAGGAAAGTGTATCCCTCTCTAGATTTCAGTCATTTCTTCACAAAGCATAGAATCATACACTCACAATCTGGTGTTTAATAATGGGACATTATTATTTCCTAGCTATGGATGTTCCCCGCCTCACATGGCCATAGATGTTCCCCCAAGCATCACTGCATTCCTCACCGTCCTCCCGTCCAGTGTCTATGCTGCCTTTCACATGGGCACTCAATTGCCTTGCGGCTTGTGCGCAGGTCAAGGTCGGGTTCTTGGCTTAGAATTGGGCCGCGGTTAAGATTGCGGCTGGGTATTAGAACGATCGGGAGCCAGAGGAGGTCGAGGTCGAGGCTTGGGACGGGGCTTAGGTTGAGGTTGAGACATGATGCAGAACGCGGGTGTTTGTAAATGTTGTGAGTTTGAAGTGGAAGAATCTTGAGGTGTATGAGAGAATGGTCGACTTTGTGTTGAGAGGGTAATCTTGAGGTGTATGAGAGAATGGTCGACTTTGTGTTGAGAGGGTAATCTTGTGGGGGCGAACGAGCTTTATATACTCGGTTGCACCTTTAATGTGATGCGCGGAGCGTTGACTCGCCTGAAGATCACTCATACTCATCATTGAAGTGAAGCGACATGAGGAAGCTCAGTTGCAGACAGCGTAGTCATGCTGTTGATAACGGCAAGTGACATGGTTATGTGCGGCTCAGCGTCGGAAAGGCTGACGTGGGAGGTTGCGGGTATGAAGCACGATGGATCAAAGAAGTGTTTCACTGCGGACTGGGATTCAACCTTTGTCGGGCCTCGGAACTTCGACAGATGATATCACGTATGTAGTTAAGGAACCGATGTGCTGGTGGTTTTAGTGACTCACGACTTTCAATCTGGTACCATGTCCGCGAGCTTGACAGATAGAGAAAGGTTTTTCTTCAAACCAATATCTAGGGATCAACTCCACTGTTCAAAGTGAACTCGATCAAACTTTGGCCGAAATAATGGCGCAACTACTCAGGAGAGCCTAGAAGAGAAGAGTATCGGTTGAGTTTGGTAGTAGTCAATGTCAAGTCTCATCATACAGAGATGACCTGGAACTTCGTGCCAAACCCCCTTTCCGCGACTTTCATGATACTTGGGACAGCCGCGAAGCAATATTCAAGGCTGCTCAATGACTGGCCAGCTTTCGTATTGATAGCCTTGACAACAGCGACCATTACACCCAAATAAGCCCAGCTGTCGAGGTTTGCCCGTACACGCAGGTATAGCCAGTGCTGTCACCCTACTGATATTCATGTCAACATTTGGTCCTCTCTATGGTAACCACAGCTGTATGGCGCTGGCCGCGCCTGTTGATCGTCTCATGATCGTACTCACTGTCTCCTCTGCCAGTGGTATGGCCATCTTGAGTTTACAGTGGCATTTCGAAATCCTTCCCTTATATTCAATTCCGAGCCTCTAAACCTCTTCTTTCTCTTCTTTCCTTCTCATCAACCAACATTCACAACCTCTATCAACCACAACTTCATCACCAACTACCACTTTCTCATCAACACTAATCCTACTTCGTTCACATTCATACCTCCCGCTCTCTCTGAAACAATGTGTTTCCTCATTGTGACCACCCACACCTGCAGCCGCTGCGGCAAGGCTATTAGAAGAAGGGAAACCCGCCGCAAGTGTCATATGCGAACAACAGGTCATTGTCATACGAACCTCGACGTCCAGCACGCCACCGTGGACAAACGTTGGGTCGAATGCAGTGATTGCCAGTACGAGTACTCAATGTACCTCCATGCCCGTGACATTGGCGCCGCGTGGCCTACTCCCAACCCACCATTCAACTGAATACGGATGGCTAGTATGCTATCGGCATATGACCGCGACACTGTATCAAGAACCAAAGACTGCTGAGCCTTGGGCGACGACCCGATAGGAATGCACGCAGGAATGGCGAGTTGATTCAAGAAAACGAAGAAAAAGCACAAAAACAAATGAAAACTACAAAACCCGACAAAAAAAAAGAAACCAACACAAGAGCCATCAACAGAGATTGGTGCGCCATCGGAGAAGACCTGACACAAATGCAGGTATGAGCAAGAAGTGGATACGATAAAACGAAAACACCAAAAAAAGACGGAAAACACAAAACCTGACCAAAAAAAGACAACAAAAAAAGAGGCATTGGCTGTGGAGGAAATATATCTTAACCTAGAAAACAACAAAATAGAAAAAAAGTTACAAACCAAAAGAGTAAATCATATGTTGATTAAAGTTAAATGTGCCCTGTGTTGATGAATGCTATGTTCACAAAACTATTACTGCTTGTGTGATCTCTGTTACTATTCCTTGTGTCGTGTTGAAATACAGAGATCCAAGAACAGTTGAGGATCTGAGTTGCTAGTCTTTTAAATGTCTAGGAACTACCTTATGCCACAGTAAGACCTGCGCAAGACCACTCAGTCTCCATAATCGGAGGATTATTTGGGGGCCACCAGGATACATTTCTGGCGCTAATACAGAGATTTGTCTTGTGAAGAGTATGGTGATGGCTTAAGCCTAATCAATACAAATACAGAATCATCGTGGCACAGCTATTTGTAGCATTTTACGGATAGCCTGCTTGAGCTGGCCCTCATTCTAGTTTCCCAGCCGGACCATGACCAGGGACACTTTCAAGCCGTGACAGGGAGATTTAATCTCGACACAGCGTCTTTAGAATGGTAAATCGTATGAACAGCCGGTTCGGTCCTCGCCCCATATGCCTGATTCTCCCCCGTTCCCAAATTACGCAAATACGCTGGGTGTGCACCACCAGCAATGACCAGACGGATCTTGCTCCCCTTGCGGAAAACATGCGCGCAGTCCACCAACTGAAGGCTTAGCGGCTCAGGGCCTCTCTCAGGGTCAAGGCGCTTATAAACATCACTTATACGTCTAGACTTTCCCCTGCTGTCCACTTCGCTAAGTCGAACGAGAATATCCGCGTGTGGATTGTCAGTGGTATGATGGAGTTCAATCAATGGTTTGCCGCAGACTTCTATATCACTTTCAAGCGTTGGGGAATCGAAGACTGCAACATCGGAGCGTTTCGCGAGCTCGGTGTCGTTGTAGTTTGTAGGCTGGACATCATCGAAAGGTCGGGGCATACCGATGGGGGGAGTTGCATCATTGGGGTTGAATGTAAAAGTTGAGCTTGATGCCTGCTCAGACTGTTTGTTGCCTAGGGCTTTGGGGGATAAGTAGAAGCTTCGTGCGGACAAATCGGGTGGAGGCAAGCTAGCCATATCTCGCCATTCATTCAACCCTGTGAAGAAAACTCGACATGAGGATGTTCTAGGAGCGGTGCCGCGACCGGCGAGATAGTGATTAAAGAACTGCAAGGCCTCAGCCAATGTTGGTCCTTGTTGTGAGCCAAGATGTGACCATGGACCGATGGTCAGAAAAGCCGGTGCTCCTTGTTCCACTAGAACACGGTGCTGGTTCAGAACCATGGGCAGAACGCTATCGTTCCAGCCTGTAGACTGCAAGATTGGAATTTTGGTCTTTTCCAGTGCAGCACTCTGATTAGCCCGTGACCAAAACGGAGTCGATGTATCGGGTTGACCGATCAATTCCTCCAACCAAGGCGGCTCCCTATTCTCCAAATGCTCCTTTATACCATCCATCAGAGGCAGAGAATCGTAAACAGGCTGCAGGACTTTTGGCAGTTTTCTTATGTACGGCAAACCAGGAGTAATCCCCCGCTTCGGAGCAGTCATCAAAGCCGCCCAGGCGATCATATGTGATTCCATCGCCCCATTACCCCACGTAAAAGCACCAAAGTCGACTGGGCCAGTACTAATAACAGCAGCTTTCATATCCGGCGGTGGATCCGTCAGAATAGCCCACTGCGTATGTCCAAGGTACGATCCTCCATACGTAGCGAAAGATCCAGTATACCACGCCTGTTCGCGCATCCACGCAACAGTCGCAAGACCATCGTGTGCTTCATGGACGGCGGGTACGATGTCCTGACCGTCAGAGGGATCTGTGCCTCTGCAAGCGGCAAGGAGGACCTGGTAACCTCTTGAAGCGAACATACGTGCGTTTCCCAGAGCCATGAGCGGTGCGATGCCGTAGGACGTGCGGATGAGGATGGTGCCAAGAGGGGGAGTGGTTGGTTGGTAGAGATTTGCAGCGAGTTTTACATCGTCGATGGGGATTTGGATGAATTCTGTTGTGTAGCTGCTTGTTTCTCCGGGTAAGCCGGACCACCAACCGAAGACACGGTCGACGAAGAAGGTGATCCAGCCGCGTTCAATGGCCGGCATGGTGCTGTAGTCTGAGCGAAGCTTATAGGGCTCACCCTGGCTTTTTCAGGACGGAGATGAGGTTTTTATATCACGCCATGATGATTTCGGAGTTTACGGATGCGTATCAAGGCAACAGTTATCCATGATGAGATTGTCCGAGTTGTATTCCTGTTAGTGCTGACGGGTTAATGCTGGACCAATTGTTGGGGTCTCAAACCCCGCATTCGCGAAGCATGACCTTCCGACTCCGAGCTTATCCATCAGAGCCTGAAGAGTGATTTACCTGAAGGAGCAAATGTAATAGGATAAGGTGAGTCAGCCTAAGCCTCACCCTGTCGGGTCTCCTAGTCTTTCCGTCTCCGATCTTGTTAATAACATTTGCCAATCGTCGGCTACAATACATCCCGTCCATTTGTCACACAGACTATTGCTCGGCCAATGGACTTCAATCTGCGACTCGCAGACTTCCATGAAGTAAAAACTCATTTATCTTCTTCAAGCCCTCTAAATCCCCCTCTACAGTTCCCGACATCCTTAGACACCCAACCATTAGTATACCCTCCACCAAAGTCAATCAACCACGCGTTATTCTCTCGGTCAACAAGGACATTATCGGGCTTCGCGTCGCCCCAAACAATACCAGCAGCATGAAGTTGCCGGACCGTGTTGTTGACCTGCTGAGCCCATTTTTCTCTGAGCTCCGTCGATGTATCTGATTTTGCCGCGCAGAGCAGTCTTGTGACCGCAATCAATATAAGTCTAGAGCAGGCCGAAAGCTCGACCAATGTTATCTCGTACCAGGCCAATGAGGCGCGAGATTTGAAACGACTCGGGTAAGTGGGCGTCGCGTATGTTTTTGTATTTCTCAAGCTCTTCGACGAATGATTTCTCGTCTCCGTGTCTCATGGGCTTGAAAAATGCGCTTTTCTCATCCCTCAAAAGAAGTCTCGATGGTTTGTATGATGGCGGCCCGTGGGTGTTCCTCTTTTCAGGTAGTTGAATGTCCTTCGGATCATAGCAAGGCCAAGGCGCGCAAGTTTCTTTTGGTAGTTGGATGCCAAATATGGGGGTAATCTCACTGCTGTCGTTAGACGGAACAGCGACTAGCTGGTCTTCATCCCCTCGGATGTCATATTTGTGTGTCTTCGGGAAGAGAAAGTGGTGTAGTGTCAAGGTTGAAGTGATCTCTGGCAGCTCTCTAAACTCAGGCAGAAGAGGTTCGACAATCCAATCGTAAAAGTCTTCTAGGGTGTACCCATCGAGCTCGTAGTTATCGGCAACTTTTAAAAAGAACAAATATTTATTTTTCAAGGCCGGTGATCGGAAGAAGCTGTCTGCGGAGGCGGAAATAATAAACTGGCGGTAGTTGCACATTACCACAAACTCTGTGTCGGTATCCTTGCTACTAAAGGTGGATTGTAGCACACTCCAGGGCGGCGGCACTGTGTCATCTGAAATCACATGCATCTTCTTTTGTTGTCGAGGGTTAGAGAGACAAGGCGGTTGAGAAATGGAGAGGAACAAGTTGGGGTCGAAGAAAGTAACCAATAGATTTTATTTTTCTTCCCAATGGATTTATTTGTCAGCAATGTCGGGCTTTACAAAAAGCTCTCCTCGCCGTCAATAGAACAAACTAAGTCTCAAGTAAAACATTTGATTTTCATTCTCACAAGCCACAATGACAATCTTTAATAATAGGCCTGCTAGCTACCAAAGACACATAATTTCTTATCCCCAGGTCCCCAGTATCTACTCAAATACAATCCCCGCCAGCAAATTGCCCTCACAATCTTACCCATCACGACGCTGGTCTGTGAGCCAAACATTTAGTTCCCTTTCACCACTTTCTCCTCATCCTTCTGGATCGCATTAACAGCAGCGAAAAATGTCCGGAGGAAAACCTCATAGTCATACTTTGTAAACGGTCTCGTCGCTCCCTCATCCTTATCCTCCATCATTTCTTTCGCCTTACTATCAAGATGCTTCTCTGTAGCCAACCTAACAATCTTCTGCGGCTTCCCGTGTTTCTTCTCCGCCTGCTCAAATCTCTTTGCGATACATTTCTTGATCAGCTCGGCGGTCCGTCTCTCGCTAACTTGATCTTCATACTCGTAAATGGTTGTCAACCACTTCGCCTGCATGTACTCCTTAAGGATCCTGTTGTTCAGCGCCTCAGCTCTTGCCTGGCCTAGCTCAAGTCTGAGAGTCTTGATTTCAGCTGCATCGTTGCTCTCGGCCTGCGAAAACCGGGCAGACTGCGGGGATGGATAAGATAGGTCTGGGTGTGTATTAGCTCGAAGAGGCAACACCTTACATTGACGGTCCATGAAGGGGGAATCGTCAACTCCATAGAATCTCCAGGCCAGAATAACTATTCCAGCGTCCTCGATCAAGTCAAATGAGTCCTTGTACATCGAAAAGATTGACAAAGAGGCTGATCGCGGCTCGCCGTCTGAAGGGTTGCTCCTGAGCAATTTGTAGTACTCTACCTCTGACGTAACCACCATGGCCACCATACCAGCGTGGATTCTCTCAATCGGGGCAACTGCGCAGAGAGAAGGAGTGATGTCTGTGAGAGCCATCAGGCGCACCTTGACGCTATTCCTGTAGGCGTCAAAAATGCATTTGACGAGCGTGTCTGTAGGCAGAGATGGAAGAGGACGTGGAACTGCAAAAATACCGTCATGGTCCTGGATGATGAGATTGTCGTCTCTGTAGACGTCGAGACTTCTAGGCAACTCCATCGCAACGGGTTCTCAGCGCAACAGTATCAGTCTTGAGATGGAAATCTTATCTTTGAGGACCTACTCCCAGGTTGAGTTGCAGTTGTACGAAAGGACTGTATCCAAGCTTTTGGTCTTTCTTTGATACTTATAATCTTAGTATTTCTTACCAGGTATACGAACATACTCCATGTCCTCTTACAGAATCGGGGAATTGACTGCGAGCAGGTGTTCGTTGTCAGAACAAAAGAACTGACCATAGCTGAGCTGAGAATAGTCTTTGAACACATGAACGTAGAAGTCAACGCGTCGCGGGCCGAACAAGACTGCACTGGCACTGCCAGACTCCGTTCGGGTCTACCCTTTGAGTCAGAAACAATGAGCAAGATGGAGTACCACTTGAACAAAAGAACTGCCAGTGCGATAGAGAAGAGAATGGGCGGATACTCTACTCCCATATATAACTTTTTAATCCAGGACACAAACTCTTCGACTCAATCACCTCGTCAACAACCACCGTCCGAGAAATACCATCCGACTTTCACCATCGAGAACCTCCCTGCAATACTCTTCACCAAAGACCAGTCTCCTTTTCATCCCATCTTACTGCCCATCATGGCTCCCTCCACACCCATCATCTACCCATCCAAGATGTTCCCCGGCATCCAAAATACCTTCAAGCAGCACAACGCCCTCCCCCTCGAGGACCGCGAAAAGCCCCTCTTCGTCATCGACGTTGCAACCGTCAAAGACTCCGTCCGCGACTTCATGGCCTCCATGCCTTCCACCGCCAACATCGACGTCGTTCACTTCGGTGCCGTCAAGGCCTGCGCCGCTAAGCCTGTGACTGACGTGTACGACCAGCTTCGATGTGGTTTCGACTGTGCCTCCAAGGGCGAAGTCAAACCCCTTATCGACCGAGGTGTCAATCCCGCTCGTATCTCGCTTGGGAACTGCAATCTGCCTACCAATGAGCTTGAGTGGGGTATTGAAGTTGGTGTTCAGTATTTTGCTGTTGATAGCACCTCGCAGGTCCATCGTATGCTCGAGGCAGCTAGTCGTGTTGCTAAGCGCAAGGGTTGTGATTTGGCCGCTATTCTCGCTGAGATTAAGCCCTTCTGTCGTCTTGTCTGTTCTGGAAAGGGTTCCGACAAGCCATTCTCTGCCAAGTTCGGTGTCGACCCCGAAATGGCCTTCACTATCATCGAAGAAGCTCAGGCGCATGGCCTCACCTTCATTGGTCTCTCTGGTCACCCTGGTACCCAGAACCTCTCTACCGACGCTTTCGTCCAGTTCGCACAGCTCTTCCGTGGTGTCTTTGACCGTGTCAAGGCCGAACTCGGCATCACCATGACTCTCGCCAACATTGGTGGAGGATGGGCTGGTATCTCGACCAAGACTGCCCCCTCGTTCGTTACCTACAACAAACCCACCATCGAAACCTTCTCCTCCGTGTTTGCGGACTGGCCGGTCAAGCTGATCATGATGACTGAGCCCGGGCGCGCTTTCATCTCGAAGGCCGGATGGCTCCAAACCCATGTCATCAACGTCTCCAAGCACACCGCCGGTGCTTCCGTCTCGCGCGTCTTTCTCTCCGTCGGCAATCTCCACGGACTGAACGAGGCCAACAAAATTTCCTTCGAGTGGCACACCTCTGCTCCTTCTGAGAAGACCAAGCCTTGTGTTCTGTATGGTGCCAGCTGTGACAGCTCTGACATCATCCTTGGAAAGGATGCCGACGGCAAGGAGAAGACTGTTGATCTTCCCGACGTTCTTGCTCCGGATCATCTCGTCTGGGTCTATGGTCCTGCAGCCTATGGACCTGACTACTCGACTTCCTTCAACGGCGTCCCTCCCCCCAAGGTTGTCTACATCAACTCCAAGGAGGGAATCACCTACTAGACTTGCCAGTCCGGAGCGGCACATGGGCGGTATGAGACTAGATTTTGGCGTTTGGCTTTTCGATACCCAAAGATCAGAGACCCCTACCCATAGGAATAGGATATACTGCTTTGGAATTCCTCTGTACAGCGATAGTGCAATCCTTGTATTTAGAAAGCTCTATAGCCTACAGAAATGATGTTTGTCTCTTAAACCTTCGTATTCCCTTGAATTCTTGACGTTATGAATACGATAAATTACATGACATTGTGATGTTGACGTGAACCTGTTACCTGACTGTATCTTGTACACCTGAGTGAGCCGGCCGTGCATGCATTTTTCCATGACGAGGAAAGGTGGGTCTGGTGTAGAAGCAGGCAATATGATTGGTCAAACAAAGCATGTAGTGATGCGAGATGCATTTAGAACAGCGGCATAGCAATAGGATTATCATTATTATGACATGACCTACTCCGTAATTACAAATCGTGAAGCATACATAATGCCGAGTAACAATACCCTTGATTGATAACAGCTAGTAAGAAACTGTGAGGACATGAGAAATTAATGCGTCCCCCATTTCCCTTACCTGAGCTAAAGGGCATTTAGGCTGTTTCAACAATGGTTTGAAGCGATTCCTCGTACCTACAAGCTATATGTACACTATAAGCTGTTCATCGACATCCCCAAGCGTATCGACGAAACTTGAAGCTAGAGGTGTAGTGCCTACAACAGACTCGTGGGAGCGAGCAAAAGAAGTGCTTTGTTGCTACATCAAGCCATAATAAGACAGTGGCAATAGGTACAACACCAATTCCAGTCTCTACATCCAAACTGGACGCATAAATAGGCACTAAAAAGAATTAGAGCTAAAGTTCTAGACACGACGAGGCATTCATCCAAGCCATAAGTCATCAATAGACACCAATCGCCTCGCCAACAATGCTTCGAAAGATACCATCTGGGTCAAACTTCTCTCGGACTGCCTTGAAACGAGCAATATGCTGCAAACACATATTAGCATCCTAGTCTCAACCGCCGGGAAACAAACTTACATCAGGGTCCAGATTCTTAGCAGAGCGCTCAAATACCTCTCTCGTATTCTTGGTCCAATGCGGACGACATGGGAATTCGTCAATGAGTGTTTCCGCAAGTTTGTGATCTATCAATTTATCAGCTTGACCTCCCTACCGATCCATGAAGCCGGACTTACAAAATGGTTCATTGTATCGCAGTCCATCACCGATGCTTGGCTTGTAAGATGGGAAGTCCAACATAATGGCACCTTTATCCCAATCAGCGCCGTCGGATGTACCGTAGGTAACCTGTCCGAGGAGATCGAAATATGGTCTGCCGAACTTGATGTTGATGCCGCTTCTGTAAGTCGACGCCATAAACTTGAGCTTCTTAGCCTCATTATCAAACAGTTGACGAACTCGCTTGAGCATTGCATTGGCTTGAGTCACGGGGAATGCAAGTTCGAGAGTATAACCGTGGATACCATATTCCCAAACTGGCTTTTGGTCGGGATACAGACCGCCGATGAGAACGTCGTAGTTCCAGCCATAGACGGGCCACTTGGTGATAGGCTCGTTGGTCGTCTTTTCTCGAAAGTTGGGGTTTTCCCATTGCCCGAAGAGGATCTCTTCTGCGAGGAGGTTTGAGAGCGCGACGCCTTTTCCGGTGTTCCAGAGAGCTGTGATGGCGCCGGCTTCGAGTTGGGTGATTGAGAAAGTATTCTGGAAACCCTCCTGGTCGCTCTTGTCGGTCGGAATAACGTCATAATACCGCCAGTGGAATTTCTTCTTGTGAGGCCACCACTACTATCATTTAGCTCCAGTCAAGAAGTATAGGTGCGTACTCACCCAAAGATTCGCTGTGGCATAAGGCGAAATCATACCATAGATATCCCCATCAAGAACATCAGCCTCGTCGAGCGTCTTCTGATCGGCGTAGACCTTGAAGTCGGGATAGATCTTGAACTTCATTCTCACAATGACACCAAGGAGACCAAGGGATGTCGAGGCAGCAAGCCACTCATCACTATCATCACGTTCCAAGTGTCTCAACTCGCCGTTACCATCGATGATATCCAGAGCCAACACACCAGCCGCAACCATAGAGTCCTCCCGAATAGAAGACCTGTGGGCGCCCATGGCTACACATCCAGCGAGAGTGATGTTCCAATTGACAAGGGTGTACCCCGCAGACGCACCGCGCTGGTGCAGGTACTCTGCGAGCTGTAGGAATGTCACGCCAGCTTCGATCATCACAGTACCAGCCTCGAGGTCTAGATCGTAGATCTTGTTGACCTGCTCTGTACGAATGATGACAGTGTTTGGGTCATCGGAACACATTGTGTCATACCACATATGTGCTTTTCCCGAGGCACGAACTCTCTGGCCTGCCTTGATGGCATTTTGAACGGTGTTTTGGATGTCCTTGACACTAGTAGCGTCATGGACTGCCGAAACGTTCTGACAGGCTGGGAAGCCGGGGCCGTCGAAAGTGTTGTACATGAGAGCATTAGCCCCGAAGGCCAAGGTCAACGCGGCCAAGCATGGAAGAACTACCATGGCAGCGAGAGAATGATGAACCACTGGCAATAAAGTTCAAGTGGCAACTATCTTCGACAGTCTACAAGTAAGTCTATTGTATTTAAGCTTATTCCAAACAACCAAAGACATAGAGTTAATTGCGCTCCGATAAGCGAGTTCCATGTGAAAGTCTAGCTCGAGCGCCGAGCAAAAGCTAAATCCCCGCGTAAGGTTGCATTCACCATACCTCGAGTTGGCGATCGACATCATCAGATGATGGCTTGTAGCTCCCTTCAGGCAGGTCTCCTGCCCAGGATGGCACTTTACGCGGGGAACTCGCCAATTGCAATAGTGTTCCTGGCTTGCTACCCCAGAATGGGCAGTTCCGTGATCTGCTGATGTCTTAATACGGCAGGGTATGCATAGAACCCCAGTCGTATATGCCGCTCTACTAACGTTACCCCGCGTTTTGAACTGGATTGTTGATGAGGCACAGTAAGTGACGACCTGAGCATGGCCAAGATCACCTCCTTTAAGAACGCGTGTTTTATTACGAAGAGCTCGGAAGTGCAAGCCTAATGTTGAGAGAAGAGTCCGGGAAGACTGAGGCAGTTGCTTCGAATCTGCGCTTACTAAGAGCTCCTGCTGAGCTGGGATATTGTGTAATATAGAAAGAATACAAGTCAAATTTAGGAGCTTAAAATAGTTCTAAGCATCGATTCAAGTGTATTTGAGTTTTATTAGCATAAACAGGACTGTTTAAATTTTGATGACTGTTGAAAACGACTGTCTTAAACTCAAGCTGTCAACGGACACGGCGGGGTCGGCTTCGGGACAAGGATATTCCAGGTGCAGCCTCTTTCGTCATAGCAAAAGGAGTAACTCCACTCGAGCTCTCCCTTCATCGATACGATTGTACGGAGTAACAGCACAAAAGAGCAAGCATTGAGATACCAAAAGAGGCTAGCTACTACAAATAAAGAGACAATTGCCCAAAATGCCACGCATGAATCTCGGACTCCCCTACAATCACTGCAGCCATTCACCCTGTCCAGCTGGCTTTCAAAGCCCCAACCTTCTCCGCTGTGGAGCTTGTCAAACCGTCAAGTACTGTGGCAAACCGCACCAAAAGACAGACCGGCCAAGGCACAAGGTCCAATGCGTTCCTATCAAGCAAACCAAGGACATACTCACTCAAGAAGAGGCCAACCTACGCGCCAATCCCGGCGACGACACCGATGGCAACCCTTTCGACAATATTATGGGCCTTTTTTGGTTCTTCAAGAGTACTCGTCCCTACATGCAAGCTCGTCACGACTACATCACTGCTATTCTAAACGTCCGCACCGGAGAAGCCGTCGAGATTGCTCTCGGAGAATCTCTTGAGATGCTGCAGCTCTGCCGAGGCGAAACCTTGGCGTCCGCTCGCAAGTTCCTGCACTGTATCTCCGGCTCGGAAGGGATCAAGAGGCGTACGATTTTATCAAGTGGTATGCGGTCAAAGGCGGCTCCAGCTATGACTGGCGCGACATGAGCTTGCCGTACCTTGATCTAGAGGGAGAAGATGCATTTGAGGCTGTTATCGAGAAACCTTTATACTACGACGTGTCCTTCAAAATGGCCCTGACGCTTATCAAGATCCGTCTGATGAAGGATCTAGAATCGCTGCAGGGGTTTTTGCGGAAGAAACCTAACGCAACGGGGGAAGAGAGATATGATCATTTGCAGGAGGAGGCTATGAGCGACATCCTTCTACAGCGGGCGGATATCGTTGCGCGAGACGACTACAAGGACTTGATTGCTGAGCTGAAACGTCAGGTACTGCAGTTGTACAAGATGGTGAAGGAGAACAACAAACATATCTGGCCGGGCATTGAGAACCCGAGCCTATATGCTTATGACGTGCCGAGCATTTATTCTCCTGGTTCGCGGGAGGAGGCAGTGCTTATCTTTCGCCAGTCGTGGTACTCCTGGTCAGAGACGGAGCCGGCGATAACGTATATGAGGGGGATTATTAGGGATGATAGGTAAATAATCTGCCGTGTACACAAGGCCAAAACGCTCCGTGCCCAGCGTGAACACAAATAAACACGTACGTCAAATGCCCTTATCTGAGAACTGCCTTATTCGAGACTTTTGGAGAATCAAGCGTCGGGCCGAGTTGTTTGACTCGGCATTCGCAACTAAAACACGGGGCTAAGCATTTTGTGGGTTGCGCTTTGACTTTACGTCCGGTGAGCCTGACACAGACGATCCCGGAACAAACCCCCATAGACAGCCATGATCGACACCGTTTCCGGCTAGTGAGAGTAGTTTTCGGTTAGACATCGCGAGTCAGTTGAAACACGAGTCAGTCCCGACACCACGGTCCCGTAGCTGAGCCAATACAATTGGCCCCCACTGTAGAAAGGGGAAAATATGGAGTCATCGCGGCATTGAAATGGGACAAAACAAGATGATGTGCCGAGAGGGATCAGCCACGTGCGGTCGGATGAGTGTGCCGAAGAAGTGCTCTAGAGAAACGGAGGGTATGAGACTAATACAACTTGGGGGATTCTTGCGAGGGAGTTGTTTGAGATGGTGGATGATAGCAGTGATCATAGATGAGGGTGCTTTTTCACTTGAGACTTGTGGCGGAGAGCTTAAATCACCAAAGAGAACTTAGTATAAGTATCCAAACTGCAAAGCCTTCAGTTCCAATCCTGCCCAGCATTCATCACATACTTCAACAACAATCAAGCCAAGTCTTCACCATGCTTTCCCAATTCATCACCTTCCTCGCCCTCACAGGCTGCGCAGCCGCCGCTCCCAACCCAAGAGCTACAAAGTGCACATCCTACACCATAATCAACACCCGCGGCACCGGCGAAATCCAAGGTCCATCCGCTGGCTTCCGCACCATGAACTCCCAAATCACATCCCAAGTCCCCGGCGGCAAGATCTACAACACTGTATACCCCGCTGGCTACGACCAGAACTCGGCACAGGGCACACAGGACATCATCCGCGAGGTGAACAGCGTCTTGGCGTCCAACCCTAGTGAATGCTTCATCTTGGAGGGTTACTCCCAGGGCGCTGCGGCGACGGTGAATGCGCTGTCGCAGTTGACGGGGAGTGCTGGGGATGCGGTAAAGGGGGTGTTTCTGATTGGTGATCCGTTGCATAAGAGCGGGTTGGCGTGTAATGTTGATAACAATGGGGGCACGACGACGAAGAACGTTAATGGGCTTGAGGCGTTTGGGGGAGGGGGTATTCCCCAGAACTGGATCTCTCGCACGCTTGATGTTTGTATCTTTGTAAGTTCACATCGGATCTAGGACTTGGGATAGGTAACTAATGTGATTAGGGCGATGGAGTCTGTGACACGACACATGGGTATGGCATCAACGCTCAGCACCTTCAGTATCCGAATGATGCGGCGACTCAGAACCTTGGAACGACTTTTG
This sequence comes from Fusarium anthophilum, assembly GCA_013364935.1. Classification (NCBI taxonomy): domain Eukaryota; kingdom Fungi; phylum Ascomycota; class Sordariomycetes; order Hypocreales; family Nectriaceae; genus Fusarium; species Fusarium anthophilum. The sequence continues at coordinate 43,615 of JABEVY010000077.1, forward strand.
TTGTCAAGCAGTTGAGTGGGTAAGGGATTTGATTTGTGAGGGAAATGTTCGCTTTGTGTATCTAGTATCGAAAATGGCAATGTATATAGTGATTTGACAATAAAAATTGAAGGCTCGATAACCTCAGTTAGTCCATGGTATTCCTTGTTGTTCGATTTGACTTCCAACTGCATGAAGCAACCCAAACAAGGCTGGTGTCCATATTTATGCAACAACTTGCAATTTTTTCTCCCACCAAACCCGTCCTCTGTTTACCCTCATCCCCTAGCTTGCTTAGACCAGTTAAGAGAAAAAAGATCTGCGTGATTGTTGATCAATTGTCTTGTGCAAGCAGTTTACCATGTCGAGGTTGGTTGTAAAATGCGACATTCAATTCGCTCCAGGGTGAGTCAATTACGTGTATGGTACTGAGTACGGCCTCTGCCCCGCCCTTGTTGCTGTCGATGTAGTCAGAAATACTTGTTAGCGCAGGACAGTGTGACAAAATAAATTAGATCAGATCCACTGATTCCAAGCGTTTTTCCGCTCAGTTATTTTCGCTTGGTCTCTAGTGCTTACTCCGCAAACCATACTTTTCTGTAACCATGTCACGCGACCCATCGGAAGAGTAGTTGATCCGTTCCTTGGAGCCAGTGACAAGCTTTTCCCTCCATGCGAGTCTCAGAATTGCTTTGCTCCAACCCCACCACCAATCACTTCAATTGATCAGTCACATCGTCACATCGGTCACATCAATACCGACATCGCCATCACGCACAATAGTCCGAGCGTGTCTCAATAAGACATTGACTCTGCTCTTCATCACAAACCATACAAAATCTCTGGTTCCGACCGCTGAAACCACTGAGCCAAGAGACCCCTCCACAGACCCTCATCATGCCACCAAAAGCGCCAAAGGCACCAAAAGCAGGTGAAACCCTGGGCGGCATCCTCGTCGGCGGCACGCTCTACGCCATTCTTATGTCAGGCATGGTAAGCCTACTTGAGAAAACAAACGACAACAAAAAAGATAGCAAGGAAGAGCCCAAGCAAGTAGAGCCGAGCTGGCTAGAAAGACATGGCCTAGTAAAGGAAAAAGGATATTACTATAAAAAGGTTATGGATGAATTCTATGAGAAAAACGGGAAGATAAAGACTGAAGAACAAACAGCACCGAAACTGGATTACACAATTTTACAATTATCTGAGCAAGATCGCTTGCAAGCAGAGAGAATGTTGAAGCCTTGAGTAGTTGCATGGGCCAAATACAATAGCACAACCTGATTTCGATCGTTTTTGGATATCGCGGCCTTAAAATGTGTACGATGTACATATGGGTCGTTGAAATGGTAGAGTCTGTGATCAAAGCTGCTAACATGTGCTGGCTTGATGTCCTTCGCTGATCCACGAACGAACACAGACCTCAAATCCATCGTCTGTCTTTGAATGCACTGTCACAGAACAATTGATAAGAGACAAAGAAACATGCATCGCGTATTTCATGAACAGACGTAACAATAACAAGAGTTACGCCGGGAGTGATAAAGACGGGAAACATTAGTCCCCAACCAATTCTCAACCTTCCAACTTACCATCCGACACCATCATGGATTGCAACATGGATCCCTATCTCCTAGGCCGACAGCTCCAGCGGTTCCGCCAAGACAACCCAGGCGACGCCGGCGCCATCTGGACCGAATACGACCTCTACTACTTCACTCTCTGCCCAGTGTCAGCTTCCAAAAAAGAAAACGAGGAATATCCTCTTGAATGGCGGCATGATGCCGTGCGCTTACGATCCAGCCGCGCTCAATGGAGGACATTGATGGCGAACCGACATCCCTATGATGATGTCATGGAAGAGTGGCTTTCGAACTGGCGACAGCCTATTATTGAGAAGTGGCGTCAAGACAGGGCTGCGAATGAGAAGGGGCTTTGGAAGTGGCTCTGGGGTAAATAGATACCGGTCTTTTTCCAGGTAAGCAACAAGCTTCCGTGATAGCCAAAATATTACCTAGAGTGATTTCGCAGACGTAGAGGATAGATGAGTAGGAAGTGATTCGTACATTACGCATCATTCTCAAGTATCACAGAGTTGGGTGTAATCAAGAGGACCAAACAAGTTCACAAAATTGGGAAGGGCTTATGGATCCGAGCTACGCTCATTCAACCAATTGCAGGATCCCATTTTGCATGCTAACCAATCGGCTACTTGAGCGAGCGCCAGAAAGGTCCACAAGCGCTGCTCAATTGTGCGAGTTTGTTCACTACGGAGTACTGATGGTGGGTTTATTGACTGTGTCGGTGAAGGGATAAGAAGTATCAAATAGATGAAAGTTATCGGAATAGTTCTATCAAGATAATACATTCAGTTATGTATTTATGGTGTGCATGAGGCAAACCCATTTGTAAGAATGATTAAATAGAAGTGCTAAAAAAAAGACAATACTAATATTCAGATTTTAGTTACGGCAACCCAAGCCCCAGCACTTCAAGCAAATAAGACCGCGCATTTCGCAAAATACAAATAGCACGGAAATGATCACAACTTCTAACCCGGGTCGATGTCAAGTGTAGTAGTTAACTAGAGCTGAAGTGTTCTGGAGGTTGTTCTACACAGAACTGGGATTTATCTCCAAGCAAATACTGGCCGGTGTATGAACAGACATGGGTTTTAATATCTTCCAAAGCCCTTTGACGTGAGACCTGCCGTTATAAATAAAACTGTTCTTTTTGTTCTTTTAGAAAGAAAACGCTATAGTGAACAATGCTTTTATCTGAAAGTAGACATACTGATACTACACTATAGCCTAGAATGAAGAATCAGTCCCTTTGAGAGGTAAATATCCGTGCCTGCGGAATAATTTCGCATTTACTGAGGAACTAAAAATCCCCCTCCGATCCGATGTCGTGCCAGAACTTCAAGCTCCCTGGTCCGCTTACAGAAGCGTTGATAGGATTGGTAACTTAATTTATTGATAGGAAACGGTTCTGTAACAGAACAATGAGTTGAAATTGAGGTTAGCCTAGTAGCAGGACAGCAGGTAGACTTTTGCCTCGTGTAGTAATGTAACGGCAAGTTGATCAGACTAATGTGAGGAAATTGTTATACCCGTCATAACAGGCTTATTACTTCTGTCGCTGATAATGTCCAGCTTATCCAAGTAATCCATAAAGGTGTGTTTCCTGTTGCTATGTGACTAAAAGTTATGTCAAGGTATGTAACAGGGTTACGGCAAGATCCTAGTTTGTTGCTACAGGGTAAGCTATGTCTACATAGTGCAGGAATGGCACAAATAGTCCACACAGGTTAGACAATTCTTACAGTGTTGTTCCCTCTGAAACAAGTCAATTTAATACGCGATAAGAAAGCGGCCTCTACTTGCCTTTGTGAAATTGCCATAATGTATATCGCACCAGCGATTTACCGTGGTCAACTGTCGTCATGGAGCGATGTGTTGAAAGAATCGCTTAATGCAATATCGGGCATCAAGCTCGCTTAAACTACCTGATTGAGGTTAGTTCATGTATTTATCCAGAAAAAAAGATACATTGCCTCCAAGACAGTCTACTGCAGGCACGAAAGCTTAAAACTTACTAAGCCCTACAGCGCGATTAGACTTTTGCTAACCCGGACAGGTTAGCCCTTACCCCTCAGCTCAGGTTCTCCGCAGCACCCGTAAGGCTGTAGATTAGCACCACCTATTCGTCACCAAAGCGGGGTAATGTAGCAATTAAGCCAGTAACGTCTTTGTTGGACTCTTACAGCTGAGAAAGGCTGTGATAAGTTCATGAGGACAAACGAAGCTCTAGCCTTTACACAATGGTTTAGTACCAGATCTGGGCCTTAAATTATAGATGAAGAACCAGTCTGTTGCCTGGAAAGTTTACACCATCCTCCTGTGTTACTCTTCTATTTAAATACCTTATTGTAAAAAAGCAGTATCTAAGCACTTCAGAGGCTTCACAAGGAACGTTGTTGTCTTTACTTTAAAGAGGGCTAATTAGAGGGCATAAAGTGGCAAGCGGAGATTTATATCTTTCTATAACCTTTCCTTGACGTCTTGTTGAAACCTGTTTACAAGTTAGTATTGCCCAGTGTCTGGGTAATATACCCTCGTTGAGCGACAGTTATGCTTATTTTATTTACTTTACTACTGAATAGATCTGATCCAGTCTTACCATGGTTTATGCAGACCTTTTAGTAACTGTTGGTTTTTTGATATACTGATTCGGAGGGATGGGTACAGGGTAGTTAGGTAAGACTTGATGGGATTCTTATCAATAAAGATGAATTAATCCAGTATCGTTTCTGGTCTTACCCTGCCACCCAATAAGATAACTATGTAATAATTGCAACCTTTTGCCCCTTAGTTAGGCCATGAAGCAGTCAAGCCTACTTAATAAAGGTTACTGCCTTGCTCGACTAAGAATTCCCTCCTGGTTGAGACACCTCTGTCGCCAGGAAAGGTCATAGTCTAATACTGGTATGGTTAAGAGGAAGCGGGTGTAAAGACAGGCTCATCTTAATATATCGCGTGAACGAGATCTATACTATACAATCCTATGAAGATTGAATCGTTAGTGCTATCAACTTGTCGCAAGGTATATTTCTTATTAACTCTCCTATGTAGTGCTTTTCTGTGTCTTATATTAAGGTAAGTTACTACATACAAGATTAATATAGTAAAAATGGGCATTATGACGATTTAAATTAGAGAAGCACGAATATCTGAGCTGTTTCTTTTAAATTGGCCTCGGTTGGTGTTGCACGATTTGATATGTTGACGTCCGTTGAAAACAGGACAGCTCTCCAAAATGAGGATTTCCGGAATGTAGGAAGTCAATGTAACGGAATCCCGTTATCCCAAAAGAAATAAATAGGCACAGTTCATAGTAGTGAATGTAATTGGCAAATGTCTACTTGATCTGCCTGCCCTCTGTTGTTGAAATAAGAGGAATACTAGACTGATTCCAAAACACGACAAGAAAAGTGCTGTCGCGTTTGGCGATTGTCAAGAACGCGAGTGGTGACGAACTGACCGCTTCTTCGTGGTTCTCGCTTGTTGTCCTCAGACACGTATGAGTGCATGAAAGTGGATGTGGGGACGATAATGATTGGAGGCCAAGTGCGCCATGTGGTGATAGTGGGGGGCTTGAACTTGATACCCGAGATGCCAACGGGCATCAACCTCAAAATCATCTACTTTTACTTTCTTCCTCAACATAATTCTCGCAACTTATCGCGAGTCCATCCTTCATAGTCTGCGAGCATGGACAGTTCGCCCCGGCCGCTCCCCCAACGGCGACACGATCTCGCCGTTGTAAAACAACAACTCGTCGTCGTCGTCTCCGTCGCATCAACACTCTTCGTCCTATGCCCAGAATGGCTACAGTTCTACAGAAACCTCGCCGTCATTCCTCTTCTAGCTTGGCTCACGGCCAAAGGCTTCGACCTGGTCATCATGGTGAACGACAAATGGGACAATGCGCCAGCCATGGTCAAGTACTTTGTTCCCATCGACTTTCCCCAGATCACACCTCCGTTTGACAAGATGCGGAGTTTGGGTAATAAGCAGTTGGCAGTTGCGAGGACCAAGTTTCGGCATTTGTCTTCGGAGGTGAGGGCCGTGGTTTTGATGGTGGTGGATTGGGCCGTGGCGCAGATTAGTGGCGGTGAGTTGGTTTGAGCATCAAAGCAGAGTCCGAGTTTAACATATGTTACTAGATCAACCTGGAGTCGAGTCCCCAGTTCAGGAGGAGAAGAAAGCAAAGCCTGTGCAGAAACCAGATGAGTGGGTGGCGGTCTTAGTCACAACACCGCTAATCAACGACGACGCCGGCATCGATTTCGGCACCAACACCATTGTAGAAATTGGTGAGGTAATCACCTGGGACCATACGCAGACAACGTCTCTTCCGGCCATTCTTCCATCGTCTACTTTCCAGATTCAAATGACACTTTGTTTAGTCCCCAGGAGCATATGGTACTCCCGCAAGACCGTCCTGGAAAAGTTCACAACAGGGCTCTACTGGAATCACCAGCCAGGGCAACCAGCATGTCAAGGAGAACGGTGGGATGAAGATCGGATTCGAAGTATTTCTAAAGTACAATTCATTGGACACGTGGAAAAGCACAACAACATTGACAAGGTCAACAAATGTAAGTTACCGACCACTCTACGTTGCTCAAAAACATTCCTGACCGCCTGAATACAGGCTTCGAGTCCCTTCGTGCTGGATGGGACGATTTCAACATTTACTGGAGCGATATTGACTTCGCCATCATTTTCGCATTCCTCCTCGTCGGCACGTCCTCAGTGGACACATGCAAGAAACTCTTCGATCAATTCTCCAACCTGCGAGTCGAAAAGGCCAGTCGGAACAAAGAACTCAACCGGACGCGCTTGGGTGCTGGTGCAGCAGTGTTGACACTGTTGACCGGAGGCTTAGCCGCCCCCATCACAATACCGATGATGATGGGCGCCGAGATGACAACATCGACACATGATCGGTACCTATGGAGTGAGAGGATGAGAATGTGTAAGGAGCTTTTGGGAAGATATGAGAAACTGGAGGCCATCATCCACGTGGAAGAAACAAAGGCTCCGAAGGCTATTGACCCAATGCCATTCCTTTCGCCTAAGGCTATGGAGTCAAGTTGGTTTGTTGATGATACTTGGTGATGGGGGGTGAATGATATTTCCAGGCGTTATGGATGGGGAAGCATACAGATACAGAAAGATTAAGTGCCTAGATTGCTTTTACATTTACTTCAGATTACCAACTCCGAGATAAACTAGAGATTTCTTGAGTCTTTGGGAAAGTGACACCGAACACGTGTGTAGTCATAACTGCAGCTGTTATTGGCACCATCACATTTGTAAGACTCGCGACATCCAACCTCTATTACATGTTATGAGATCTATTCTATCAAATACCCAGACAAAACAAAAGAAAAAAGGAAACACAGCAGATAACTCAGTAACCAGCTTAGCCAAGGACATCCACCGCTCTAACAGTAAGCCCAACACCTACAATCGATAACCCTTTTCACATTCACGTTGGCTTCCCAGATCAACGAACCATTGAATTGGCCCAACGGTCTTCGAATTTAGACTGTAAGTTGAACTCAGCCCTATAAGCAGCTGTAAGAGTCAGTAAGGCCATTACATGGAGAGTTCGGGTAACTTACGAGGAGCTTGATAGTAGAAGAAGAAGTTTCCGATGTGTGCCTCACTATCAACAGCAATGTAACCCATGTCAAGAGTTTTATCTTTTCTGGTGTACCTACAGCATGTTAGCCGAATTCGTGAAACTCTAAGAAGATACATACGTAGTTGCATGGATTTGGCCGGAGCCATAGCTTTGAAGTGCCTCGTTGTCAATGACGAGAGTCTCATTTCTCTTGTCGTCGCTGAACTGATCGTTGCGCATCAGGCCTGGGCCGGTTTCAATTGCAACCTCAATAGCGACTTGGATGCTCCCTAAGGTCATGATACTCTCGACATCACTGATACCAGAGTCATCGTCCGCCTGATACGCTACGTTCATGTTAGGCATGTAATACATGAGTGTCGTAGTAGACTTACCAGGCTGTCTAATGTCTCGAAAGAATGGCTTGTAACACTCGGAAGAACCATCCGAAAGCTCGCGATGGCAGTAAGAGATAACCTCATCGTACTCTTTGCCATCGAGTGTTGCGCTAACAATGTACCTCTTTGGGATGATTACATTGTCGAAAGGCTTGCCATCAATATAGATGGAGATGATGAGGGTGTCTTCGTCGCAGAAGAATGTGAATATAGGTGAGATCCTGATGCGAATGGCATAAGGTTTGCCAGCTTCAGACTTAATGTGGCATTTATTGTGCTCAATGCCTTGGTGTCCAGTAACGTCAATGAGGGGAGGGAAATACTCGGGCAAGGGTTTGTGCTCTGTGGCAGGCTTGCCGTCCACGATAATGGAGATGTTCAAGCCAGGGATAGAGGGAAGGACTGCCATTGCGGGAAGCAGGAGAGAGTGTGAGAGGAAGAGGTATTGAACGAGAAAGGGATCTTGGGTAAAAGTGGATGGGTGCAAAGACTGGTAAATACTCCGTGTCAATAGCCAGGGGAAGACAGGAAGATGGAAAACTTGTGAGTAGACAGATGTCTAAGTGCACCGGTTTCTGAAAAAGGCAAGTTTCTAGAAGAGATGGAAGAAACTTAAGAGAGGGAACGACTAGTCCATACTCACAGGGTACAGAGAACCGTTACGTCAGATGCCGTCCACTGGTCCATTTAGTTCCCTGCACGGAACATGTGTAGAAGCTTGGGAAACACGCAAAAGTAGTATTTGGCTTACTATTACCAGTTATAACAGGTTCTTAGCAAAAGCGAATGCATTCATTGGTGGAACTGGCACTTTGTGGCTTGCTCACTGGTTTCGGTAACAGTTGAAGAATGTAATCCCACGAGCAAAAAGGCCTTGGCAAAACCATTGAATGCGTGTGGCTTGCAATTGCAGACGGTGAATTATGGTTTACACAGTCACGTTTGAGCTTGTGATTGGCTATCTCAGAGGAGAAGAAGACGTGGCTTGCAGCAGACGGGCTGTTACAGGGATGTTGGCAGGGTCAGGGTCAAAGCACTGGTTTGTGTGAAGCAGGCGATGTTCTCTGTCTTGCTCATTCCATCTTGTCATGATTACAGCTAAGCTCAGAGAATTGAGGAGATTTGTGTGTATCTCAGTGAATGGTGTTACGGGACTCTCAGCCTGTTGAGTGGTGACTTTGAATCAACGCAAGCCACCCAATGCAATATGGCTCCCAGGGAGTGTCACGAAAGTCAGACTAGGACTGTTGATGGGCACCAGTACTTCGTCCACACGTTCCTGGCGTTTACGTCTTAAGATACAGTTTAGAAACAGGGAAATACATACTGTATGTCCCCGAAATTTAGTTCCCCGCCAATCACATTTACTTCCATACAGCCTGAGTTATGAGACCGCTTAAATGTACAGTGCGGCAATCACAGAGTGCTAAAATTGATAGATCAGAAACGGCCGGGCGAACAACAGTCAACACATTATGGTGGTCTCGCTTAGCCCAACAAAAGCAACCACAATAGCAAGCAGTCCCTAAATCTCCCGTTATGAATAATATTGACTACAGCACAGCCAGCCAATACTGTCACAATCTGGTTGCACAGGCCTCGCCAAGAGAGAAAGTGTCACAAGTGTACTTATTGTCAAGAGATCCTCTTGGAGGTCATGAATGCGGAGAAAAGAGGAGCCACGTCATTTCAGTAAACAGCTTTCATCAACGGCAAGTTGCATAAAATTAGTGAAATGGAGGATGAGAAAACTTCGTCCCTAACAGCCTTGATGATAAATCTCCAGCGCCTGTCCCCTAAGCTTATTATCATCGTCTGTCCACACCATCTTGATTCATGGGCGGATCGTCATAGAGCTGGTTAATATTCTTACCATCGCAATGATACTCAGTTACAACAACACTGCACCCTAACATATTATTAGATCAATCATTGAATAAATGACTTCCTTTTTCTTTAAATTCTGTGTCTTTGTACCATGCGCGAAAAAAGGATTATTGTCTTTGCCAACTGTGGAGTTCTTTGTAGCTTCTGCACGCGGCAACTCCGTTAATGATTTTATTAATAGGTTTAACCAAGGGCTCTTTGTGCCAAGTTGACGGAGCCTGAGTGTTCTGACAATGGTGTCAGCCACAGATTGATTATTGAACTCTTTGTTTGAATATACGTCATGGCCCTTCACCTCAAACAGACTCTGCTGATTAACGGTCTAGTTCGGTGTCAAAGATTACCTCAATTGAAACCATAAATCACAACGCTCCCTCACCATCTTTCATTCTCGATCTAGTCATCGCAAGAGTTTAGCTTTTCTAGTCATATTAACCAGCCATTTTACAGACTCAACAACCCAGTACATGCCGCTATATCTACACAAGAAAAATGTATATTTCTGATCAGCCCATTGCTTCACTCCCTCCGAGCTATGGAACTCCCCAATTCGCCCTGGAAAGACCCAGTGGTCGCCAAGCGGAATCTCACATCAATGCGGAGCTCAAGACCAATAACGAGCCCCGATCGTTGCCACGACGCCAGCTCATCAACCGCTACTGGAAAGTAGTATTCACACTGATAATAATTCTCTTCATATTCACCCCTACACGTCCTATTAGCCCACCAAAGCTTGATGAGGGTACCATGCTGCAAATGGCTCATCGTATGAACAACCTTGCCGTTCAATGCCCCAAGGACCTACCACTACACATCCAACACAATCCTCCTCCCAATCAATAAACCGTTGCGACACTTGCCGAGTTCGAGAAGCTACCCCAGGAGTACTTGCGACAAGGCCATGCACTATACTGCAGTCTGATGAACCCAGATTTCCCGCGGCCCGGCGACTTTCGTTACATCTATGCACTGCCCAAGGAGGCTGTCAGATACCTTTTGCTTGAGACCAACACATCGGTGTTTGAAGAACCTGTCGTTGCCCCAATCTTTGAGCGAAGTAGACGCATCGTGCTTGTTGAGAAGGCAAGGCGGCACAGATTAACGAGGATTGTTCAACAAAAGATCGAGGAATTGTATATACAGAAGGGCCTTGGATCGATAAATCAATAAATGAAGAAGTCTATATGACTGGGAATATTGGTTAGTTCAGGTGGACAGGGTGTGTTCTTTATTTAGGGGTTAGATGGCGATAAGGCAGGAAATAAAACCTGGAGTTATATAAGGATATAGAGATAACAAGACCTCTAGGAATAATAAACTATATAATGAGTTTTATCTTTATTTTAAATATATTAAGGATAGTTATAATTTAAATGTATTTTATTTAAAAATTTAATATTTTTACTTAAACTTAAAGTTTCTAAATAAGACTTATTAAATATTATTATATAACTACAATAAAATTCATTAAGGTGCACTAACAAAACTTACATAGCCTCAATACATTTAATTTATTAGTGAGCCTGACAAACGGTGGCGGCGGCACTTCTGTTTAGATGCTTTATTTGCGATGAAAATAATAGCGGCCAAGCCTCCCCTGACGATGTGGCTAGTGGCAGGCATATGGCAGCAGCACTATCCCGGCGTAAGTCTTATCTTACACACTGGCTCTATCGAGTGAGTGGAAAACGTTATGGATGTTAAAGAAAGGGGAGTATATGCACTTATAATGAGACTAGGTGTAAGTCACTAAGTCAAGACCAGGAGGTAGGAGCAGTTCTGCCCTTCTACCTGTCTATTACCCTCACCGTGTAGGATATAAAAGCCTGACCGCATGCGCTTTCCTGATACCAGGACAAGAAACTAACTCTGCAACTCTTGTCTCTTATTGTTCGTGACCTTTATTACCTCAAGGACTGTCTGTCCCTATTTCAGTCAATTGTCATGGTTGCTTCGACTGTACCACTTTGTGAATTACGCATCAAGACAAGGCGGCCACTAAGTCAAAGGAAATTCTCACTGATGGGAAATAAAGAAAGATCGTGCGTACCTTTTGAAACTTTTGGTGAAGTAAATACAGATCGCAACTGGTCAAAGAGAATCATGCAGGCGATGGAAGTGAATATATGAGATGAAAGTGTTACCTTTTCAAGTGTGTGACTTCACTTCATCAGCCTTACACAAAGAGAATATATTCACACCGCGACAATGACTGGTAGATATGAAATCATGGTATATAAAGTCCACATCAAATGGCCTTGCCACTCAATCTCTTCCACTATCCACTATCACAACACTACCCATCTCTTGCTCATCTGAACCAACACACAATCATGCCTTACAGCCTAGAAAAGAACACTCGTCTTCGCGCTCGACAACTACAGCTCCTCTATGTGCTGCACAAAGATATTCCGTATCCCTACACCGACCAAATCACTAGTGAAGACATTACCCTGGCAAATGCGCTTGAACCCTGCTGGACGCACAGCCTCGCCTCGCCCAAATATGTCCTCACTTATCCTTCTGAGTGGGTTGCGAAAAAAGGTTCTCTTGCTGCTGTGCTTCGCAGCTTCCGGGTAAAGGCTAAGGAACTGCTCAATGCTCAGCCGTTGCTTGACGAATCGGATTTCGATATGTAAACAGCGACATGTAACGTTTTTAGGAGGAAGAATTGAATCAAATCACAATGAGGCAAACGGGGATATGGGATGAAACACAATTTGGCAAGATGACTGAGGAGCAGAGGTGCAACTCTTCCCCTACTTAAGTGAGCTCGAGTGAGTCTCTAGATGAATTCTCATCAATCAGTCTTGAGGCAGGACTCGATTGAGTCAACTCCAGTCAACGAATTTAGCGGGTTGAGGATGGAGTTCAAGGTGGCAAACATGATGAGGTTGCCTTTCAAGGCCATTAGATTAGTTGGTGCTGAAGAATATCTGTGCATAGCTTAACATAAAACTAGGCAAGGGTTATAACATCGCCTAAACTATTTTTTCCTTTCTGCCAAGAGTCAATGTAGAATCATGTATTGCAATGGACCTTTCAACGGGGAAACACAGCACCAATATGCATACCAAGCCAGCCGAGACAAGCAGCGAAATGCCGAGTAAACGGTCGGATGATGTATCGCCACGACTTGGATCTCTACGATCTGTTATCATTCTCAAAGTAAAAAAATGAGCCATTGCCGAGCAAAGCACAACACTGGAGTCCCTTGCGTCAAGATAGAAGATGTCACTTGGCGAGCGGACCATAGTCTCTGCGAACTTCCCCGCATCTGTCAGAATTGGCCACCAACTTTTATCTCCAACCAATCACTAACCCCAAAACAAACAAGGATGATATCCCTCATCCCAATCCTGATCACCAATCTCAACTCCACTCCCTGCACAGCATCAGTCATGCGCCTCGTCAACACCCAAACCATCCAACTCGAGTTTGTCGCCGACGACAATGTGCCCGACTACGCAATCCTCTCTCATACCTGGGAACAGGAAGAGGTCCTCTTTCACGACATGGGACGCGATGGCGCCATGTCGAAAAAGGGCTGGGCGAAGCTCGAGAGCTGCTGTCGCGTAGCGAGAGAGAATGAGTTTCAGTATATCTGGGACGATACCTGCTGTATCGACAAGACAAGCAGTGCAGAATTGAGTGAAGCGATTAATTCGATGTATCGGTATTATCAAGAGGCTAGCATTTGTTATGTATACCTCGCAGATATTTCTACCGTCTCTGGAATCCCCCATAGTAGGTGGTTTACCAGAGGTTGGACGCTACAAGAGCTCATTGCGCCAAGTTCAATGATCTTCTTCGACAAAGACTGGCGTGAGTTGGGTACCAAGACAAGCTTGGTGCAGGTACTGTCGCAAAGAACAAGTATACCAGAGTCTATTCTCTGTGATAGCGAAGAGCTAGAGACGACTAGCATCGCACAGAGAATGTCATGGGCAGCCGACAGAGTAACAACAAGAAAGGAAGACAGTGCATATTCCCTCATGGGTATCTTCGGGATCAACATGCCCCTCCTCTACGGTGAAGGCGACAAGGCCTTCTATCGGCTCCAAGAAGAGATCATGCGCGTATCAGACGATCACAGCCTCTTCACTTGGAAAGCCATCACTTCTCGTGGTGGATTACTTGCCCCGACACCAGCTGCCTTCAAGAACTCAGATGATATCATCCCATGGAATCCGTTCACGCCATATAATAGTCCGTTCACGATCAATAATAAGGGTGTGCGCATGGAGGTACCGTTTATTGCACAGGATACTTTGGGTAGGGGCCTTTGTGTTCTTCATTGTACCAGGATTGGGACGAGGGATAAATTGATTGCTGTGCATTTGAGGGATGTTTACTTGACAATGGAGCATTTTGAGAGATGTAGGACTGATGAGCTGGAGTGGATTGACATGGACAGGTTCAGTCTCACACAGTACCCTGTGAGGTCTCTGTGTATACGGCTTCACCTCCCATCAATCTCCCGAAGAGCAAAACAAAAGGAAGGACAGGTTGATGCACTATCCGATGCCATTACAGTTGTTGAGCGAAATACCCTGCCGTCGCTTCCAGAAGCCGCTTCAGCAGGCGATGCTGGGTCAGTCTGGTATCTCCTAGCCAAAGATCCATCTGGGACAATGCAGGATGAAGCCCGGTCAACAGTCTGTCTCGCTGCTCGCGGCGGCCATGAGCGCCTTGTAAGCCAGCTTTTGGCAAGACGAGACACAGCACATCTCATCATCGACAATGAAGGCCGAACTGTGCTTTCCCACGCTGCAGAGTGCGGCCAAGAAGCTATCGTCAGATTTATCCTGTCCAGCGCCAGAATCCATCCTGACACAAGAGATATACATGGACTTACAGCATTATGGTATGCGGTTTATCACAGACATGCTACATGTGCAAAACTACTTCTTCAGAAAGGCTTGGTTTCCGGCAATGTTGGTGGTGACGGTGAAACCCAAACTGCTCTCTGGCACGCTGTCACCGCCGGCGATCTGGACCTTGTGGAACTCCTCCTGCAGAACAAAGCGCTCCAATCCGTAGGAGGCGAACCAGTACTCTGCGCAGCAGTATCCCACCAATACCCCGCAATGACCGACCTCCTTCTGCAGTACGGCGCCGACCCCAACGAACGAGATACAAAACGCCGATCCCCGCTGCACATCGCATGCAGAAAGGATAACCACGAAATAGTAGCTCTGCTGATGAGATATGGTGTCAACGCTGACACGCTCGACACCGGGGGCAAAACGGAACTGGCGTTTGCGACGCTGAGGGGCAATGTGGCGCTGGTCAAGGTGTTGTTGGAGAATGGGGCGAATCCGAGGGCCAAGTGTGCGAATGGGAAGACGGCGGCGGCTTATGCGACGGGGCCGGAGATGAAGAGTTTGATTGGGAATCAGAGATGGTATAAGACTTTGCTTGATAGGACGAGTACAAATCGGTCGGCGTTGTCGTGATGGCGGTATGTTCGTGCGTAGGGAACGAAGCGGAGGTTTCTTGGGATATCGTACCTGTATGGTTGAGCCATCGTCAGTATACCCAAGAGCAAACAGGATGGTTTTACCGGATGGTAACTGCAAGCAGGTTCTTAGTAGACTGAGTGACTTTGTAGATGCAGTCTTGACTCTTGTGATGGACTGAGTTCTGAGAGCGATGCAAGTAGCTGATGATTGCAGCGACGTCGATCAATACTCCGAGAAGCGACACACAAGGAGAAAAGCCCCAAAGGAAACATCGCGCAAAAAGGCAAGTTCCCAACTCGACCAAGGCCGCTGGCGCACCGCACTGAATTAGCCCAGGGTCCCAACGACTGCGATGTCCTCAGTCTGAAGGTTCCTTCTTATTCTCTCGGTGCAGGGCTCGGGTGTCGTGTCGTATCTCCACTGGCTTCGATTCGGTCGGCTTTGAAGCAATTCGATGTTTCGACTTGTTCGTTGGTGGTAAACTGTTTAAGGGACTTGATCAGCACGGTCGGTTGATATCAACGGACGATGGCGCTCTGAAAACGCGTGCGGAGATGGGTGAAGTCATAGATCTTACTCTGCGAAGTCCCTGTTGAGCCCGCTGCTCCCGACTGGTTCCTCCACCCCCCCAGCCTTGTTCTCGTCGTCAGTGTCCCTAGATCTGTCATCACCCGCAATGCTGGACTTTCTCTTCGTCTGAGAAACGCCATCAAGAGCCTGCGAGTTCTGCGTGCCTCACGCGCCTTACCTCGTTGTTTTTGACTGTGCCAACTCCGCCTTGCGCTTCAGCATCCTCTCCTTGCCGTGGACATCGCCTTGGCCACTTCAGGTCAAGCGCTAGGCGATCAAACTTGCTTGCTTGCAGCAGTAGTGGGAGGCTTTGCAGGTATGACTGGTGGCAGAGGAGGGGGGTTCTGTATCGATCTGCTTATCGGGAAACTTAGGGTCAAGAAGGCGGCCCTTTCGATCGGCGGCTGGCGTGAAGGAGCTGGCTGCGCATGGAGATGGAACCACTCGCGAATATGTACTGGAATTCTCGTCCGTAAGAATCATAAAGCGTGGAAAACTGGTAAAGCAGAGATGAATGTGCTGTCGTCGTTGTTTTGAAGGGCAAGTGAAAATGCGTTGCTACGTCATCAGGTCTGAGAAACACGCGCCGTAGCGTGACCCCCTCAACCTCGAATCATTTGATGCCCGACCAAGATCTATGTTGACGCGACGCGTGCCTCTCTCATATCATGACCATAGTGAAAGGTCACATATCGCACGACACAAACTGCCCGCCATGGTCATGAGCGCTGTGTGCTGTGGTGATGGTGCATCTGACAGGTGACAACTACGAACAACACTTCACAATTTCTTGAATCTGTGCCACGAAAAACCACATCTCATTAATGGACTGTCGAGACTATCCCTGTCTGTCAACCATGTTTTCCCTGCCTAGTGAACAACCCTGTGACAAAAAACCCCGAGGTATAGCCATTAACCGCCTCTGTCCTTGCTACAGTGATCCTGCTTATTGACTCATGGTCACGATTTGAAAATTGTTCTGGTCGCTTGGGAAAGTGTTAGCAGTCAAGTCATCAGCGTCCAAGGGCATCTTGCAACGACTTACGGTTGTAGCGAGGTTTTCTGGGCTTACTTTTCGCCTTGCCCAGCGCTGGAGACCTTGGCCTTTTCGGCCTCGAGCTGTTCCTTGAGCTCTTTGTTGAGCTCAATTTGTTTGGTTAGCTCCTCCTCCGCGCACCGCCAGTAGTCAAAGAAACGTATCTGACGCTCCTCGGCGAGCGCCAGGCTTTTCTTAAGATCTTCATTTTCGATCCCAAGCTCCCCGTTCTTCCAAGTAAGGTCGTCATTGAGATCGTTGACGAATGCGTTTTCTTCCGAGATGGTCGCGACCTTCTCACGAAGGGCGACGAGCTCGAGACGATCGACAGGCTGTTCGGTAGACATCGTCGGAAGTGTTGGAAATTTGACTTTGTGTGAAAGGTTATAGAGTCAGATGTTGGGGGATGGAGGATATGAAGGAGACGGGATTTTGAGTGTGGATGGTGGAGGAAGAGAAAAGGTGGAAGTTTGTGTGAGGGCTGTGGGGTTTGAGTATTTGGGTATTTGGCTGGCACTGTCAGGACCAGATTGGTTTCTTTAGCGAGCTTTGACACTGTCAAGACAGGAGTTCAGCTTCAGCAGACTTCTCCCCTACAGTTATGCACTGAAAGCGCTAAGACTACCTGGTAGGTACCCTCCAGATAGAGGTTCTCGTCCACGCGGAAGAGGATGTAAATGAAGCTGATGCACTCTCCCATGAGAACTTGAGCCACAAAACATGCCCGTCTGCCGGCCGTGGCTGTGCAACTGAGAGAAAGCCCCCTTCTGCCAAACGAATGTGTCCCCAAGTTTCGCTACATTCTGTTCAATGTTTGCTTGGTGATGTACTCGAGAACCGCTTGCTGTGTGTCTCCAGATGTGGAACGCAATGGTGTCGGGAATGAAAAGCCGGCCGTCCCCTCGATGAACTACCCTTGAACAGCTGCAGAACAAATCCTTGAAAATTGAACAAAGGGCCAATGTGTTCACTTGGACCTTCACGTTGGCCAGTCGTCTCCCTTTTCCCTCCGATAACTGAGATCATGACTGACCTCTGATGATCAAGCAGTATCTCTCCATCGGAACGTATCGAAACCTCCAGATGACCCTCACCAAAGACCGTGACGATATCACCCCTTTGCCTGAATACGTCTCCCCTCTGACCAACGCAAAGCTCCCCGATAACAACACCCCCGAAAGGTACGAAGAAACTGTATGAAGCCCTCAGAGAATTATCCAGCCCCAGATCCAATTGCAGCGCCTCCCATCATTGAGTCTACGTAATATCCCTGGCGTCCCGAACTCCCGTCGTTTCTACATTTGCATGAAGATTCCTCCCGTCACCACAGTGGACCTGGTCATGTGATATGCGAAATTTCGCGAGCTCATGAACCGATAACTCTTGAACAAGCGGACTTCAGCATCATCCACGAAGTCCACGTCATGGAGCGAGCATGAGTGCGGCGCAATGACCTTTGTGAGATTACCGGCTACTTCTTACCTTGGCTCAGGCCAGCCTCACAAGATTAAGCTGCTCCGCAAACATTGCTGGAATCTCTTGCGTTCTGTAGACAATTCCACCAGTCGTCTTCCAGCGATCAATCAGTAGGCTTCTCAATGCACTACCTGCGGAGATCACACCATGGATACAAGGCACTGAATCTGCGGATGTCGATGGTCGTGGTTTAAGCACTTTCGATCACATTGTCAGCCAATTATCCAGGCGCATCTATACCCAAGATGTCAAAAGCTGCATGACCCGTTTCCAAGCCCGAATCTCCTCCTGGCAACTCTGCAAGATCTTCCCCTCTTGATGCGCTGTCACTCTCAAGCGACGTCCCTTTGTCCAGACTTTCGGTTGTACAAGGAAGTTTGCGGATATATGGGACTACATGGGGGCTTGTCAGTTGACTGAACTATATCGTCGTATTGACAATTTTATCAACTTCGTGGTTGCCGTCAGTCTGGGTTGCCTTTGTTGACGTGGATGGCTTGAGATGTCTGATCATGGTGAACTTCTGATGAATGGACTTGCAGGACAAAATGGTAGATGTTTGTTTATCAGCTACAAAGTAGGGTTGGTGAACCCGCTCAAACTGTCTACGACGTCTCATAAGGGGGATGAATTCATGTTGGTAGCGTTGGAAGGCGATGTCAATTGTCGTGCAGTCAGTGATGGTAATAGAGCGTCGAGTTACAGGGCTCTTTAGTGGGCTCCCCGGTGGTCATCCTCTAAAGCACCAGAATTGGCTTGGCGCTTGGTGACAGACCAATCATTTCCCGACTTGGTTTCTTGGCAGACCTCGCACCTCGATTTTGTAGCCCTCGATCGGAGTGTTGCATTAAACCGACCAATCTCTAGTTCTGCCTACCTCACTACTGTTCAAATACCAGCGTCTTCATCTTATCTCCGCCGGTTATGCTCTCTCATCTGATCTTGACAATGTAAACAATGCTGACCCGCTATGGGGGAAGTCGGTCTTGGGTTGGGGCTTGACGCTCCGCAATTCGGAGCGGTTCGCGGCAAACCTTGCTTCACACCATCTTCATGATCCGCCCTAACCGAAGGCGTCTTGCATGCCATTTTGCTTCCTGTTCCTGAAGCTAAACCGTTTTGTAAAATGGACTACATATAGCGTATAAAGCTTATAACAACTACATTTATACAAGTCTCTAGAGATAGTTGAAGCTCCCAGGGTAAGGAAACAAATATACACTCCATTGAGAATATGGCGGGGATAGCCCCTCTTGACGTTGCACGTATACCTCCGATTGGCAACCGCAGGGCTCGCGACCAAGTCAAGATGTTGCGTCTGGCGCCTGTCCCGATTCATTGGCGCGGAGGTTCAATTGCGCATTACTTAAGAGGTCTTTAAGTGAAGTCGTCACGGGGTAGCCGTTGGGTGTTGGTCTTGGAGTCAATTAACCCGCACGTCAAGAAGACAGAGATCATTACCCATGAGACTGTCGCCTACTCTTGATTATTTCCAGCCGATGAAGTAACCTTGAACAGAAACCATAGAAGTCAAGGAGTGACAGGTGCTTGCATCAATAGAGTTTATGCCGCATCCGCCGATCTGACCTCGCCCTTCGAACCCCTGATAAAATAAACAGAAAAGCCCGGATCGACCTTCACCGATCCTCCCTCCTTCGGCATGCCCAGCCAAACTCCACCTTGGCATTTCTTTTGGAATGCACGATCACAATCCCTCCAATGAATGGTTTGGCCGATGCCCTTGATTTCATCAATACTCTCTTCTATCGCGGCTGCGTCAAAGGCTTCCTGGTTAAATGGTTGAACATCCTGAGAAATACTATTAGTTCACTATATATCCATCCATACCTATGGATATTTTCTTACCATGGCTGGTTCTTGGTGTTCTTTTAGTGCAAGTGATGAAGAGTAACGGCTAGTAGAATGCATCCGAGTTTTCGAGCTTCGATCTCCGCACCTAAGGCGCGTGACCAATCACGTGATTGGGGATAAAATAGCTCCTAAATCGAGCAAGTATCAAGTAAACTTCCGTTGAACTGGAACATGATGAATCTATGGTAAGACTTATTTTGCCAAGTTCATTGTGTAGTTTTACTGCCTTTTATTTACTATATCAAGCCAAACTCTGTCAATACTTGGCTATGTCTGCCTAACTGGCCGAGTAAGAGCTCGCTTAACCAAGACCCAGAGGCTAGATATATGGCTCGTGATCCCACTCCTCCAACTCCTTTGTATAACAGATCCAGTACTTGTCCGGATGCTGCTGTGCCTTAAGCCACATATCCCGAAGACTCACTCCCTCCCAGCGAGCAGCGTAGAACCAAGAGTTGATTGACCATAGGGCCACCTTGACCCGACCTTCGTACTTCTCCCCGTCGACAACAGTCTCTTCCTCTGAACCATCCCAGTCTGCATCATATGCCCAAACCCAGCAGGGGTTGTAGAGCTCATAATGCTCAAGATTAAGATTTCGGGAAGCAAATTCGAAGGGGATGACGATGAAGGTATTTCGCAGAATTCCAGGAGACAGGGTATAGTCATAGTTCTTCCTCTGCTTTTTCTTCAGCTTCTTCCTCTTCTTTTCGTCGTCTTGAGTATTGGATCTATTCTGTCTGATGTATTCTTTAAAATGTCTGTTGAATAGTTAGTAGGCTCATCGTTCTCAGTACTGTGATACTGTGACTTACTTTCGGAGGTCATCATCCTCAGCTATCTCTTCGTTGGGAGAGAATATAGGCCAGTTTTCAGTCTCGAGTTCATCCAATACCCATCTGTTGTGTTGGCCTTGGCAATGGATACTGTGCCAGGTCACTCTGAATGGCGAGCTTCTGGGACTAATCTTTCTCCAGACCGATCTCCAGTTCCAGCGTGTCTTGTAAACTTCTCTAGATCTGTAGTAGACAAACCCGAATTGTTCGCCAGCCTGTAGGACATGTTGTATCCAGAGAGGCGGTGCAGGCGAAACCTGTTTCCAGACCTCTTTCATGATATCCCTGTAGTCCATCGGTTTCAATAGGAGCTCTTGGATTTCTTGTGAGATTTCCACGAGCCTTCGCTTTTCGATTTCACTCATTTTCTCCTGCGGGTTTAAGCTCTCGACCAAGAGTCTGGACTCTTCGTGGAGTCGGCCCAAGAGGTCTGGATCTTTATCTTTCCACCCTTTTCTCTCGTCTTCTGAAAGGCTTTCGATAGCGGGAATCATCCACTTGGCATTCCTTCGAGCCCGCTTGAGGTCGCTATCCCGCACAAGCTCTCTGGCCCGTTCAGCAGGGGTTTGGAGCTCCTCTTCTCGAAGGCGTGCTTTGTAGATCTCCTGCAGTGTAGCACTGTCTCCATCGACATAGCAAATATCGCAGTAAACTAGCTTCCAGGCATCCGAATTTAATGCATTTGAAAATTGATCGAAGTTCACGATTTCATGAATCAAGGACGAACTGCTGCTTGCGACATTGTTGGTAATGCGTCGTACCATGGTGTTATCGTCAATCGGCCAGTTGGTTCGGCCAAGCACAATGTTCTTCAGTTCTTCATAGTTTTTGATTTCATCAGGATCAGTCAAGGCCACTTGAACAAGGTCTCGACCCGCGATGAGTTCTTCCAGCATCTGCTCCTTCTGCTCCCTCTCGACGATCATCCGAACCCTGTCACGTTCTTCTTTTGGAATATGTTGCATGCGGTAACTACGCTCTTCTGAGCGCAGGTGCCATACGCTCCTATAGAGCTCCAAATTCGGGTCCATTGTAGCGGTTGATCCGGGAGTTAGTCGTGTTGGTGACGATGAATAAGTTTAGAGGAACAGGCTGTAAATCGTGAGAGGATCAGGCAGGTTTTATTTCATCTATCAACTCCACTAAGTGGATCAAGTTTCTAACGCAAATCGGAAATCTCCGACCGTGAATCATGCCAGTGTCCAAGCGTTCATAGCAACCAACAGCCCTCAACCGTGGCCTGTACAACGAAGAGGCGGAGACAGAGTTACAATCTCCTTCCATTTTTCGATTGCAGTACTGGATTTGTCATCCTCAGCGGTGCCATGACCGTAAAATACTACAGTCCTTTCCTTGGCGCCGTCCGATTTATGACGACCTAGGCTTCAGTCAGATCCTCGATGCGAAGGCATACGGTGCAAAGGGTGATGGCAAGACAGATGGCACTGCTGGTCTATGGGGTACCTTTCTTTTCTCACCATCAAGTTCTTGGTCAGCGCAGCTAACATCACTTGCTAGATACCCATTTCAGAGCTGGCGGTGCGGTAGGCACTGATCCAACTGTCAAAGACTGCCCTAATTCCGAAAACACGATTGACATTGACAGGCTCCCCGAGGCCTGCCAGAACGCCCTTACTGCCCTTGTACGATGCGATAACTATACTGACGAATGGACGATACCTTCATACCATGGAGTTCTCCCTAGGGATGTTGATGTCGAGTCTGTTTGCGACGAGGGCTGTGCACGATC
Organism: Fusarium anthophilum; assembly: GCA_013364935.1. Taxonomy (NCBI): domain Eukaryota; kingdom Fungi; phylum Ascomycota; class Sordariomycetes; order Hypocreales; family Nectriaceae; genus Fusarium; species Fusarium anthophilum. Next base: position 66,081 of record JABEVY010000077.1, read on the forward strand.
CATATCGGACTGGCGATTAGCTGTTGATACCTACTACGGTAATGCTACATGGCATGACAGTGCCGCTGCAGGTGTCTTGGGATTCTTTGTCTCACAGGGTATCAACGAGACATGTCAGACAGACAAGAAGACTGGAAAGTACTGCAACGGTAAGTATTTCGAGAAACTCGTTTTATCTTTTCTAACATGCTGCAGATATCATCTATAACTTCACCCTCTGTGAGTCCATCGACAAGATGCCAACCAACGAATTATGTTCCGACTGTTATGTTGGCCGGCTCAAGATGATGCAAGCCAGTCCCTTCTCCTACTACAACAGAGACCTTTTCTATGAGGATGCTCTCGAGAAAGCTGTCAAGCGATGCTACCTGTCCAACGTTCCCACTACCGCCAAAGATTCTCCTTTTCCCTCAGAACCCTCTGAGCCAGTCCTTTGCCTTTCAGACGTCACATACACAACCAAAGCAGGCGACACCTGTGACTCCCTAGCTCTCAAGTACAGCGTCTCTTCCGCTGGCATCTTCATCGGTAACCCAGATATCCGCAACTGCACCAACATGATCGAGGGAGTCTCTATCTGTCTGCCGCTCCAGTGTAAGACATACAAGCTGCAGGAGGACGATACGTGTATGTCAGTGGCCTACTTCACAGGCCTCCAGCCGGACGACATCCGGCCCCTGAATCCTTGGGTCCATGAGCTTTGCGGGAATCTCCAGTCCGCCACTATTACTCTCGGTAGAGTGATCTGCATTACACCGCCTGGCGGGGAGTATGATCACGACGTCAACACCACTAATTCGGACCCTGCATACTCCGAGTACGCTGAAAAGGCTGTTCCTCCTCCCAGTGGTGCTTCTCTCGCTACCAATACGACTCAAGACTGTGGACGATGGTATACAGTTCAGAAGGGTGATGACTGCGCCCGAGTGCTGGTCCAGTATCACATCAGTCTTCCTCTCTTCATACAGGCCAATCCTGCCGTTTCGGAAGGTAGCTGCACCACGGATCTTGTTCCAGGACGAACCTACTGTGTCGTTCCAACTATAGAAGTCTTAACAGAACAGCTTAAGCCAGTTCCTCCTTATACACGCTTCGGTTGCTTTGCCCGCGAGGCAGACGCTACCAATCGCTCTGTTTTGACTCTAGCCGATGCACAGCACGTCAAGCCCATGTCCATCGTAGCTTGTCAGTCCTACTGTTTACAACAGGGCTGGACTGTTTGGGGAATCCAGAACGGCGACTCGTGTTTCTGCGACAATCAGCTTCGTATGGATAGTCAGATCATTGACAATTCAAAGTGTAACGTGCACTGTAACGGTAGCACTACAAACGTGTGCGGCGGTAAGTATGCTATCGAAGTGTTTAGCGATCAAGATATGTTCCGGGTTCAGTACGCTAGTCTTGGCTGCTACTCTTGGAGCAAGCAAGCCATACGTGGTACGACAGGTGGCGACACTATAGAGTCTCCCGATGAGATGTCTGTCGATGCGTGCGCAAGTCTGTGCACTGTGACCAAGAAATCTGACTTCTTTGCTCTTTGGGAGGGGAAGCTCTGCACTTGCGGTAGGGAAATGACACCAGGAGCTAAGACAACCAGTATGGAGGAGTGCAATGTAGCATGTAGTGGTCAACAGGGAGACATCTGTGGTGGAAAGGGGGTGGCTGAGGTCTTTACAACCAAGACCAAGAATGTCGTAGCTAGCTAAGAACATCAACATTTCTTTTATTTTCGACTTGGACCCTGGTGTTTTCTCTGTTAGATGCTTTGATATATCCTGATGGAGGCTTGGCTGTTATGAATACAATAGAAAAGGGCTTTCACTAGTGAACCATTCTCATAACTCTTGACGCTTTAGAGATACAATGGGCCATATCGTCATCTTATTGATACAGCAGAGAGAACACTACACCTCTAAGCCCTACAACCTCGACGATATGATACAGGAATCGAGCTGGCCGTTGTAGTTGGGATTTGGCCTCGAAGGAAGAGGTGTTAGCCAACAACAGCTCGTAAAAGGTAGGTGGCCATGGCAATGAAGTTGTTGAGGACTGGATCTGTAAGGAAATGCACCCCTCGGCTGGTTTTTGTGACCTCAAACTTGTATTGGCACTAAAAACAGATGGCTCAACATGTAATGGAGCTTCAAATGACCCCGTGACTTCATTGAATTCACTATGGATGTATAAGCAACACTCAAGACACCGAAAACCGCCCTTACGTAATATCCATCCACATCCGTCAGGTTCTGGAGGTTAGAAAAGTATTGTATAATAGGATCGATGTAGTTGGCGGCTAACGTTTACATCGCTCACTTATCTCACCTCATTCCCGAAGCGCAACCAACTGTTAACAACAATCTCTTGCTTTCGATCATGCCAAATATGTCCCGTCATCGTATAATACATATGGTTCATGATCCCACTCCTCCATTACCTTTGAATGGCAAATCCACAAATTGTCCTGATGTTTCTGCGCCTTGAGCCACATATCTCGAAGGCTTACGCCCCTTTCTTCCCAACGCGCAGCATAAAACCACCCTTCGAGTGCATAGATAGGTACTTTGACCCGGCCTTGGTATTTCTCACCGTTGCATATGGTTTCTTCGGAAGCCCTCTCCCAATCCGCATCATATGCCCAGACCCAACAGGGATCCAAATCTTCATCGTCGGGAATCCGCTCGATTGGAATGACGATAAATGTGTTCCGTAAGATCCCGGGGGACGAGAGAGATTCCCTGTGCTCACGGAAATCTCTGTGTAATAGATTAGTACGATATACCGTTCAACTACTTTACACCACTTGCGAAAGGCATCTTCTTCGCTCAAGCCTTCGCAATGAGGCGGAGTAGCCCAATCTTCCGTCTTCAGCGCCATCAACTCATCCACCTTCCCTTGACAATGGATATTCGACCAAGATTGCTGAGGCATATCAACAATCCTGATCCACGTGTCCTCCCATGTGTCACCGTACTACTCTTCGACTTCTTTGGTTTTATAATAGGTGAAACCCCATGGTTGTCGGGTATCCATGATGTGCTGAATCCAATTTGGTGGCGGGTGGGATACCTGCTTCCAAATCTCATGCAAGGTGTCACTGAATTCGTACTCAGACTGAGATAATATCTCGTCGGAGAGCTCCTCGAGCACAGGAATCATCCATTTGGCATTCCTGCGAGCCAGTTTCATCATATCGTGTCGGGCGACCTCTCTGGCCTGCTCACTCCGGGTGTTCAGCGCTTCTTCTTGAAGCCGTGATGTGTACACTTCATGCAACGTCTTATTGGTGCCATCAAGGTAGAACAAGTCGCAATAGACCAAGATCCAAGCGTCCTTCGTTATAGCCGGATAAGTAGGGCTATCAAAGTTTGCAACACTGTTGATTAAAGACTCGCCGTTCTTCCTCAGACCATTTGTAATTCGCTTCACCATGTTGTTCTCATCGTCAGGATAGCAAGCCCGGCCAAGCAGGGCCTTCTGAAGAGGTGGATTTTCCTCGATCTCCACGGGGTCTGTAAGAGCCAGTTCAACAAGATCCCGACCTGCGACCGCTTCCTCAAGCCTTTGGGTCCATTGCTCCCTTTCAACTAGAGTTTTGACTCTGATCAACTCCTCTCTTGGAAGATGTTGCACACGTTGGCGGCGGTCCTTGGCCCCAAGATGCAATATACCTCTGTAAAGTTCGAGGTTTGGGTCCATTATCGCGGCCAAATTGAGGCGTCAACGGCAAGTTGATAACAATTATGAGCGGTTTCACGATGCATTTTTCTCTTCTCTTAGTTTAGCCCCAGAACTGGGTAAGCTTAGCCTCGGATCCACGTAGTGGGGCAAGCTCAACTGAACAAAAAGTCTGTAATTGATCCCGTCACCTTTTACTACCTTATCGCACCCAAAGAAACACAACCACCATCTACCATCTCTATGGATCCTAACTTAGAGCTATATAGAAGCCTACTCGGTCTTGGTCCTGTTGAGCGCCATGAACGTCTACGGCATCTTCCTCGATCTGAGCGAGTAAGGGTCGCGAGCATTGTTCACCGCGAAAAGCTGGCCCAGAGGCTACAAGAGGAGTTAGCGGGCAGAGATGTTGTTGAGATGGCACTGAGCAACCCCTCCGAGTTCCATGGCAATGTCCTCTTACAAAACGCGCTGCTTGGAAGAACTTCTTATACGGTTGATGAGACCAAAATGGTAAAACGTATCATAGGCGCACATACGTATGACGGAGAGGGTTTGTTCGAAGCAATCGCGAACTTTGACCAGACTTATGACTTCTATATACCAATCGATGCCTGGAAGCTAGTCTACTGTGACTTATACTACATCGATGGGGTGAATAGTTGTTCACTGCAAGAGATTTATGAGAGCCGTCTTCGGGAAGAGGAGCTTCAAACCCCTGCGGCACGAGCTAGGGAAAACATACGCCGTGACGTGATCAAGGCGGCACGGAGGAATGCGAAATGGATTCTATCAGAAGTTGATCGACTTTCTGATGAAGAAAAAGCACAGCCCCTTGAGGTCTTTGGGAAAACGGTTCGTGCTATATGGAAGCGAGCGTCACATGCGCCACCAGCTTGGATACAAGCCATTCTTCGCGCTCAGCAGCCCTGGGGATTTGTCTACTACAAAGCCAAGGAGGTCAAATGGCCATACGATAGCAGGTGGAGTTCACTGTTGGATATGGTCAATCACACCCCGCAGCCATCCTTACCTAGGGACGCGAGAGAAGCAACCTACTTCTGTATCCATTGCCAGGGAAAACGAAAGGATCTGGTGGCCCTCCAAACTGAGGTGTGGGCTCCTGTAACTTCGGAGGGAGACTTGGATGAGGATGGTGGCTTCCGACGGTAAGTTACACCACCTCATTGATATTCCGGATATGCTGACAGTCTAGCAGACATTTCCGAGAATATAGACAGTCCCTCTCATCACCGGGTATTCTCAAAAACACATTCATTGTAATCCCCTTTGAATTTATTCCTCAGTCTCAAAACAAGGAGCTTGATCCATATTGGGTTTGGGCATACGATACAGACTGGGATAACTCTACTGAAGAGACTGTCTGCAGTAGCGGCGAAAAGTACCAAGGCCGAGTCAAGGTAGCTCTCTACTCCCTAAACGCTTGGTTCTATGCTGCGCGGTGGGAGGGCGTAAGCTTGCGAGATATGTGGCTTAAGGCACAAATGCACCATGATAAGCTATGGATCTGCTATTCAAAGGAGATGGAGAATTGGGATCACGAGTCGTATATATGATCCATGGTCTGAACCTATCGACAAGAGTAGGACCTGACGGCCTGCGATAAATATAGGCTTACTGTAATATACTCCAGCTGGAATCGAGACGATGCAATTGGGTCTTTGCATCACATGTAAAGAATCTGCACTATGTATAAAGAGAACTAGGCCTCATGTTTTATGCAAAAGCATTCTTATCGGGACCAATACAAAGGAGTGACTTTTGCAGACATGAACCATGTTCTGTTGGCGGCTTGCAGCTGATGCACTAAGACGTTGAGATTGAGGACGCAGCTAAATCCTCTGCCTGGACAATGCTATTACGGTAGGATGGGATAGTGAAGGACAAGACATGCCACGAAGCTGGTGCTTGTTTTCAATGACTACAACCTTTTGGTGCTGGCTTCAGACAATGTCTTTTCTTAGATGAGTTTTGAGAACAACAAGGTCAAAATGATGGTGTAGTTGGGCACGTCTTTCACTGGATGGAGCACAAATCACCACTGCTTTACTTCACGAAATATTAACTCAGTCTTATTATGATCATCTCATGTCAATTTGGGCATAGCATGATATGCGTGCAGATTACTAATTCTTATCAAACGTGCCACCATAAGCATTGTCGCTCCGTTTCCAGCCTTTATTAAAAGCCCGCGATGGCGCGCATTGCGTGAGATGGCAGAGCTCTGAGTGCGGATGAGAATATTTGCAATGCAGGCTGAGTGCTGCTATGAACGGATGCATTACTCATGTCTGCAGATCGGTCAGTTTTGGTACGTATATGATCTCTGCGGTAATGGACTTACTGCTGCTCTATACAGGATACGTTTTGTCGCTCTGGTGCATTCGTAGGGCCCGGTTTTGTGTCAGTCGGACTCCGTTATGGTTCGTAGGTAACATCGGCGGGTGTATTGGCCGTTGGAGAGTCGTTGAGATAGCTGCGTGAGAATACCAAGTTCAATCATGCTGAATTCACCCCTCCATCAGCCATTATCCAGCGGCATATACCATTACTCCAGGCCTTGTCGGTTTCCATCTCATTGAGCTTGCGCTTCTCTCCACGCGGCATCTCCTCCTGCTCTTGTGTCTTGAGACCAGCGAGCAATTGTCCCGCGACTCGCTGCGAGAAGCTCGTGTGCGGTTCGAATGGGACCTGTATATGCTGTATCGCTGGCCAGACTAGATTGTCCATGTCTTGGGTTGGGTTGTCGAGCGCCTGGAGGAGTTTGAAGGGAATGTCGGCTTGGAAGACGAGCGCGTCCGTCGTGTCGGAGGCTTTGGTTACGAATAATCGGACCTGGAGGAATAATTGTCAGCGTAAAGGGTAACAGGGAGATAGGGTCTGGCATACAAAAAAAGGTTTCTGTCATGCTCTTGCGCTTCTGGCATTGTAGTTGGGCCAGCGAGAGTAGAACGCAGACCAGGTACGGGTCCTCAAACCACCGCGCGGGCGTCAAGTTGCGCAATCGGCGCTGGGAGAGTCTCTCACAGGGAAGATTCGAGGCGCCAGGAAGGGGATGGCTTCTAGGCGTGAGGGCTCGTTCTCGCTGCTTTATAAGCCCATCGTATTGAAAGTACCCAATTATCGGCTGCTGCTCAAATTCGTATATGTTGTCCGTTCTGTAAACCTCGCACTCGGGAACATAGAGCTGGAGTTTGTTGTAGAAGAAGTGGGTTTCCGGTCGGAAGGGGACCACGCTAAGAGGATACATCAGCAATGTGAAAGAGGAGAACCTGGTGTCGGGATATGGGCCATTCAATAACGAGCGGACAAGATCCTCTGTAAGGTCTGGCCCACCGTGGCTGGCGGGCCGTGGTGCAGGCGGTAGTGGGAATGGCGGAGGGGCACTGGAGGGGTCGAGCTGCTTGAAATGGCAGTGCAGGACTCGAAGGTGCTCTGAGGTCCAGAAAAGTGGGTGGACAAGGAAGCGTGGATTCTCGACGCACAGTCTATGCAGAGACTTTGTTATCGGCGTCTGTTGGTCCATCGCATACGTGCGTATCATAAGAAAGCGAAATGAATAAATGTTGTTGGCGATGATGTTTTCTGCTTGGCGTACGCAACTGAGGACCGCGTATTATAACTTGAACGGACCATAATGCAAACCCAGGTGTTATACCTCCTTCTTCATATATATACCTATTGGTCTCTTCCCTGGCCTCAAGGTTTGCAATAAGATTTACTTAGTGGTCTGAAGCTTGTCTCTAAAAGCTTTTATTCAGAAGGACGGGCAATGTTGTGTTCTCATTCGTCACCTGCGTTTATAGCCCAAAGCTTAACCGTACGGGCGGGCGACAGTCGTCCTCACAGAATAAGAAGCTACTGTACTCCCCTCACCGCAGCACGGTTAAATATTGTTTTGGTGTGAGTTTGGCGCTCCCAAATGGCCAAACTGTATTATTCCATCAGTACAGGGTACCTAACCTTATATGATCCCGGCCAAAAGACTTTTATTTACGTAACCTTTCCCCCATCGAGAACCACTCCATGCTCTTCTCAGATGGACTAAAATAGGTAGACTTTGAGACTATAAAAGCCGTGGCGTCCCCCTGGTAGCTACTGAAGGGACGGGCGGGGCTTTATGCACGTGACGACGTGTAAGTTTCGTGAATGGCGTGGTTCATATCCTAGGGGTCTATAAAAGAACATGTCCGGTCATGGATGGATGCGAGGTCAAGACTGCGACAATAAAGACAATCAGCGCTCTTTGTGCAAGCGCTTGACCTGATCAACGCGGCCTTGTTCACAGTGTTCTGATGCCAGTGGCTACCCTGCACATTGACAGTGGACCTATCTCGCTTTCGTTGGGCTCTGTTATTGGCAAACCTAAGCGCCGTCTTGCTCATTCACATCGATTCACGCTCCACATTGGGCATCCCATTAAAACAAATACAACATCTTGGTCTATGATCTGAACTCTTCGCATTTTGTGTTTCATTTGACCTCTTCCACTTCATTTTGGTTTCTAACTTTCTGATCTTTTGTACAATAAAAAGCAGGTCATTTAACAGGTACTAACTGTCATTACTCACAAATTGCGTGCTTTTTCCAAGAAAGCCGATTGCTTTCATCTTGAAACTGTTTGTAGCTCACGAGAAAACGCGCGACCCTGACCCTAAAGGACGAAGAGACTTAGGTAAACTACCCTAAGATTAGGGCGCCTTTGATGAATTTAGTCCAACACCCGGTCCTAAGTTTAGACGATCTCTTCATCCGAGGCATCTGGCCGCGCCAGTCACCTGACACCACTGGGCAATTGTCTATGACTAAAAGGCACTTCTTGGCCTCCAGTAGCGCCACCGTAAGTTCTGGTTCCATCACTCCATTCTTTCGCTCGTCTGACTTGAGAGTCAGACCACCATCTACACCCGGAACACTAAGGCTCATGGACTGTCGTTAAGTTCGGAAGTCGACTACCGGCTGAGATCCGAATGGCTGAGTACAGTAGCTTATGAGGTTGAGGACCCGCGTGATGAGAAGGACAACACTATCTTCAGGCGGGAGATCCTTTGCTGCTACTAGCTCCATATAGCCCTCTCTAGTATGGCTACCTTCTCTAGCTTTTCTAGTTTCTTGACTTGCTGAAGAGTCATCAGAGTCGGCATAGTTATACCCGGCTGGTGCGATGCCTCGTCTGGGTCTCTTGTGTGGAGACGAGCTCGGGTTGCTTATGCTTGTCGTGTTGATGCTGCTAGTTCCAGCTCTTATCCTCCAATCCTAAACTCCCCTAAAGTCAGCAAAGACTTTAGCATTTTAGACAAGATTTATCATAAACTCAGCAAAGACTTAGTGTTTCTCTTGAACCCGCGATCATAAGTTCATCCGTACTTCTCAACACGAGCGATCCAAATGTTTGTGTACGATAGCTTATAAGGTTCAAGACCCGCGTAATAAGTAGCACCACGCTATCTTCTGGGGGGAGGTCTTTAGCTGATACCTGCTCCATATAGTCACTGATATTGCTGTCTTGGCGGCTCATGCCAGGTTCGTCAGAGTCGGAAGAGTAGTATTTCGGGACTGGCCCACTTCGCCTGGGTCTTTTGCTTGGTGAGGTGCTCTGGCTGCTTGTGGCAGGGGGTATAATGGTAGCTGGCTTGTGCTTATAAGCAGTAACAGTCGCTAGGGCCGCCCAAATCTCCCCAAGATTGGTGCCATACTTGCCGACCAAGTAATGTTTGCTAATACCGGGGTCTTCATTGCCAGAGCCGTTATTAAACTGCTGGATCTGGCCATTGGCAGGGTAGGGCTTGTTCAATTCGGGAAACACATTACCCCGCTCTTTGGTGGCAGTGACGTGACAAATAAGAAGCTGCTGCGCATTCCAAGCACTGCCGCTTTTGGAGAGTTGATATTGGTAGTATCAGCTGCCTTATGCTTGTAGGGCAGTAATGGTGGCCAGGGCGGCAGCCCAAATCTCTCCAAGTTTGGTCCCATACTTTCCCACTAGGCAGTGGTTACTGATAGCTGGGTCTTCCTTTTCAGGGCCGTTGATAAAGCTATTGATTTGGCTTTTGGCCTTTTCGCTGAGATCGGGGTTGGGTTTGAAAGGCTCTTTCGTATCAAATTCAGGAAGCGGATTACCCTGCTTTTTCGTAGCGATGACGTGGTATATCAGCAGCTGTTGCGTGCTCCGAGAGCTGCCGCTTTTGTTGAGGTTGGAAATTGATAGGGAGAAGAAGAGAGTTCAACTACGTATGGGCTTGACGGCCTCCATTGCCATTGCCCCCACGAGAGCCACGACCACGACCACCACGGCGGCGGTAGGCGTCGGAGTCAGAGTCGTCGGGGACCTCCTCAGGACGATAGCCTAGGTACCTAGTTAGACAATTTGTTCGCAACCCCTACTTAACCTTGTGCGTGGGGGCTGAAACCTCTTTTAACCTCCCAGAACCTTATCACAGAGGCACCTATCAACTGCTGCTACACATTGACAAGCGATTGAGGAGTACTTCCGCTCAGGAGACCCCCAAGAAGCGAAGTACCAATTGAATGTACCTATTCCGACGGGACCTTTGGCCCTGACGGTTCTGGCCTCAGTCGCTCAGGCAGCGAAAATAACAGTTCTGGGCATGTCGAAACAGTTGCGGTAGAGGACCTTCGCTCTGAAGACAGCACAGTACTGGTAATTTGAAGTCTCATTGCATACTCCACATCTGCGTCCAAGTTGCAGCCGGTAGTTGACTTCTGAAACAAGCCACGGCGAATGAGCTTCGAGCTCCTGCTAGATGCCCGAATCATTGCCATTCACGACGACGAATTGACTCTCAAGTTAGACGGGGGCAATGGTGCATTGATGGATCCATGTCAAGGGTGCTTTGCGGTTCATGATAATAGCCTCTCCCATGTCTGGGAGGCAATTACATTTTTCTTTTTTGCCATCTATGAAATGCAGCTTTCAGATCGTATTTCCCTATCTGTTCCAAGGGAATAGAATACGAAGTCATCTTCTCGTTTCTCCCTACACGACTTTCTGCTAATCCATCACCTGTATAACACTCTCAGATCCTAAATAATCAGAGGCCAGACTAAATACGCGTTCCGCAAAACAAGCCGCTAATGGAAAAGAGACCTGTTAAGTCAACTTCAATACAATATGGGCTACTTAGACATTCCCTTGAAGGAAAGAGTGACGTGCTGCATCCACGATAACAGAGCTAGTATAGCTGTTGAACGAAACAACCGCTCTCTTCGGACGAGATCTCTTCACGTCGGGAACTTGACAAGATGCAATTTCGTCACGAGTATCAAATATCCATCTATAGCCCAATAATCTTACAGGCAGACGCACCAGTCTCGACTCTGCCCACTTCCAATTGAACGGCAAGCAGAGAGTTTGATCTCCTAATGACAAGCTCCATGGACATGATTGGTGGAACTCCTGGCGTCTCAGCTACTGCCGGTTATCCGAACACAAGCCGCCTTATCGGCCTGTCAAACACTTTAGCGCCGTTTGGTAAAGTAGCGTTTGGTGAACCTGAAACGGCCCTCGTAATGTTAGCGGCGAAATAAGCTTTGCTGTCTCTGTAAGCGATGACTGACTCAGATGAGGGGCTCCAGAATGGCTCGACATCATCTAGGATAGAGGAAACATCCATCTATGGCTAGTGGGATATTCTTGGTATTCCGGTAAGGCAACAGTAGATATGCGCAGCATTAACAGCAGATCTTAATACTTATTTGATGGTTTCTATAGAAGACTTTGGTAGATCACACACTTAGTGTATTGTCTCTTGAAACGTAACTCTGTTTCTGTTGCTCCTGGACACCTCGCTACGAAATATTACAGCATCCATTTTTCAATTGACGTCCGGCCATTCTTATCGGAGCAAACGGCAGCGGCAGTTCTTTAGAACGCGTTATTCCGAGCCCCTCGAATTTAAGAAGAGCCTCAAAACTACCAACATGCGCTGTGTTTTGTTGTGCCGGCTTCCCGTCACCCCTGTCTGCTACCAGGATCATAAGGAATTGTCAGTGAGCTGGGAAGTGTGACTTACCCGGTTGACGAGAGGGCCAACTGCTTTCATGTCAGAAGCCTGACTTTGATGAAAAGTATATCATCGTGCCTTAATGGAACTGACCTGTCACTGAAGCACTCTGTTACTCTTCATTCTTTCGTTGTCCGCTCTTTATTGCTTCTTTTGTACATTCATTTCACTTCTCACTCTATCATACATTCTTTACCAGGCAACATGCTCTACTCACTCGTTCTTCCTGCTCTTGCCTTTCAAGCCAGCCTGGCGCTCGGCGATACATCCGTTACTGTCAACACCAACAACAAACTCCAAGTCATTGATGGCTTTGGCGTTTCCGAAGCCTACGGCCACGCCAAGCAATTCCAGAATCTCGGCCCCGGACCACAGAAAGAGGGCCTGGATCTTCTCTTCAACACTACAACCGGCGCAGGCCTATCCATCATTCGGAACAAGATCGGCTGCGACGGCTCAAACTCCATCACGAGTACCAATACTGATAACCCCGAGAAGCAGCCTGTTTTCCATTTCGACGGCGACGATGATGGGCAGGTATGGTTCAGCAAACAGGCCATGAGCTATGGGGTAGATACTATCTACGCCAATGCTTGGTCTGCGCCTGTATACATGAAGTCAGCTACGAGTATGGGTCGTCTTTGCGGTACACCTGGTGTGTCGTGCGCATCTGGAGATTGGAGACAACGCTACGTTGAGATGATAGCCGCGTACCTCTCCTATTACAAGGAGGCAGGCATCCCAGTGTCGCATGTTGGTTTCCTCAACGAGGGCGACGGCTCGGACTTTATGCTCTCAACTGCCGAGCAGGCTGCAGATGTCATTCCTCTCTTACACAGCGCTTTGCAATCCAAGGGCCTTGGCGATATAAAGATGACGTGCTGTGACAATATCGGTTGGAGGTCACAGATGGACTACACCGCGAAGCTGGCCGAGCTTGATGTGGAGAAGTATCTATCTGTCATCACATCGCATGAATATTCCAGCAGCCCCGACCAACCTATGAACACTACCTTGCCAACTTGGATGTCCGAGGGAGCTGCCAATGACCAGGCTTTTGCCACAGCGTGGTACGTCAACGGTGGCTCTAACGAAGGCTTCACATGGGCAGTCAAGATCGCACAGGGTATCGTCAATGCTGATCTTTCGGCGTATATCTACTGGGAGGGCGTTGAGACCAACAACAAAGGGTCTTTGTCTCATGTCGTCGACACGGATGGAACCAAATTTACGGTATCTTCGATTCTCTGGGCTATTGCTCACTGGTCACGCCACATTCGCCCTGGCGCGCATAGACTTTCGACTTCAGGTGTTGTTCAGAATACAATTGTTGGTGCCTTTGAGAACGTTGATGGTAGTGTTGTCATGGTGCTTACCAACTCTGGCACTACTGCTCAGACTGTGGACCTGGGTGTTTCAGGAAGTACCTTCTCAACAGCTCAGGCTTTCACTTCGGATGCTGAGGCACAGATGGTCGAGACCAAGGTGACTCTGTCTGGCGGTAGTGTCAAGGTCACGGTCCCAGTGCACGGTGTCGTTACTGTGAAGCTCACAACAGCAAAGAGCTCGAAACCGGTTTCAACTGCTGCTTCTATGCAATCTGTTCCCACGTCAGCCAGTGTCAAGTACATCTCAAAGCCTTCTTCAACAACACTCTCGATTGTCAAAACTCCAACTCCCGCTCAAGCTACGTCTGTCGTTGAGTCGGCCAAGGCGGCAAAGTACCCTGTTCCCCCTTCGTCCAAGGGCTCCGCTACGAGTGTTACCAAGAAGGGAACCAAGAAAAGCACTACGAAGAAGGGTTCCAAGCAATCAAACAAGGCGCATAGTGCCACTCATCGTCGATGCGGTCATAGTAGCCACCGTCGTGGTCACTGCGCCAATTAATCATTCTCGCAAATAATGCTGTGCTTCTCAGCATAGGCATTGATAGCTTGCAGTCTTGGAAAACATTTAAACCATTCCTTGAGCTGTAAGATTCTTTTCAAATCTTTCTTTCACTTGTACTTATAGTCTGCGTCTGCGATGCGCCTGGAAATATGTGTCTTTTGCTAGCCGGTGAAGCCAAGTTGCTAGCTATTTATGTCTGATGTATAGCAAAGCTTGATAACTCATACATATTAATCACTAGTCTACAACAACGTTGGCTATGATTGAAGCCTCTGTTGGGCAAGTAACTCGTCGACACCATGAGTAATTCTAGTGTTTAGTGCCAAGTCTCAGCTCTATAGATACACAAGGCCATTAATCGACATGGCTACGATGAGCTATCAGTCCAATATACAAAAAAGGGGCTAGATAATCATTAATCTCTCGCCGTCATTTGGGCTGCCTACCCAAACCTTGTCGTCTCTGTGTGGGAAGCGGTATTAAAAGCGACCTCAAAGGCCATAAAAGGCACGTCCCAGGACGTTGGTTGAAATATTCCAGGGAGGTGTTGATATTGCTCTATGTATCACAGCGGTTCATTGGCGCGGCTTTACCACTAACTAGACCCTTTTGCTGGAGTTACAGAGTAAAAAACTCAAGACTTGAGAAGAGGATGCCAAAATAAATTTAGCAAAGAGCCTCGTAGACTTAGGCTACGTTTACCTAAATATTTCGACCATTCAGGCATAAGGTCCCGAGTTTTTTTTCCTGCTCTGGACTGGAGCTTTTAAGACTGGTGCGGATTCGTAGATCATGAGACCTCCATTCTCGTGAAGACATACTATTTGCTCGGCAATAGCAAAGATCTCTTAGAATAAGAATACAAGGCCAATGCGGGGAAGAGGAATATGGGGTCATGGCGATCAAGTTATGCGATCCAATCATTCGGCTTAAGCTTAGTACTTTTTATGCATAACGTGAGAACCTTATACTCTCATCAAGAAACGATCTGCAACAGCGAGGTCATGGCGCAAACTGGACATTCCTGCAGGTAGAACTATAAGAAGTCACGTATTCTTCACTCCAAATTCCAATTCTAATTCATCAGAGCAAACTATCTTACTATATCTTCTTTGGCAATGCTTTTTATACTCAATCCAACCACTATTCTCAGCGCTTTGGCGGCGTTGCCGATGCTCACGTCTGCGTCGCCTACAGGTGCCATACCAGCTGGACCGCAGTTTGCCAAGAGAGAGATCAGCTGCAACTCCAACTATGAAGGCTATGCCTTTCTCTACTTCAGCAACCGCGATGAAAACATTTATCTGGCTGCTAGCAATGGGAATGACGCGCTGTCCTTCACAGAGCTCAACAATGGCAAGCCTATCTTGACATCCACCAAAGGCGACGGTGGAGTCCGTGATCCCTTCATCTTGAGGTCACATGAGGGAGACAAGTTCTACATCCTTGCGACTGATCTTTGCATCGGCTGTGGCACAAGCTGGGGAGACGCTCAGCGCTTTGGCAGCCGATATCTCGAGATCTGGGAGTCAAAGGACCTCATCAACTGGAGTGCCCAGCGTCATGTTGAAGTTTCGCCGGATAATTACGGCAATACGTGGGCACCCGAGGCTTATTATGATGACGACCTCAAGACCTATGTTGTCTACTGGGCGTCTGGCATCTACGACAATGAAGCAAACCCCAACCACGATCCTATCGAGTACCAGCGTATGGTCTACGCTACAACTGATGACTTTATTACGTTCAGCGAACCAAAGATCTGGCAAGATGAACCACCGAATGGTCGGATTGACTCCACCGTTATCAAGGAAGATGGAGTCTACTATCGTTTCACAAAGGCTACTATCAATGGCTGTGCGGACATCGTGGAGGAAAGTAGTGCTTCGCTGACTGCAGGCTTGGACGACTGGCATCAGATAGCAAGCTGTATCGGAAAGAACGCGGGAACACAGGAGGTGGAGGGCCCTTCGATTTTCAAGACCAACTGCAAGGATGTCAATGGTGCTAGGTATATCCTGCTTGCTGATGAGTTTGGCGGTAATGGTTATGTTCCACTGGAGTCGGCTGATCTCGCTGGTGGGAAGTGGACACTGCGTACGGGGTATAAATACCCTGAGTCTCCTCGTCATGGGACCATCATCCCCTTGACTTTGGAGGAGTTGGAAGGCATCCAAAAGGCTTTTGCCAACTCAGCTTGAGTGCAAGATCTTCAATAGCCGAATATTTAGTCATTGCTATCGAAACTCGATTATGGAAAGGATGTAGGCACACAGTTTCACGAGTTATATCTGATGATGAGGTGATATCGTGCGCTATGATTACCTGTTGTGACGCAGCTTTGTATTCTTGGTGCTAGGCGAGGCCTGAACGTGCCATCAACGAAACCTAGGACAAAATGCCGAGACTGCGGAAAAAGTATGGACGGCCTGATGCAAGTACTGACCGACTGTACCAACCCGAGGTGCTTCACCAACCGAGTGATGGTCTGAACTGTGACCTTTGCAGTCAAGACACATCAAGCTTGAAGAAGATGTTACTAGCCAAATAGTAAAGTCAGTGCAAGGAATGTAAGTGATTTGTCTTTTGAGACACCAGTGTAATGCTGAAACTCTTAGGTTCCTTTTGGCCCAACTACATCTTGACTCCTTGCGTGACAAGACTTCAGTCGCCACCGTCCGCAAGGCTCCTAGACAACTACCAAGTGGCTCAGATGCATACTATGACGCATATTACATACCCATGGAGCGAGTGACAGGCCAGCAACCAGGCCATAAGGACTTGGCTATACAAGTGCTGTCATGGATCACCTGCGCAAGGAGACCACTTACCATCCAAGAACTCCGGCACGCCCTTGCTGTCGAGGTCGGTACTGAAGAGCTTGACATGGATGCGTCCCCAGACACAGATATCATATTGCAAGTCTGTATTGGGCTCGTTACTGTTGATAAAAGTGACAGCATCATCCGACTGGTCCACTACACTACACAGGAATACTTTGAGAAGACGCGAGAAATCTGGTTTCTCAAAGCTGAGAGCTACATAACGACCACCTGTGTTACATATCTGAACTTCCGTACTTTCAAAAGCGGGCCTCCTAGAAAAGACGCAGACTTCAAAGAACCAACTCCGCTGTATCTCTACGCTGCGAACAACTGGGCTTTCCAAGCTCGGAATGCTGGAGCTATCTGTGAGGGTGTCATTGACTTTCTTGAGTCAGCTCCAAATGTAGCATCCTCAGCCCAAGTATGTATGAGACCCGAGATGGCTATATGGACATCTAAGAAAGGTGAAGATGTCGACAGGAGGGCAAGGGGGCTACATCTTGCAGCCTTCTTTGGGGCCATAGCGGAAACACGAGTTTTACTGTCTACGAATGATGTTGAACTGAAGGATGGCTACGGTCGAACAGCAATATTCTATGCAGCTCGAACTGGCCAAGAGGCTGTCATGAGCCTGCTTCTCGACGGTGGTGCAAAGGCTGACTTGCAGGACAATGGGGGGAATACTCCGCTATCGCTGGCAGCTGCTTATGGTCACGAAGAATCTACGAAACTATTACTTGCGAACAACGTCAAGACAGATACAGCGGACTCTCTCCGGAGGACTCCCCTGGTATATGCATCTGAGAAGGGACATGACGGTGTGATATTGCTGCTTCTTGAAGCAGGTGCCGATATTAATGGGGATGGTGATGATGCCTCCACACCACTATGGCATGCCGTAGCCAGGCATCGCATGACCACGGTCCAACTACTGCTCGAAATGGGGCCAGTACCAACTCCAAGTCTATGCGTTTGATCTCGTCGCCACTGTCAGAAGCCTCGAGATGGGGGGACATGGCAATGGTCAAGCTGCTTCTTGAGTACGGCGCTCAAGTCGACTCAAACGAGGGTCATGGCAATACACCACTAGAAATTGCAGCCCGCTATTACCACATTCCCATACTTCTGCTACTTCTCCATCATGGCAAGAGCATCAACCTGAAAGATCTCCGCCGTGAGACGCGAAAATCGCATTATGCTAAACATGGAGATCCGGAAATTGTTAAGATTCTTCTTGAGAATAGCAAGAAGTTTCTATTAAAAAATAGCCCGACCGCGCTGAACTGGCATGTACAGTCGATCGAGCCCTTGAGGAGGTTTTCGATGACCTGCAAAGATTGCTTGAGCTTTCAGGTCCACCTAGCAAAGCTCCCTGCCTCGCCTTTTCCGAAGCTGTCCCAGAAGGAAGATTTAGGTGGAAATCTCTCCTTGCAGATATCTCCACCTATCATAAGGAACTGTTAATTTTCAAACGGCCACTTCAGGATAATGGCACGTTGTCTACCAATCTTCCCTCGAAAGCACGGCGGATTTAGGTCTACTGCGTTAACGTTTCCTACTCGCAAGACTCAGTAAATATGATAGATAACAGTTCAGGCCTATGGGAGAGGAAACATGCTTACACTGCGTTGCACTGCGAAGTCGTCTTGGCTGAATCATTGGCCCCCGCCTTGATGCGACTGACGCGTGAGGCTGCATCTGCGCAAATGAAATTTTCAATCGAGATCTTAACTCAACACAACTCAACCTACCTAAGCTCATGCGGCATCTCGAGCGATCAAACGACAAGATGAACCCTTTCGTCCTGCACTAAGATCAGGAGCCAGATCCTCCGATATACAGTTTCACAAAGAGAACCCTCGAAGCATCCATCCGCCGACCGCCATGCGAATGCCGCGACTGCGAGAATAGCTTCTACCCCGTCGAGATGCAACGTCACGCCCAACACTCTTACCACCTTAGACTATCCGATGCTGCCGCAGAGCGTAACGCGCGTTCCCTCGTGCAAAGCATCCATCGCAGCCGAGACCGACTGAGCAACCGAATCCAAGTCTTTGGCGATGTGTTGATGAGTCGGTGGAAGAAGCGAAGCCAGGCAAAACGAGCGGCTTTGCTAAAAGAAGCAGCACCCGACCTTGAGGAAGAGCAGTGGATTATTCCGCGATATTCCTACACGCGCGAGCGACTTTACATGCGCGCGAGAAGTCCAATTCGGAGACGTCAGCTCCTACTGCCCTGGCTCAACGTACATGTCCTCAAGACGAACCCTGCTGTGCTTTTTGCTCTCCTTCACTACCGGACCGCCTACTCTCCCCAGTCCTGGGCGACCTTCGACAACAGACAGCTCACTCTCAGTTGGGCAGATGGGACCTTCGACATCGACTTCTGTTCCAAATGCATCGTCATGTACGGAGATGAATATGGATCTTTGGTGGACTGGGAAGCAAAGGCTGCACATCGTGGTGATACTCTCGGGTACCCCAGAGCCATGCTCGTTCTCGAAGCCCAGGCGCATCTTCTCCAAGTTCTCTGCAATATTGTGGACAAGATCCTTGAAGGAGTAGACCCTCTTCAACCCCCACGAGCCGAGAAGTGGCACGACGTTGTCAGCCACGAAGCTTTCAAAGAGACAGGCGCAGTGGAGTTCTGGTCTCCCTATACAAACCAAGCCTTCTCACGCCCACCGACGTTCAATTGCGATTACCTCATCACCCTGGCAAAGTCTCGCCTGGATGATGTTGGCGATCACCTATGGTACCTTCAGTGCGACTCTGCGTACATGAAAAGACATGTCAAGATGATTTCTGCGACCGAGATCTTCAAGAAGGCCCCAGCGGCCCAGAGAGCTATAATGATCCCCGAGCAAATTGTCCTCGAAATCCAGACCTACTGTTGCTGGCGGTGGATTGAATCGGAGTGTATGCATGTTGAGACCATTCGCAGGCGGTTCAGCGACTGTATTTATCCCGGTATGCCCTTACCCCCGAAATACGACAAGGCTCTGGGCGCTCTTGAGCTTCTGCTCTTTAACCAGGTCATGCAAAAGCTCCTTTTTTTGCAGGAACAATTGCCGCATATCCCAGGCATGCAGAAACACTGGGAACTTGACCCCAGCCAAATTCCGTCTGATGCCCCATCCGACGCAGTCGGCACGACCAAGCGAAGGACGCCTTAAAATACCCAGCAGTCTCTTGACGATGACCGCCTCGACTGGTGCCTTATGCAGCTACAGGGAAAGCCAGACAACCAGAACCACTTCGATCACGCCATGCTCTTCGCCATGATCCAGGATCATCTGTCAAACAACCCGTCTGAGGCGAAGAGACTTGACGAGATCACCCACCAGACACTCTCCGACCTTTCGACTTGCCACGAAATGCTGATAGCTGTTCAGTCACACAGGCCTCGGAATGCAGCCCGAGCGCCGGAGGAAGTAATTGCTACAGAAGATCGTGTGTCTTGGAAGTTGGCCCAACCATTCGGATTCAACTTAGACGTGTACAAAGACATCGGGATTGCATTCGCCAGAGACTTCTACCACGTGAAATCACCAACAGGCCCCAAAAGCGTCGAGTGGCTCTCGCATTCTCAGGCTCTATACACGGCAAACGAGAAGTTCTGGGAATCGATTAGGGGATTCTTGAGAAAGCAGTTAACACTGCGGGATGATGGCTATACTCTTGAAGAGGTTGACGCTCTTCTTGGTGTCGCTTCGGCGCACCTCAGTGAGGAGTATATCCAGGAAAAACAACGCGCTGAGGTTGAGATCCTCTCTGCAATCAACATCACAGACGAATCACAGCCTATTGCTGGTTCTTTTAACGAGGGTTCTGATCCGAGCCCCACGTCGGCCACGATAGCGCAAGGCCGAGAGAAGGTCAAGACACGCGGAGAGCAATGTTCTTCTGGCAGTGATGTCACGGAACCACCAGACGAAGCAGCAGAGGAGGTCACCAAGCATGCCGTCATCTCACTGACCAGGGATTCACTAGGAGTTATACATCTCATGTTCCCCAGAAAAGACGACGTATCCAAAGAAGTTACATGGGATCGATTCGTCCGCGTCATGATTGAGGCGGGTTTCACGGCGAGGAACAATGGCGGGTCGGCAGTTGCGTTCAAGCAGCTTGTGGATGGAGGACGGATTGTGTTTCACAAGCCGCATCCTGCTGATAAGATTGACCCGGTTCTGTTGCGCATTATGGGGAAGAGAATGACGAAGTGGTTTGGTTGGAGGCGAGAGCTTTTCGCCCTGCAGGGCGAAGCGACTTCGGGTGTTCAGGACTAGGCTGTATCATTAATAACGGAGGGTATCACGTAAAAGATAGCGATTAATAAATTTGTTAGAGTTTTGTATATTTTCGTTCACACCTTCTACCTGATGTCATATTATTGACGTTGTTTTGAAGTAGCATCATCCTTAAGCCCAATAGCTTCTTCCATTGCCCATCGACAGGCATGCACCACCGATCAGATTTCTCGGTGCAATCCAATTACGCCCAGGACATGTCGGTACCACATGACGGTAACCTCGGAGCTTCGTGGGGTGCTCTCTACTCGCAATAGGTGCCGCAATGTCCGCAGTTGCGGCCGGGAATGACCCAAACGTCATTGTCTGGTGTAGAACACTTTGGGCAACGAGTGCCAGGCATGGCGTTGTCGGCCAGAGGTTGAGAAACAGTTTGAGAACACATGATGAAGTTCATTGGGTGTTTGTAAGTTTGTAAGTGTGCAGTGTGCAGTGTAGTAGTGAGTGGTTTTGGATATGTGTGAAAGATGAGATGCAGATGGGAATGATTGATGCGATTTGAGTGGATTGAGCGAGGTTTATGTACCAGATGAGATGCTCAGTTTGGCGATTGTTCAGCGCGGACATGTCTGTGGCAGAGTGTTGTTTCAGACAAATGCTCACTGCGTCGTTACCTATTCGCTTGATGAATCAGACATGTTTAACATTTGTTCAGTGATCGGTGGTTCAGCAAATTACTGTCGATGCAACTGCCGAGACAAACCCCTTTGTGAATCAGCTGCACCTGGCCTTAGTGGCCGGTTGATTGCAGACCGTGAATAGGCTGTGTATCGTGTGATACAATGACTACGCCACGGCCGTCACAGTGACCCGTTACACACATTTAGTCTCTTTCATCAAAACCGACGTCACCGCCATTACGATACTCTTTAGCAAATCCTGGATGCACCGTTGATGAATAATATGTAACCTCTATTCTATAAAGTCTATCATCTATCTATTTACCATGTGAACTTCATCAAGTTCGGATTCAGAGCAATCGGGAGAAAAAAGTGACAGAAGATGACGGTTGCAAGAGGGAAGATGGCAACAAGCTCATCAATCCTCCATAAATACGGGAAGGCGTAGACACCACATATCATCAATGCTGTCACCGCCAAGCAGAAAATGAAGACATACTTGAAGCCCGCGATGATGATGCTGATCTCTTGGAAGAAATTAGTATCTTCAACTTCCTTAGACGTAGCGCCCCAGCTGATATCGAGCGACAGCATGTGGCAGAGAATGGCCTTGCAGACATGCATCGATATACCGCCCAGGAAAATAAACATGAGAGCCACCCACTTGAAGCATGTCCAAAGTTCCTTAAGCAGGCTAACCTGCTGAGACCGGTACCTGATCAGCGCGAGGGTGATGTTGCCAGCTATAGAGAAGACAACCACAAGAGCAACCCAGACACGCCAGCTGCTCATGTAGTAGTGATCCAACTCTCCATTAAGCCATCCAATGAGGAAATAGTTCAACAGCGAGCCAATCCACGAATAGCCGATAGCGTAATATGTACCAATATAGGACATGATGGTGATCTTAGATCCAAGCGGCATATTCGACCATATGAAGCGTTTGAATAGCGGTGTGAAGATACCATGTCTCCACCAGTCTTTAATAGGCCAGAAGAGAAGCTCACTACAGCCGTACGCGTACTTTTCCCACCGGGCCAACTCGTCGTAAACAGTGAGTGAGACACCCTCTTTGAACCCGTCACCGCAATAAGCCCCCAGACGAATATGATAACCCAGTGTTTGCAAACGTAGAGAGATATCAAAGTCTTCTGAGACGTGAGACTCGGACCAGAATTTCTCATATGGCGTTGTGGCATTTGGGTCCTTCTCGTTGTCGATTATCCCACCATCTTGAGAGCCAACCTCTTGCAGCGCAGACCAACGAATAAACGCGTTGTGCCCGACGAAAGGGGAGACGTCACCGTTGGCGACGGCGTAGGTGATAGCCGTGTAGATGAGGTTGGTGAAGAAGGTGATGCCGCTTTCGAAGTAACTCGTCGTGACGTTCATGACACCAGATGTGAACTGGAGAATTGCGACGCGGGGTGAGGCTTCGAGTTCGCTGACGGCGTCGATGAGGCAGTCTGTTGGGACGCGGGTGTCGGAGTCGACGAGGAGGAGATAGTCGCCGACTCTGATGTCACCGCCTACCCAGGCGCGGCCTAGCTCTTCGGCGAGGACTTCATCGAGGCATTTCTGATATGCTTGACTTTCGTGAACCTGAGTCCACTTCTCATCGCGGACGATCTCCACCAACTTGTCCTCAACCTTGAGACTGATACCCAGAGCGTAGTTCATGTTTGAGGCTTTCTTGAATTTTCCACGGCGAATGAATCTCTTTATTCCCTCGCCGTTTACATTATGTCCTGGGCGGGCAACCCAGCCTATGTTGTTCTCTTTGTAAAACATGCGGCGTTCCTCGGCTTCTTCTGGGGACACAAGTTGCATACCATCATCGTTGATGAAGATACTAGCTGTGCCGCCGAAAGATTCGTAATTCCGAATAGCGGCATTGAGTGACTGTACTGTTGGCCTGATTACACCCTCAAGGCCTTCTTTGTAAACAGGACATTGGATAGTAACGTGAGGCAAGAGTACTTTCGTCCCATCAAGACGTTTCGTTCGCTTTGCAGAGTAAAACTTGGAGTTGACTTTTAGTTGCGTGACGGGGCCAACCATCTGGAAGATAGTCACGACGATAGCTTGACAGAAGAACTAGGACAAAGTCAGCAGGAGTTCTCGGCATAACTCTTGGATGTTGGGCCTTACCAAGCTGAGGATAATCTGAGGAAGAGCCGTTACCAGAAGAAAGAAACGATACCAACGTCCCTCGCTCGCAACCTCTAGTGCCATTGCGCTGCAGCCAAGTCCTATGAGGCAGAGACATATGGCAACAGTCAATCCGACTATGACAGCGTTGAGAAGCGGTGTTGGTCGGGGTGCATCGGAGGCGAATTCTAGATCAACATCTGCGACTACAGTCTCTTGTGACGTTGCGTAGACATTTGTTGGCTGTGCCTTTTCTGTGAAACTGGGGGCGCGTGTTGGTGCAACCGAATGAGATGGTGTGTTGAGTATTGTTGTTAGTAGATCTATACTCCCCCGGAGCATGACGTTCACCCTAGTCTTGAGATGGTCCTTTAGAGCGGGAGCCCCAACACGCCGCCGGCGTTTCAGAATGGCCCATTCCATTTCTGAAAAGAATGAGTCTTCGACGGAGTTCCGCTTCTCGAGGGCACAGTTTTCACCACGTTCATCGCTGGAGAGACTTCTGGTGGCGAACCAGGGATGGCCGAGATGGCGTTCCTTGTTGCGCATAGCTCTCAACACCTGTATCTGTCAGTCTCCGCGATATACTTGTTTGGAAGGACGTGGGCTTACGAATCTTCTCTCGTCTGGGAGTACAAGGTCGCACTTGGTTACGACTGCGACGATGCGATTACCGGTCACGTCAGCTGCTCGCGCAAGCCTCGGGCCCTCCTGAGTACTCATATCACTCGTTGCATCAACGGCAGATCTAAATTTTGTTAGTATTCTCCTCATGACGGTAAAGTAAGACTTACAGGATGATGGTGTTGGGCTGCTTGACGAGATCCATGATGAGAGATCTTGTTATTTCCTGCGTGTCATCAACCAGCGGGCCTGTAGATGTGAGCTTTCATAGTTGGGCAGACGGTACGGAAGTGTCATTTACTAGATGATAGCCCAGGTGTATCGACGATTTCCATGCTGAAAAAGTCTGGACCCGAAATCTCAATAATAAGGACATTGTCGGAAACTTGTAGCTCTTCTTGTTCCTTCTCGTCAGAGAACGCGGTTGCGATCTGCATGTGATTCGTTGCCTGTATTGTTGTCCTTTGATTAGCAAAATGTGTCAGGAAAACAAGAGTAAAAGACTGTACGAACCTGATTCACAATTTGAGGAAGATTGACAGCAGCAAGGTCTCCCTCATAGTTCACCTCAAAACTCTGCAAGTGGTCTAAGAGCTCCGTATTCTGCCCATCAACTTTCCCTGGTTTTATCCGTGCCTTTAGCGTCGTGCCCGTCCGACTGCTGTGCGTAAAACAGGCATGGATGGGGAATTTTGTCGACGAGAGCTGGGAGCCATGAAGAGATAGACCAGAAAGAGCTTCGAACAAAGATGTCTTCCCAGATCCTCTGTCTCCAATGATGGCTACCTGAGTATCTGCTATTAGTATTCGTCTTTAGAGCGCTAGGCTTTTGAGTGCTTACAACTGGGACGGGTGTTGAGGCGCCCAGTGACAGGCCAGTGACATGGCGAATCGACCCATTGGCTACAGCCCCTGACATGCTGACTGATCTTTGACTCATTCCAGAATCCATCCTGTCAATCATTTCTTTGTTTGAAGATCCCTGAGGCGTTAAAAGAGTGCATCAGTCTTTGTTATGTAGCAACGGCATCGGGAGATCGGCGAGCACAGTGCTGCATGGCAGATTTCGTGGTTACGCATACCCCCTCTTGACCAATTCGCCGACGACGGAAGAACCTTTGTCAGTTCTCATATACCGAAACGAGCAAGGCATCACAAGACTCGAGGGGTTTTGATTGGTAGAGTCGTGGTACGCGAGTCGTGCACGCGGGCGTATTTGTGTCGTTGCTAATCGCTGCATTCCACGGCAGATACAAAGTGGCTGAAACCGGAAACGGATTGTGGAGCACTCAAGACATGCTTTTGACGAACAATGGTGTAGCAGAATGATCTGATGAGCTTAGTGGCATAGTGTTCTTTGTAATCGGAAGTTAGTTACATTCTTGGCCACGGGCACGGCACAACAAAGGGAATTAGTTGCGCATTGCCTGATATTGTCTAGATCCAGAATCTGGCGGCTACTGCCAAGTTTCAGATCCGTGGCTGAGAGCTTAAAATCACTGCATGAAGATTAATAGTACAAGGAATACACAGCGTGTCTAAGACGCTGCTAATCTACATGTTTTGGTATCTGATTCTATAGTCTAGCATACAAAGCGAGAAGAGGCGACAGTAGCCCAAGATAGAATGAACAAGGCCGAATCACGGCACCCAACGAGTCACTATCCTCCGTAGCCAGCGCTGGAACAACGTACGTAGGTGTAGACGGCTTGGACGCTGTTACATTAGGCTTGACAACATTGTCGCCTGGTATAACACCTGTTGCATCACCCCCGAGATACCAACTTCCTATATCCGTCAACTGCCCATTTGAGTTCAACATCGATACATTATACCCAACATTCGATGTGAATGAGCGGAAGGACCCAAAGTACGAATAGTGAGTGACGTTTCTAAGCAGCCTCGTTAATGACTTATACTCAAGGGGAGTAAATATGACTTACTTGTTTCCATCAAGATATTTCACCGACGTCTGGAAGTAATCCTGAGTCGCAGTCAAAGATGAAAAGTCCAGCGCAAACTCAGTAACCCAGATCTTCTTCCCCGGAAAGACATCCAACACACCCGCTATATGACTCGCCATACCATCAAAGCTTCCATACCAATGTATAGGAATAAAGTCAAACGTACAGTTCCCCTTGCAAGCTTCTACAAAGTCCGCAAGCCACGTAAACCCCGACGGCGCACCCGTCACCGCAGGCGCACCAAGCGAAACACCTAGTTTCCTCAGCGGCTCGAGCTGTTTGATCCAGTACCTCGCTGCATCTTTTGCCTTCATGTCACTGCCGCCGTTGGCCATTGAGTTATCAGGCTCGTTGAAGCCCATGACGTACGAGATGTTTCGGCCACCAATGATCTGCGCCGTGACGTTTTCTAGGAAAGAAGTGTCATCGAAGCCGTCGGGGGCGCCCCATAGCATAGGGACGAATTGGAGGGAGGTGTTGTTCTCGTAGACGGGGCTGGGGTGCGGTTTGTAGTTGTAGTACCATGTTAGGTCGGAGTGTTTTTGGACCCAGACTTTGTCATCGCTGGGGAAGTCGGAGTTGGGGATGTAGATGAGGCCGCGTTTTGAGGAGGGGTAGAAGTTTTTTGAGATGGCGATGCATGAGGTTGTGAAGAGGGCCAAGGCCACAAGTGAGGATTGTATGAGCATCATTCTGAAGTGAAGAAGCGAGGGACGAGGTTTGGGAGATGAATGGAGCGAGAGGCCTTTGACAAGATGTGCAGAGGGAAGGGGAGACTGCTTTCTGCAGAAGATTACGTTGCTTGGGTTGCCATGGTCCAACTGCCGACAAGTGTTTGTGGGTGTATAGAACTATCCCACGCGTAAGTTCAAGTCGTTGCTGTTTGCGGCATCTAAAACGTGATATCTACAGACCACTCCAATCTCTTTACTGAGAATAACCCGAATCCTCTCTCTCGCAAGCCTGACTCGCGCACTCACAACAACTACAGCAAGGGCGGAAAAGTCGGGCCGCTTGTATTCACCTCGGCCATAAAAGGGCGGGGCACGGTGTAATGTGATTGGTCAATCTCACGATAGCGCCGTCTTGAGCTATTGAATTACCTGGCATGCATGCCATCTCGTACCTTGCATTGTGAGAATTGATTGTCGATACCGATACTTATTGCCGATCTTGGGGATGGGATGATTCGTCGTCGGACGATGTTAGGTGCTGGAATGTGATTTCTCCCCTGTAGGGAAGTGATTCGGCTCCGTCGGCCGAAAGGCTCGATTGTCCGTTTTTAGGCTGTTGTCTTGACTCTCGGGGGCTTGGTGAGATGTTGTTGGTCTGTGTTTGAACTGTATTTTCTTTGTGGCGCTGACTACGGGGATTTTTGGTAGTCCCTACGGAGTACCCCACGATGAGCGTTTTATACTCATTGTATTGACATGGTGAGGCCTGGGAAACGCTTCTCGAGGTCGTACTTTCCTATTCTTGCAAACCGATCGATCATATTTTTGCAATATTGTCAAGTTCCAATCTCTAACCGTTGTAACATCAGTGGAATTCCACTTCTACCAATGTGTATGTTATGTCCGCTGCAAGCATGACTCAAACAGTGGGGGGCCACTCCCGAAGGGTCCGGTGACGTAGGTACGGAAGAGGCGTTATCAGGAATAAGTTGCCGTAGTGGACACGGCGAGATAAACGATGGACATAAGCTAAGCAGGGTTTTTAATTGGCATCTTGCCTCTATAGGGCAAGCGTCTGCCTCGCCAAGTTTTTGACATATGCACTCTATTCCTCCAGATCCACGTAATCCGTTTTGAATACTACGTCGCTTAGCAGTGCCAAGGTATCGTGACCAGATAATCGACGAGACCCGCAAACTAGCAGATTCATGTCAATTTACGGAGGTTCGCACTCATGGACTTTTGTACGGAAACGAGTTATGGGGGTTTGTTGGTTCGCTGTTGCCAAAGCTACCTGTCGGTCCATCCACGGCGAATGAAGTTTTTTTGAGGATGAAGGAATGTCGTAAGTTGCAAGGAAGGGGGTGTACTTGAGTTTGGATACAGATGCGATTCATTCTGGCGCGCAGGCCTTGGATGTCATGGATGAAAGCTGGCACTGTAGAAGTTTGTCAGTTTTGACGGTATCCCCTATGAAAACTACATATCCTTGATTCTTAAATTCTACGCTGCCCAAAATGCCAAGCAAGTCTTGTACATCTAGCGCCCTGCCTTGCCATCCCTGTCTCGGATAATATACCAGATATTACCAGCCTCTACCACAATGTCTAGTACTGCAATTAGATCCTCTGGATCATATCTCGCCTCTACCAGCCATGCAAACTCCACGGAAGACTTGGTCAGACCGAGCCTCGCAGCTCAAAGTTCAACTGAGTCTTCACTCAAGAAGAGATTCCCTGATCGTCCATATTTCCATTCCCGCCGAGTCAAAAAGGGCACTGTCGAGAGACCATACCTTGCAGTGAAAGACCCTCGAGGCATATGGATCACAATTATCCCAGCTTTCGGCATCGTTATAGGACTGGTTGCTATAGCGCTTCTAACATGGAGCGGCTATAGATCTGTCGATAAGCATAAATACTGCACGGTGTTTACGGATGACTTTTCCAATGGCTTCAACTCTACGATATGGAATAAGCAGGTTGAGGTCGGAGGATACGGGTATGTTAACGCTCTCTACCAAATCATATGCCTGGCAATAGTGATGAGTGCTAATCGCGAGTTCTAGAAATGGAGAGTTTGCGCTGACGACAAA
This sequence comes from Fusarium anthophilum, assembly GCA_013364935.1. Lineage (NCBI taxonomy): Eukaryota > Fungi > Ascomycota > Sordariomycetes > Hypocreales > Nectriaceae > Fusarium > Fusarium anthophilum. The sequence goes on from JABEVY010000077.1 coordinate 94,953, forward strand.
CACGGATGAAAACGTCTTCGTCCGTGACGGTCAACTCATCATCAAACCCACCCTCCAAACCGATAAATACCTCTCCGAAACAACAAAGATAAACCTCACCGCCCACGGGACCTGCTCCTCCACAACAACCCAAGACTGTGTCCAAGTCGCAAACCTCACCGCAGGAGAAATCGTCGCGCCCGTCAAGTCCGGTAGGATCACGACCAAGAACTTTGGCGTCATCCGCTACGGCCGCGTCGAGATCGTCGCTAAGCTCGCAGCGGGAGATTGGCTGCTCTCGCAGCTCATGATGTTCCCAGCAAAGGACTACTACGGCGCGTGGCCTGCCTCTGGGGAGATTGATATTGGGATGGTGCGTGGGAATAATTACACTTATGATAATGGGCGGGGGAATCAGCAGGTTTCGACTCAGTTGCACTGGGGGCTGGATACCACCACGGATCGGTGGCAGAGCACTTCTGGGGCGAGAGATGCGCTGCGCACGACGTTCCATCGAGACTTTCATACTTTTGGACTAGAGTGGTCGGACAAGTATCTCTTCACCTGGCTTGATCACCGCATCGCACAGGTCACGTACGTCAAGTTCAATCATCCATTCTACCAGCACGGCGGCTTCCACCAAGCCCTCGCCAACGGGTCCCAGATCTCCAATCCATGGACTGGCCCGGGCACCAGCAATGCCACGCCCTTCGACAGGCCGTTCTATCTGATCATCGCGCTGGCTGTTGGGGGAACGTCGGGCTGGTTTCCGGATGATGTCCACGGTAAGCCTTGGGTGAATGATGCCATCACCCCGAAGACGGATTTCTGGAAGGCGAAGGATAAGTGGTATCCGACTTGGGAGAAGAATAATGGGGGGGAGATGGTGATTAAGAGGGTTTCTATGTGGCAACAGTGTGATCACGCTGCTACTGATTTATCGCAATTCTCATCAAGTTAGATATTAGGGTATTGAATAATTATATCATAGTTACTGCATGTCAATTGATAAAAGTGCATGTGAAAGGTTTGCAGACCGCGTGTAGTTATAGTTACATTACCCTGCGCATTTTGTCGATGTTCAAGGACAGTGAACAGGACGGGGCTTGGGGTAAATCTGATTTAAACCAAGGCCCATTTTATGGACGCGTCGGTTCTGATAGGCCGGGGAGAACTCGTGTGGCACTCGGGTTAACAATCTTCCGATATCTGCTTCGGAGAAACCGTGGCATGAATAACGTTAATACAGGGTAGCCTAGGGAAGTCCAAGACGAAACTGGTCACAAAGACCATTCTAATTCGCGCAATTTTTGATAATTTTTGGCCCAAGCCTCACTGAATATGGTTATAATAGTAGAACTCTTGAGTGAAATATCACGAGAAAATATAAGATAATGGCGAGTCATCCCATTGTAAAAGAAGAGAAAGTGTGAAACGGTGAAAAAGCTAGTGTATGCTGCGTCGTTTCTCTATTCGATCATCCGTACCTAGCAGCATGTCAGCTGTCTATCATTGTGATTTTATAAATCATCACTTCTGACACTCTTGATAATGTCCAACGAATGTTAGATAGACAAAGCGACGACCTCAGTACTCACTCGAGCTCAGCAATATAATCCCAGCTTGAGACTCAATATTACAAGCCATCTCATCTTTCTTTCTGCCGATAAGATAAGCTTGTCCAAAGGCCAATCGAGACCCAACTGTGGCTGGCTGACATTCCACCTACCATGTCGATAGTCATCACTGGCGCTGCAAGGGATAGCTTCGCTAGCGTAAACCAGCTAATCAGACGACGATATTCGCTTCCGCTGCCAGCCACTCCAATACTCCCCGCTGTGATGGGCAAAAAAGGACATCAATCACCAATTACTATACCTAGATTGGCGAAGGCGCGCTGTTGTCCCGTCGTTCCGTGCCGAGTTAAAGATCTTTTAGGAATTGAGTGGCAACGATAGCTTCTTTTGGCGTATCCTTCTGTAGCTAATCGATTGATTAGAATGTAAATCGACATCTTCCCGTTGGTTGAATGAACCGAGTGGCTGGCACTACTCAATTCCACGAGTTCATAGCGTGGCAAGCTGCTTCAGCCAGTGGTCATACATAATTAGCATTGGCTGCTCTATCCAGCGCTCCTTTGATCGATCGCTCTCGTCTTCTTGGAGGTGTCATACTCAGGTCTCTGAGAAACATGAAATCGCCCTACTTCTTTGCAGGTGTTTTCGCTGCATTTACTCAAGCAGCACCGACTGTCGACGAGACATACGCATATAATGGACCTGATATCCCCATCGGCGATTGGGTGGACCATACGATCAATGGCGACAACGGCGATGGATTCATCCGTCTAGTTGAACCCCCGGCTGTGCACCCTGGCTATGTCAATGCTACCAACAACGTCAATGTCATCTCACTGTCATACATACCTGCTCAGCCTGGTAAGGAGACCGTGGGCATCAATATTCACTACCAAACACCTTTTGGTCTTGGTGTTGCACCCTCAGTTCAATGGGGAATCAAGCCTTCCAAGTTGGAAAAGTCGCCTCCTGGGTTAACCGTAACATACGACCGCACTCCTCCCTGTTCTCTCGTTGCCGTTACGCAATGCAGTCAATTCTTCCACAACGTCCAGATCGAAGGGCTTCTACCAGGCACAACCTATTTTTACCAAATCCCTGCTGCGAATGGTACAACCCAGTCTGATGTTCTAAGCTTCAAGACTGCCCAAGCTAAAGGCAACCCATCTCAATTCAGTATCGCCATCAACAATGATATGGGATATACCAATGCCAATGGAACGTACTACCACATGAATCAAGCCATGAAGGGTGAGGACGGCCTCGCTTTTGTCTGGCACGGTGGAGATCTCAGCTACGCGGATGACTGGTACTCTGGTATCGTTCAGTGCAACTCCTCAGTTTGGCCCGTCTGCTACAACGGCAGCAAGAGTTCCCTGCCCAACAACGACACCAATCCCGATTATTTTGACACGCCTCTTCCTCCCCATGAGATTCCAAATCAAGGCAGCCCTCGTGGCGGCGACGTAGGCGTCCTCTATGAGTCCAACTGGGATCTCTGGCAGCAGTGGATGAACAATATCACGATGAAGATCCCTTATATCGTTCTCCCCGGCAATCACGAGGCCACATGTGCCGACCATGATAACAGTCCTTTTGTCCTTTCATCATATCTCAACGAGAACAAAACAAACACCACCATGTCAGGCGATAACCCCAACTCGACTTTAACGTATTATTCATGTCCGCCTTCACAGCGCAATTTCACAGCTTTCCAGAACCGCTTCTCAATGGCAGGCGACAAATCCGGAGGCGTCGGAAATTTCTGGCATTCCTTCGATTACGGGCTCGTTCATTTCGTATCCATCGATACAGAAACAGACTATGCTAACAGTCCCGACAAGACATTCCGTGAGGATGTCCAGAAAGCTAAGAAAGAGGAAGACTGCAAAGGCAAAGATAAGGACAAGGCTAAGTGCAAGCCTGAGAAGCCCGAGCCGACTGGTTACCATTGTACCAAGATCGAGCTATGCGATGACTTTGAGACGGATGACTTGGAGGAAGAGACATATCTTCAGTCCGGGAGAGCTCATCCTCTGCGAAACGAGACGCATATCACAGATGCAGGTCCTTTTGGATACATCGACGGTTCCATCAAGGATAACAAAGCCTATCAGCAATATCAGTGGTTGAAGGAGGATCTTAAAAATGTTGATCGATGTAAAACACCGTGGGTTATCGTCATGGGCCATCGTCCCATGTACAGCTCCCACGACTCCAGCAATTATCATCTTCACCTTCGCGAGGCCTTTGAGGGGTTGTTCTTGAAGAACAAGGTTGATTTGTACATCGCTGGGTAAGTCACCACCTCGAATTTTGTCGAGTATGCCTGGCTAACTGCTCATAGACACGTCCATTGGTATGAGCGTCTCAAGCCCATAAGAAACTGCGGAGTCGACACAAAGGCCATTATAGACGACAGTGAGAAGAATGGCATTTACAAGGTGAGGCCTGGACGCTCTATGGTTCATCTCATCAATGGCGCTGCTGGGAACATTGAAAGCCACGCTACCATCAATACGTCCTGGCCTCTACCCGACATAACAGCTCACCGGAACTTGACCAGCTTTGGCTTTTCCAAGTTGACCGTTTATAACGCAACAACCCTGTATTGGCAGTTCATCCAGGGTCGCGATGGATATGCTAGTGATAATCTTACTATGTGGAAGAATGCATCCGAAACTTGCGAGGGCTACAGCTCTTACAGTTCGTCTGGCTCCTCAGGGTCGTCTTGCTCTTCTGAATGCTCTGGATCTGGTGTGCTGGCCTGGCTCTACTGCAATATCTATTGTGCCAGCTTCGGGGAACCGCTCAAGATTTGAACCTGGTACTTGTAGCTACACATAGTCAGCAATTCATGTATGAGGCTATAATTCCGAAGATGTTAACCTTGTGACTATACTTTCCAGATCCGATTTTTGTTGTGTTATCAAGTGTTACGAATGAATGGCTCATCTAATTGGTCCATGATAGTCCAATTTGGCTAGCAAAATGAAAACTGGGTATTGTGGCGTGCACTTCTCCAAGGACAGCCTTAGTGCTCGGATCTATTGACGTTAGTGCCGCAATATCTGGATCCTTTAAACAATAGCTCTCCTTTCTCTTGCTCAAAATAGGATTTATCTACCAGAAAGAGACTCACATTGCCGGACTTGCCGTTGAAGATGATATGAACACACTTACTCCCCTAGATTCTTCACAGTCTCTGCCATTCCCTTCTCTCGTACCAGGTCCAATCGTCACTCGTTTATTGTTTCACCGACCCAGTCCCTCATTCTTTTACCTGGACTTCAGAGTCTTGCAAGTCATATACCATGGTCTACGGCAAATCCCTACTGCTGGCGTTGGCAGCCGCATCGGCTGTTGTCGCCAGTCCTTGCAAGCCCAGTACAACCGGCCCAGTCCTTAGCACTACTACAGCCGCAATTGAACAGACATCAACCACGGCAACTTCCGCCATTGGGGACACCACTATTGTTGATACTACCGTCGCCACCACTACAACAGAGGCTGAGACAACAGCAACCAATGCCCCAACGACAACCAGTGCAGAGGCTGATGTCACGACTACCACCACAGTCGCAGAGACAACCACCACTGCCGCAGCTCCGACATCCTGCGGTATCTACGGCTACTTCACCGACGGCAATACGTTGCAGTACCTCACTAGCCCAGGAACCAAGGACAGCGCCAAAGATTGCTTGCAGGCTTGCGCTGATTATCCTGAGTGTGAGGTCGCCGACTACTACGACCAAGCCGCCAATGGATACGACCAGGGCACTTGCGAGTTCTGGAAGGGCACACTCAAGACTGACGGCCAGCAAACTCCATACCAATGGTATCAAGTTTCCTGCTTGGCCAGTATGTAATTGGGTTGAGACTTCTCTTAATTCATCTGAGTATCAAACAGATCTCACTTCAGAGTAACGTCCCTTCGTACTTTACAGGGAGCTTAATACATTCTTAAGATAAAGCTACCTGCTCAAAATGATATGCCAGCCTGGCAAACTGTCAAGGCTTACCAATCCCAAATACCATACAAATACATAGCAATCCCAACTCTCTCTTGCAAGTTAGAGCTTACTCTTTAGCCCCGCACTAGCAGCAAGAACAGCTCGCTGCTTCTCCCCTCCATGCTCAACCTTGACAGGAGCGTCGAAAACCGTAGCATCAGGCTTCTCCTTTCGGTCCTTGGTATCAATATACTCCCTCTCTCCCTCCCCAACATAAAGCTGTCTCGGCCTCCAGATCTTGACGCCCGACTTGTTCAGCATCATTTGTCTCCAGTGCGCTAACCAACCAACACATCGCGGAACAGCAAACAAGACAGGATAAAAGTCAAGCGGGAATCCCATGGCCTGGTAGATCAATCCAGAGTAAAAGTCCACGTTAGGGTACAAGTTCCTGCTGCGCATGAATTCACTCTTGCGCGCGTAGTCGGCGAGCGTGAGGGCTGTGTCGAGAAGCTTGTTTCGGCCGGTGACCTCGAAGACTTCTTCGGCGAGCTTGCGAATGGCTGTTGAGCGGGGATCCACGTTTTTGTAGACGCGGTGGCCGAAGCCTACGAGGACACGCTCTCTTCTCTCAACGGCCTGCATGAATGCGGGGACGTTCTCGGGGGATCCGATCTCGATGAGCATTCTGATGGCTGATTCGGAAGCTCCTCCGTGAGATGGGCCGTAGAGTGCCGCGCATCCCGCAGAAACAACGCTGTAAGGATCGACCAGAGAACTTCCAACTTGCAGGACTGTGGCAGTAGAGCAGTTGACTTCGTGGTCGGCGTGGAGAATGAAGAGCTTGTCCAGGGCCTTGGCAAGAACAGGGTGAGGTTGATAGTCTGGCTCAGATAGGTTATCCAGGAGATAGAGGAAGTTTCCTGTGTATGACAAGCCTTGTGCAGGGCGGTTGAAAGGTCGACCCTGTCGCATTCTGTACGACGCAGCTGCTAAAGTAGGAGCCTTTCCGAGAATTCGAAGAATCTGCTTATCCAGCATCTTGAGAGATTCCATATTGCCCGACGCAGCGTTGGTATAAAGCTTCTGCCCTGCAAGTGAGGGATTAGCTTCCGGAGCAAACGCTCCGAGTGTAGCAAACGCCGCGCTCAACATGGACATTGGATGAGAATCGTAGCGGAACGACTTGAACATGTTCTCGATGTCGCTGTGGATATACGTGTGATGCATCACCTCTCCCTGCCATTCATCATACTGCGCCTTGGTGGGAAGATCTCCGTAGATGAGAAGATACGCCGACTCGAGAAAATTGCTCTTCTCGACTAACTGCTCAATCGGATATCCGCGGTACCTAAGAACGCCGTCCAGGCCGTTGATGTATGTGATTTTGCTCTGCACGACGGCGGTGTTCATGTACGCGGGATCATACACCCTAAGACCCTGCGTAGTCTCATCTTCTGGGCGATCATTACCAGGCTCAGCTTTGATCTTCTTGAATTCCGTCGCCGGGATGGAATTGTGAGTGATGGGGATCTCGTAGGTCTGGTTTGTTCTGTTATCCACGACCGTGAGCGTCTCGCGACGGCCCTTGTTCTGAGACAGCACCATGATGAAAACAATACAAGATGAGCGAAAAAAAAGATGCAGTGCTTATGTCGAGTTAATGAGGATAAGCAATCAGTCTTGATCATTTGAACTGGTTTTCAGAAGCAAACGCGTCGATGACACGTCACGTGGACGCCTACCTCGGCACGATAAGATAAGTGGAACTTGGGGAGACCGAGGTCTCAGAAAGGTTGGCGGCATTTGAAGCGGGAGCGAGGCGACATTAACGCTAACGTAAAAAGCAGCATTTTACGGCGTTTCACGATAGCAGACAAGTATCTTCCTGTCTTCTGTAACTCGGGAATTGCTCACTACCCTACAGACTGACATGAGATATTTAATCAAAACGGGGTGCGTTAACGTTACTTCAAGACAAATGGCTATTAAGTGCTTTATCTACCTCATTGTAAGACCGACTTATAAAGTTCTTTGTTCCTGTCTTTTAATTTGAATATTTACCCGAATGAGCCCCCGCGTCGCACCTTTAGCATATTCAGCTTTCGACTCGACCATAATAAAGGCGTGTTATTTCCAATTGGTTAAAGCTATCATGAGCTAGGACCCAGTGCAAAGGTCACGTGCTAGCGGATTTATCGGGCCGGTAAAGGTATGGGGTAACAAGCCTCAACTGTAAATCATAAATAACTAACAGACAAAATACTAACTATATTAAGCAGGTAATTACTATAGTGTAAAACTGATAATGTCTTCACTCCGTTCAATCGGCCTTGCGATATTTCCCTATCCCTTAGGATACAGGAAGGCAGAATTGATATATTACATTAGGATAGATAATCCAGAGGGTTCATTACATCGTTTCGATAACCATTTCTTATCGCCGCAATCTGATTGATAGACCTGTTACGATCTCACGAGTTATCGGTGCACTTTTTCTGCCACAGGGATACTAACTAGGTGGCGTCCCTCCAACTCATGCTAGCGCAGTGGCCTAGAAGTCGAAGATAAGGAAATCATTCCACTGCTCAGGGGTAACGGTAAGGATTGCAAGACAGGGGACCTAGATATGCCTCTTGCGGTAGGGTATGTATATGTGCTCCCCGCCGCTGTTTATCAGGTTGCCATTTGCCAACGCTCTCAACCATCGCAAACGGAACAATGGGCAACGGCCATATTGTGCTCACTCACGATGTTGAGGTTATCGAGATGAAAGACGTGGGCGTCGGTACTTCGTGGGATGTCTCAACCAAGCCTGCGGAGGAGCCAGCCAGTTGGTTCGAAGGCTTCCGGCGCGCCAAGCGTCGACGTGACAAGACCTATGACCACGGGTATCATCCCAACCCGAAACCTGTTGTAGAACTCGGGCAGTATGATATGGCCGCGGCCAACGCCAAAACAGTAACAACGCCTTTGTCAAGAGAGCTCAAGGGAAGACATCTTCAGATGATTGCATTTGGAGGCTCGATTGGCAAGTTTCTCAAACCAAGAATCGGGGAGAAGAAATCCTAATAGAACATAGGAACTGGACTTTTTGTCGCCTCAGGTGCCGCGCTGTTTCGAAGTGGTCCGGCTGGCCTGCTACTCGCATACCTCGTGGTTGGCATCTTGCAATATTGCACTATGCAGTCGTTATGCGAACTTTCAGTCATGTTCCCTGTTGCAGGGTCGTTTACAGCTTTTTCCACTCGGTTCATTGACCCATCTTGGGGATTCGCTCTAGGATGGATGTGAGCTCCCCCGTTCAACACCGCACCCCTCAATTGAATACTGATATAATGACATGACGCAGCTACTTTCTACAATGGCTGTTCGTTCTGCCCCTCGAAATAATCGCCGCCGTGCTTACTATTACCTACTGGAACGACTCCATACCCAAGGCCGTCTTCGTGACTATTTTTCTCATTCTCATCCTCGGCATCAATCTTTCCAACATCAGGATCTACGGCGAGGCAGAGTTCATATTTTCTATCATCAAGGTCATTGCAGTCGTTGGCTTCATGTGGGTTTTTCTCTTACAGTCATATGATAGTACAGTGCTCACATTGAAGATTTAGTCTGCTAGGCATCGTTATTCATATCGGCGGCCCGCCACATAGCGGCTATATTGGCGGTCAATATTGGTCACACCCGGGTCCTTTCAACAACGGTTTCAAGGGCTTCAGCAGTGCATTAATCACGGCAGTCTTCTCCTATGGTGGTACCGAAATCGTCGGGCTTGCCGCGGCCGAGACGCGAAGCCCACTCAAGTCAATCCCCAACGCCATTAAGCATATCTTCTGGCGCATTGCCATCTTTTATCTCGTCACCATTTTGCTTATCGGACTACTTGTGCCCTCCAACAATTCGTCTCTCATGAATGGCAAGAGTTCTGCAGATGCATCCGCTAGTGCCTTCGTTATCGCCATCGAGAGCGCTGGCAAGACCATTCTACCAAGCGTCATGAACAGTGTTATCCTTATCGCAGTTCTCTCCGTCGGTAATTCAGCAATTTATGCGTCTTCTCGCACTCTTGCAGCTATGGCAGAGCTTTCACATGCACCTCGGGTTTTTACGTATGTCGATAAGAAAGGCCGACCACTTCTCTCGCTCTTGATCGCAGGGTGTTTCGGTCTTCTGGCCTATTTGGTTGACTTGGAAGCACACGATACGATTTTCCAATGGCTGCTCTCTATTAGTGCGTTTGGGATCCTCTTCGCGTGGACTAGCATCTGCTTCTGTCATATACGTCTTCGTATGGCTTGGATACATGCGTCTAGACCTATCGATCGCCTTCCATTTCGTTCAGCCGTCGGTGTGATCGGTTCTTGGCTCACAATAGCAGGGTACGTGATGGTGATGGCCTTGCATATGTGGGTGTCCATTTCACCTCTTCAGGCGTCAGGAGAGGAGATGAGCCTGTCGGACCGGGTACAATACTTTTTCCTCCGAACCATGGCTCTTCCAATTGTGGTCGTGCTCTTCATTTACCACAAAGTTCGTTTTCGAACACACTTCATAAGTGTTGCTGAGATGGATTTGGACACGGGGCGACGATCGTATCGACTCGATCTTGATCGAGAGCAGGATGCCGACGTAAGGCGTACTTGGCCGATCTGGAAGAAAGTTTTTAACTACCTTTGTTAGATATTAGAGCACTTAATCCTACAATATGAACTCATTTCTCATTAGCAGATGTCTGAAAAGAAGAAACCCTCCAGGACCCACCTTCCCACTAGGCTAATTAACCCTTAACTACTCAATGTGGCCCAACCGGGAGACGTTGGTGGTATCGGTGTTAGTAATGGAGAATCCTTGCGCCCGGCCATGAGGCAGCTAAACGTGACGATCGCCAGCTTCTGAAGCAACACGGGAAAAAGGAACAGATTTCATCCTTCATCAGCTCTGGGGAGATAACGGACAGTAGCTTCGGGGAGATAGGGCCGATTATTGGTCTCGGCGGATACAATCAAAGCACATGTCAGTTAAAGCGCTTATCTGGGATCTCTCGAAAATGATTTCAGACCCCACCTAGTACTCCAGAATGTTTAGCACTCCGGAGGGGAATAAAACACGGCCCATTGACAGGCGAACTTTGGTGTAGTTAGGGTTTAATCCCCCCGAGGGCGCTCTCGGCGGTCTCTAAGTCCAATCAGCCTAACAGCATTGAAGTTTTGACCTAAAGAATAGTATATTTTTCTTTAAATTTATTGTTAATTTGTAAATATCTCTATTATCGCTTTCTAATTCCAATATTAACTTTAATCAGCTTCCGTGTTGTTCCCTCAGTAGACTCAACCTTCGAATTAACCATACAGAAGGAATATCTTTTTACCAGCGTTGCTGCTATAATCTTCATCTCAACTTCTGCGGTATTACGCCCAACGCATGCCGCGGGACCGTGGCCAAATGGGATAAAAGATGTTCTTTGACGGTCCGATAGTTTCTCCCATCTCTCAGGCCGAAATTCATTGCCATCCTGGCCCCAAATGTCTTTGGACCGGTGAATGGCATAGATTGGAACGCTTAGAACAGTGCCGGGAGGAAAGTAAAAGGAGTCTAAGTGAACTCCCTTGGATCCAGGAAGCACCTCTCGAGGGAGGCCGATCCCGAGGACACTGTGCGGACGCATCGTCTCGTTAAGCACAGCGTCTAGATATGGAAGAGCACGGACATCTGCAAACGGCGTAACTGTTCCAGAAACATGGATAGAGTCAACCTCGGCTTGAAGCTTTTGCAGTGAGGAAGGCGACGTGGTGAGGTAGTACATCATGGCAGAGAGGGTGTTGCTGACGGTCTCAATGGCCACCATGAACAAGGTCAAGGACTCAGAAGCAATCTCTTTGAATTTGAGCAACTCTCCGTGTTCATCACGCGCTCGGAGTAGAAGGGAGAGCCAATCGTCGTGATTGTCTTGCGCTGCGGCCATGCGTTCCTTGACGTGAGCGGAAGTAACGCCGAGTAGGTTCTGTAGCCCATCCATTCCCTTATGGAAGAAGGGATCGGGCAGATGATGTGCATGCGGCTTCAACCAGGGCAAAACGCCAAGGGTAGCGACGGCGGCACTCCTCTGCGCAAGACTGTTCATCATGGACACATAGGACCCGGGCTTGTTGTCTATCTTGACCAGATCAGAGCCATTCTCAAGCATTCCGAATGGCTCGCTGAAGAGAAGATCACCAGTGATGTCAAACGACAAGTATCTAGTTGCAAAGTCAGTACATCTCAGAGAAATAGTCGGCAATGGACTTACGTGAACCATCGCCTGCATTCAAGGTGTGTGAAACCATCAGACTGCGGCCCTTTGTCGATTATGTCGTCCCACTTACGGACCAGAAGCGCCACTTTGTCGGCTATGGGTCCTTCGGCTGCACGAGACGACTTTGGGGCGAAGCTATGAGCGATATATCTTCTCTTGCGAGCATGTTGGGCACAATTCCTCGCCGTGAAGATGTTTCGGGTGAGGGAAATTGATGAATCGTACCAGGATCTTGCTAGAGTGAGCATAGAAAGACATGGGAAAGACATGCAACTACAACTTACGACTTTTCCAACCCGTTCCCATGGCCGTAGACAAGATTAATGGCTCTTTCGTCAACGATACTGACATGGTTCGGCTGGATTCTTACGATAGGACCAAGTCGTTCGTGCAGGTCATAGACAGTGTATGAACGCTTAGACTGGCGGCAGATATACAGGAGCCAAAGGTTTGAGAAGCGGGCTAGCAATGGGCCAGGAATCCTTCGCAGGTGTCTGTAGGTATAGAAGTAGGGAATGATGTAGTACATCAGTGCACATATAAGAAGTGCCAAGGGCGCCCATGGTGAAAGTAACACAGAATCAGTAAACATTGTTCTGAGGATGAATAACGCAGGTGCGAATGCGAGTGAGGGAGAATATAAGCCAGGTCGATGTATCCCAGCTTATATTAGTTATAAGAAACTTCTTGAATGCAATGTGATTATCCGTGCCGAGGCCGACGTTGCACATTAGAATGCTATACAAATGTCACCGCTAAGCAAGGTAGCACCGGCATCGTAATGACTCAGACAGAGTCGAGAAATATCATTTCTCGTTTCGAGCTAGCCACCGGAGTAACGCTTGTATCACGAAACCTGCCGGAATCAAGAAAATGTCTCCGGGGCCGTGAACCGGTGTTCGGTACTTCTTGGCGCTGTGACGGAATATTGCGTATCACCGGACACGGCATGAATATCGCAGTGGATATAAGAGCCAAAATTAGCTTTGTTCGGATGTTTCATTGCATCTATGTCTGTTTGATGTCGTATGATTACTTCAAGTTCTATCTGCCGTCGTCGGTTGCAGCCGGACTATTCATGCATACCGTAGACGAGGTGGTTCTATTCAGAGATCCACCAGCAGAAGTCTATTGCAAAACAGTCCATCACATATCAGTTTTACTTTTCATTTGCATCGGGAGTCGGCGGGTATACAAGGTACAGTTTTACTTATGTCGGAGGTTGAAGCCACCGGCGAATCCCGCACTCATGGGTGAATATCATGTGCTGAGGCTATGTGACATTCATGCCATAGGATCGGCGAAGATATGAAAATGGGCCGTAAAATATGGTTGCTTCGTGAATACAGGTTATGGTAACATATACTCAAAACGAACCTTATGGTAGAATTGTCTATATAAGCTATTCTTCCAGAATGCACAATGAGATTCAAGACAGTGTATAGTACCACATTTACAATCATATCATCAATTTGCTCCATATCTCAAACTCGAACACCGTTCGCCATGCCTTCTGCCATTGATAGCATCCCAATTGCCTCGATTGAGACAATCAACTACTCCGCTCTCGAAAGACGAGATGCGAAAGAAATCGAGAAGCTCATGGCTGCAAGCTGCACAGCCGGATTCTTCTACCTAGACTTTGACCATAGCGGTGCGGCTGGTCTACCAAAGAAGAAGAAAGATGTTATCAAGGCGATGAAAGAATATTTCAGTCAGCCTGATGATATCAAGCAACTTGACAGCAAGGGCGTTCCTACACGCGGGTAAGCCGGGATGATAACGCGAGAGTAGCTTGTCCGATGAAGTTTCCGATCTCAATTCTTAGGTTATTGCCTACTTGAATCATCTCCACTATAGACCAGTCCGAAGTGACTCTGTGACCAATTACTTGATTGCCGAGTCGGGGCCAACTTCATGCAGTGTATTTTGGATTCGTAATTGTTTTGATTAGAATGCCGCAGAATAGCTACGTCGGAATTCTACGTTGTCATTGATGTAACCTGTCATGTAAAACGGGGTTAGTTTTAGGCTGTAGCTGAGTTTCAAGCTAGGAACATCACTCAAAGATGACATCAATAGGAGTCAATGGGAACTTTTAAAATATGTGCACTCTATGCATGTATTGATGAATGCCTATAGTGAGAGGAGTGATATCCTGTCAATGTAAACTGGAGAGATCAATTCCAAATGGCTAACCCTCCTCCTTCACGCAATCACTCGTATATCCCGACTGTAAAGTAAACGAGCCACAACACCGCAAACAGTACTAAGTAAGGCTGTCCCACCAAAATAGTACATAGCAGGACGAAAAGGCACAATCGATTCTGCAACATCTGCATGCGTGACCTGGATAAGAGCCGCCGATATTGCATTTCCTCCCATTATACCAGGTGCCCATCCCGTGAAAAGCAAACTCAAGGCTCCTGGCGCATCATCGATTGGTAAGTGACGACCGACAGCGGTAGGTATCGCCACTGCAAACCCTCTATTTGATAGACCGTTGAGAATACAAAACAACAGAACAAGTCCCAGGTTGGACGACAAAGGCCAGACTGCAAACAGAGAGATGGCATTTACCAGAGAGTTAAAGAACAAGGCGTTCATAGAACCGACCCTATCGCACCCTTAGCCTGTCATTATTCGGCCTACTGACATACAAGCCAAAAGACAGGCAAGCGTCGCTATCGATGTGGAGTTTGAGAACCCAAGAGCGTTGTTGATATAAGGTAGGAAGAACGTTGGTGCATATATGGGGAAGATTCCAACCGCGCCAGCTGCGAAATGCCAGGAGAAACATGCATCTTTGAAGACAGACAACTTGACAAGATATTCTGGGGGAGCACCACGATCCTTGACGAGTAAAGCAGTGGGAATCCCAGTGATGAGCGATGCGATGCCTAATATCCGAAATGTCCAGGCAACTCCAACGCCTTCAGCCAGATAACCAACTGAAACAGCTCCAACGAGCGCTCCAAAGCTGCCACCGAGCTTGGCGATACCATTAGCCAACCCAAGTCTTCTTTTGAACCACAATACCGGAAGAGTGTTGTACAAAGTATCCGTGAAAGCTGATCCGACGCCATAAGTCACTCCACAGGCAAAGAACAAGCCCACAAGGCTTCCAACGGCCCAACTGCTCGCTAGGCAGCCGATGCCGTAGATGGTAATGCCAATGGTCATGACTGCGCGAGCTCCGATGACACGAACTATTCTGATGGCGGGTATTCCGAGTGCAGGCCCCAAGGCTACGCCGAGACTGCCGTCGAAGGACACGGCGCTCAGTGAGGAGCCTTTGAGGGTTGTTCGAAGTAGGGCTGCTTGTAGAATACCCCATGATCCAGCCCAGAGGTTAATCCAGAATGTGTGGACGAAGCATACAAAGATGATGACCCATCCATAACCGCCATCTGGAGGCGTATCGGGATCTTCAGTGGGAGTATCAATGCCAATAGTGATTGGATCAGGGACAGGTATGGAGTCCAGTTCCATGGCTATTGGGTATTGTTGATGGCTTAGACTAACAAAATGAGGTACGGGATAGTGGTATACACTGTTCCAATGGCTATTTGCATCAAAAAGTGGACAGGTGTTGTGTAGACTTGGAGCGTTTCCATTGCTTCAGAGGGTACTAGCTACATATCCTCGTAAAAGATAAAGAAACCACTATTCACGTTGCATGCTACATTCCTGGCCCCTCAACTGGTCTCGGCATGATTGATAAGCGAGAGGGGCTTTTGAATCGTCGAATGGAGACCTCATGGGAAAAAAGATGCTTGTTTCAGTCCGAGACTCTATAAACTCAAATCGTGATCCTTGTCCAACAACTGCCGTGCTCCGCACCTTTTGAATGGCAATTTCGGCCGATGAAACCATTCGAAGCGTTGCCTTGCAGCGTAACAGCCACCAATCGGAAGTTTGCGCGCTTTCGGACCAGAAGATGCATAATGCATCTATCCTCGTGAACTCGGCGCCCTTGGCTATGGCCACTCCCGTCGGTACGCGACGGCATAGAGACAACAAGATAAACAGACCAGTGAGTAACAGCCCCTCCTGTCTGGTGTTTAAAGCCTGCCCACGGCGGTTCTCCTTACCTCCAGGAACTGCATAGAATTACATCAGTCTTCGCTACACTTCCACCATAATCTCAACAACCATGGCACCAGCTGGAGATCTCGGCAGGAGGCTCATCCCTCGTACCCTAGATGACATGTATAGAGATGAACCGGATCGAGTAATCTACTCCATTGCCAAGTCTGCAGATATTTCGCAGGGCTTCACCGAGATTACAGCTCGCGAGTTTGCCAACGCGGTTAACAAGACCGCCTGGTGGTTAGAAGGTCTTGTTGGCAAGAGTGAATCATTCCAAACAATTGGTTATATCGGGCCACGTAGGTTTCTTAAGATCGTACGGCATTAGGAAAAAGCTGACCAGAGAAGATGATATTCGCTATTTCCTGTTGAATCTAGCCTGCGTTAAAGCGGGATACCAAGTATGTTACACTTCCCAACGAAGGTATTGTTCTCGGAGTTTTCGTTAACGACTCATAATGTTACTTAGGTCATCTTTTTGTCGCCAGGTAACAGCATTGAAGCTGCTTTGGGACTTCTCAAGGCGACGGAATGTAGCCTTTGGGTCCATCCCGTCGACTACCCGCCGTATCCTCTGGTCGAGAAGATCCAGCAGACCCATGAGCTGCGTATTCTAGAGATTCCCACTGTCGCAGAACTTCTCGACGCGTCCAGCCCACCTCACTATCCATATACCAAGACGTATGATGAAGCTATGGGTGACACCTTCTGCATTATCCATACGTCTAGTACAACAGGCCTACCCAAGCCCATCTATCTCAGCAACGGGTTGCTAGCCACCATGGACGCCGCGCGCATTCTGCCGCCGTTCGAGGGCGACAACGGCGCTCGTCCTTGGGCAACGCTGTATGAAAAGGGTGATAGACTCTATTCCCCTTGTGTACTTCTTCATGTATGTCTTAACCAATACATGACTCTGGAAATGGTGTGACTGACTTTGGAGACAGGGCCCCGGTATCTTTATGAACCTCTTTGCGACGTTCCTGTTCGATACGCATAGCGTCATGGGCCCTGTTGGCGTGCATACTGACATGAATATGCTGGCATCACTTGCAGATCACGGCAATATTGATATTTGGCACTTCATGCCTGTATACGTCAACGAGCTGGGCCAGAATCCTCAAGTGTTGGAGAAGTTCAGATCGTCCAAATTCATTGGAGCTGGCGGAGGTACGTTGTCAATTCAGTACGCCATGTACCCAGTTAACAAAGTCTCTTGTAGGTCCTGTGAGCGCAGAGCTTGCTGCTAAGGTGAATGAAGTAGTACGTGTTCATAATCTGTTTGGAACAACTGAAGGCCTCTTCATGGGTGATATGCTGGTGGATAAGGAAGACTTCCTCTGGGTTTCGTTTCACCCTTATGCTGGGTTCGAATACACAGAAATCGAGAGGGGTCTGTTTGAGCAGCGCGCTGTCAAGAATGAACACTGGGCTTTGCACCAAGGAATCTTTCACACGTTTCCCGACATGAATGAATTCAACTTCAAGGATTTGTTTATCAAACACCCTAAAAATCCCAACCTCTGGCTCTACATGGGTAGAAGCAACGACATAATTTGCTTGGAAGATGCGCAGAAGCTGTCTCCCATCGAGACGGAGAACATGATCTGTGCATCCCAGTGTCAAGGGATGTGTAATGGTATGTGAGCCTGAAGTTGTGTACCATGAGTTTGAATCGCTTACAGATACTACAGATTGGAAACGGGCAGAAGTTTGCCTGTCTAATGGTAGAACTGAAAGGCGATGTTCCAAGAGACCTGGGGACCATTGAAGGACTGAGGGAAAGTCTTGGCGATATTATTGACCAAGCAGATCAGAACCAGCTGCTGAGGGGGTATTTGAGGAGAGACTACATAATCATGGTAGATCCTCAGAGACCTCTTCCGCGTACCGAGAAGGGAACTATCTCGCGTAGAGCTGCTCTGAAGCTTTATGAGGAGGAAATTGATGCGTTTTATTGGCTGAAGGGGGAGGCAACTGTAGGTGTTGGTCAACGTACATAGATAGACCGTATCATAAATGATCAATTTCGATATAGCTTAACTCCGTCAATGCATTCGCCCATTTCCTTCACCTCTAGGCCAAAGTGATTGCCCGAAGCTGCGTGGTATCTATATGGTTGCATCGAGTGGATTTTCCAACATTCTTCCCATAGCATAACATTCAGCCTTTGTACCATCTTCCGTGTATCGAGAGTTGAAAATTGACTCGACTTGATCACCCGTGAGGTCCTGGATCTCACCACCAATCGGGTGTCCAATAGAAACTGACCGCGGATCGCGCAGCTCGTCTCTCAATGCCTGAAGAGCATCTCGCCACAAGCCAACTCTGATGTGAATCAAAAACAAGGAAACCTCTGACCCAACCCCAAGAGCCGCTGCCAAAGCTGCGAGTTCTGTAGTAGTGGTAGTTATCTCGATAAGGTGAATGGAGTGCAAATCGGACACTGGAGGCCACGTGAACCCAATACCGACTGAGCTCGGAGCATCGAGTATGGACTTGAGTCCCAGGCTGTACCAAAACTCGCCCAGATTTATATCGGCATTAGTGATACATCCAGCGTTGAAGATTGCACCCAAGTACTCGTTTACAACTTCCATCTCAGTCGCTGTCCTGGCAGTGTCGTTATCCTCTTCATTTCTGATCCATGGGCCACAACCGCTGCGGCACCGTGGTTGAAAGCTGAATTGCAAAAGATCAAGTCGTTTGATGGTATCTGATAACTTATCCCTGTCATCTCTGCTGAGTTGCATTGCCGCGTAGTCTGGCGCAGCTGATACATGGATGGAGAGTTGATCGATGAGCAGTGAATCTACAGCTCCAAGGGCTAAAGGAATATCCACGAGTAATCTCGTGGGAACCCCAGGCCAGATGAATTCGATTGGTTGGATCCAACGTGCTTCTTCCCATAACATTGGCCGAGAAAGCACTTGGATTAGAACATCGGCCTGGGCTAAGGTGTCTTGTTCGTCGAGTGGATCGAATTTGCGGCCGAGATCATAGTTGTTATTGAGAACGCCGTCATGGAGCATGACGTGCCGGATATTCGGCAATCTCGCCAAGATCTCGGCTATCCGAATTGCAAAGGCACCGTCGCCATGGAAGAGCGTTTGAGAATCGTATCTTTCTTTGTACTTGCCATAAGCATGTTCAAGGATACCGTTGGGATACCTTGTCTGGTTTGCCGTGTTGCGTAATGTAGATGCCTCTACGGACTTAGCATTATGCATATGTACGTCGCTGATGAATTGCTGCATCAGACTCTCAAATATGATTTGCTTTCCTGGTTTGATGTCAACTGCATCGAAAATTTGAGTTCGTTGACCCCATTCAGATAAAACGGCTGCGGTGAAGTTGTCGAGACTAGCCGCAATCCATGGATGGTAAAAGTGCAACCGCACATTGACTTCGCGAACTCCTTCTGCGATTTGAGAATTATCAAGAACTTGACGAAATAGCTTGACACTCTGTGGACGGCTGAAATCCAAAATGCCGCAGCGACGAACAGCATAATCGCCGCAGAGTAAGCATAACCTCTTGCAGGTCAATCTCAAGCTGGAAATGGTGTCATTCTGATGCTTTTGCTCTGTGCTTTTGCAAAATTTAAAGACAGTAAGCAGTATTTCGTTGGACAGTTTTAACAATCCCGGAATGCTCCCAGGGAACGCAGTCATGGTGGTGCTGAATGAGGTGTAGATGTCATTTGGTGTTTGTTCGGACGATGCGGAGAAATTGAGATACCGGTTATTCCGTGGCGGGGAAAACTTAGTGGGTAAGTTTTATGTATCTTGTGGATCTTTACAGCAGTTAATTTTGGCACCCAAGGGAAAGGCGGTTAAGCTAGGATCACCTCCTAACTACGGGTACTTTAACATCAAGTTCAGCGCAGATTAATTGATTAAGTGATTCAATATCAGTGTTCAACAAAGCCATATTCAGCTGTCCATGTATAATATTCAAGCCATCGGTTGAACACCTGACTAGCTCTTGAACATTGCCCTTTGATTTAGTTTTTTGTTCATTGTAGCGTAGACTGTTTCTTGATCAGGGGTTGCTATATAAAGAGAACCTGCTCTGCTCAGTCCATTATTTGCCTACAATAACGCAAACCGTCAAATTCAGCAACACAATCAATCACAGTCTTAACGCCTACAACATCCACAAAAGATTTACCATGAACGGAACTAGTCGCGAACCCCTCTCTAGTGAATGCATTCGCAAATGCATAGTTGATGCATACGCCTATGAGGGTGATGCGCTTGTTGTGCAGATGGTACTTAGGGGGAGGCCCAAACCCGGGTTAAAGGTGAACATGCCGACTAGTGACCCTAAAGAAGGCTATGAATTCGTTGTTATTGACATATGGAAATATGAGTTTCTCCTTAACGACGATGTCGTTGAAAGTCCCCGGTCTGGTGGATCGAGCCATGACAAGTGTGCCCTTGATGCCTTCAGTGAGCTTCAGACAGCGGGCTACGAAGTCTTAGCTTGGCGACCATATTGCAAGGAAGCAATACCCTATATGGATCGAGATGGAAACACTTTGCCGATTGACGAACGGCCTCCTCTCAAGACCCTAGAAGAGTTGGAAGACACTGTTGAAGACAGCACTGTATATGAGTTGCGGAAGCAGATTTTGCAACTTAAAGAGAAACTCCGGTCGAAAGCGATTGGAGAAACCCGACTCCAAATGTTACGTCTCGAAGACGTTAGGAGTTCTTCCAATACTGAGTTGATAAGGAGAAAGGAACTAGAACGATATCACGGGGCAGTCCGTGAAAACGTAAAACAACTCAACTTTCTACGTGAGAAGGTGAAGTAATTAGAGGTTGCTAATAACATCGGAAACAGGGATCAACACTTGGCCAAACTCTTGGAAGGGCTGCTTGATAAGATGGCCCTTTCTGCCGAAAGACGGAGGTTCAAGCACCTGGAGCTCAAGGCTGCTATGCTACAAAAGGAACTCGACTTGAGCAGCGCCTTCACCGAATTCCATCTGGTGCTTGATGATTACAATGGTGAGAAGGCTAAGAACCCGCAATCTCAATCTCTACAACTTGTAAAGTTTGGTAGTGATTTGAAGGGCGCGCGCGATAGGATCAGCGAAGCATCGATGGCGATAGGTAGAGCCAAGAAGGAAATGGAGGCAGCAGAGCAGAATCTTCTAGAGGAGTATGGTATAGCCGATCGGACTTAGATCCGAAACGATAGCTTGAGGACGTAAGAAGTATTGTTTTTATATAAATACAGAGTTAACCAAGATTGGATATCCTTTCACTGAATAACATTTCTCCGTAATGACGTACATGATTTGCGCTTCGGAGCATTTCCCACGTGAATCACCATCGTCATGACTCGAGCCATTCTATTAGCGCAGGTCTAGCGATGCAAGTGCAAACCCAAGCCACGCCACGACTCATGTTTCATCGGCAGTGCAACTTTCTCGACCAATCGCAACTAATGAAACGAATCACTCACGAGAAACTGTTCCTGAGCTAACAAGACGTAGTCGAACCCTTTCGGACTCGCAGCTCCAATGGTCATTCTGTTTCGGATGCGCTCAGACATTTATTCATCCTCGGATACCGGCTAGCAAAGACGCTTGACCGGATCGACACCCAGGAAAATCCACTGCCGAAGCATCGGTTCCATCACATGCGCTACGATTGTCTCACTAAAACGATCTGCATCGCCTCTCTCCCCTTTTTGTGTCCCTATTCCCTGGCCCTGGTCTCTCTGAACTTCCCTGTTCTCTTCAACTCCATGTCTGTTTTGAGATGCGCCTCTTGCGATGAGGCCAGGCGTTCTAACCGTACTGCTTAGTTTGTTTGCATCCACGAGCGCGAACAATGTTCACACGAGTCTTCCAGACTGCGCGGTTTGTGAATTGTTGAATTTGGATTAATTCTTGCTGATCTTGGTAGCAAATATGTTTTCGCACGTTGATGAGCCCGGACTGCGATAAGCCGAGTTGCTTTTGTACCTCGACTACCTTTCAGAATGACTTGATACCCTGCCTCAAGAGCCATTGCCAGATTCCACAAGTCTTCGGTACGTAAAACCCAATTCGAATTCCGGTCATCATCGGCTGACGGTCTAAGCTTCGTTGCGATATCTCGACGAAACATGCGAGCGACCACGACGCGATCGAAGGAATGATGCCTGGCCTTATCTTTCGATACACATTCTTTGCATCCTTTTTGCAGTTATTCGAGTTTACACAAAACTGTTTATCGTTAGAAAGATTTCACCCGAAGATTGGTTGTCGTTCACTTCTCTTGTCATATATATCGTCTACTTTGGTATTGGACACCATGGTAAAGCTCAAGTCAATTGCTCTGATTCGCTGAGGAACTAGCTAATTCAATGTAGCGTTGATGTCAGCTTTTGGGCAGGATATCTGGTGGGTGAACGCCGATGATCTATCCCATGCACTCAAGGTATTGTACACTGTCTGGTTATCGCAGCTGTTTGACGCTGACTTCACAAGCTGTTCTGGATCGACTGCCCCGTCTACACGCTCCTTCTTGGAATGACGAAGGTTACAATAATTCTTTTCTACATCCGTCTGTGCCACGTCTACACGCTATTCTGCCAACTATGTTGGGCTTGTATTCTCATCATGAGTCTCAGCACAGGCATTCTCATGTCCCTGAACATCTTCCAATGCACGCCGATACGATGGAACTGGGATCGATTTGGTGGGGAGGATGTGGACTTTTGGTGCATGGACTTGAACAAATTGCAGTGGTCAATCAACATCACCAATATCGTCTTTGATATCGTTGTACTGGTGCTCCCAATACCGCTCATATGGAAAAGTATGCCCAGCCACAATTTGAGAAGTCACAAGCTCACATTCGCAGCGAAATCAACCTTTCGTCGAAAACTCGGCATCGTCTTGATGTTCAGCCTTGGAGTCGTCGTCCTCGTCGCAAGCTGTCTCAAAATGCGCTACAACGTTCTCTACGGCAACTCGAACAACATAACCTGGGACTACATGGACCTGATGGTATGGGCAGGAATAGAAAGCTCAGTCAGTATTGCAGCGCCCTGCTTACCAACAGTTCGACTGTTTCTGCACAAAGTGTTTCCCACGTCATTCGGGCGCATATTTGCATTTGGGTCGCATTGTGAAAGGACATTGGACCAAGAGATCAAGGCGGAGGAGGAAGAGGTTGCGCAGTGGGCGGCCGACGTTGAAATGACTGGCATTTCTGGAGCTGGTGTTGCGAGACCGAGACGCGCTGCGATAAGTTTAGGAGACGGGTTTGAGAATGGAAGGAGGACGAAAAAGAAGAAGGCTATGACGGAAGCTAGTCGGATCTTGAGGAGCGTGGATGAGATACCACTGTCGCCGTAGTTAACGGGTATTCATCAACAGAATCCACAACATATTAGGCGACAATTGATGTTGGCAGATTGTTTGGTCATCTCTCATATGACTATATTGTTTTTAATTTGTTACTGCGAGTTCGTGCCGCTTGAACATACTTAGACCATCGTAACGGGCGGATATTGAACAACGTAGCCAAAGTCACTACTATTACATGTTTTTGATGATCCCATTAACAGCGTCTGATCCAATCGTAGCACCTGCACCAAAGGTGATTGCGTGGCCGGCGCGTTTTGCAAAGTCTTTACCGTGATGATGCTGTTGAGGGCGTCAATTATAGTTTCGGGGAAGGTATTAGATAACAAAGAGAACAAACCTCCTCATGTTCATGCGATTCTTTGGGCTGAGGCGGTGGCGCTGATTGATCCTTCTTTTCCTGTAAGCAGTAAGTAAGGCGACTGCAAATTGTACAAGATACTAGAAATGCTTACTCCTTGGTCTTTTGTCTCGGGCATTATTGCTTTTGCTGAGGTTCTATCGTACAAGAAAGGAGCTTTGTTAATTACGAGGTCTCGTGCTGGTTAAGAGTAAATGAGGATGAAGAATCTCTGTGAAGTTTTTATACATAACTCTGGATACTGTCTTTAAGAATGTTTCAGCTGGGAACAATCAGCAATGACGTGGATATGGTGGTTATGACGAGCACTATGTCATTGGACGGCTAATCGGCAATGGTCACCCAAAGCACACCACGCGTATGGTATAGTGTAAAGTCTATTTGGGAAACATGCCGTCACCTCCCGATATACTAATACTCCACACTCGAGCAACTGTATCTTATCTCGGAGGTCATCAATTTGTCGCAAGTCGAGTAGATGAGCGATTCTTATTGAAGCCACTCGCCCACTCGCCCTTTCGAATACCAGTAAGGACTCCGCCGTTGACGACTTTTATATTATTAAGAATAACGTTGATATCTTTATCGGTGTATCCTATATTATCCTTTGATCATGTGGCAGGTACGCGAAGTCGTAAGAGTAAGAGTAACCTCAACATCTTAATCACCTTCGCCGTCACTGCCATTATTGTCCGAGGTTACAAGGATATCGATCTTATTATTCTTTAGGGGCGCAAAAAGTGTCATTGGTAACGTTGAGTTGTTCAAGAGGGCAAGAAGACGCGTGCGCAACTTCGACCTCCTCATTTCGACCGCAATCCTCACCGTCTCGCGATGGTTGAAAAAAGGACTGCTCGGGCTCGGGGAATTATCCGCGGCACTAGTCTTCTGCTGTGCAGTTCGCCTCAAGATAAGGACCTCAGTTAGCGCAAAATCTCTCCTCGTGAGCCTCATACGACAAGGCGGGCCGTTGTCCATAAAGAGCCCAGGGAGATGGTACCTCGAACACCCAGCGGAACATAGGAACATAAAAGGCATAATGGCGTTGTTCCAAACACACGGACATGATCTTGTTTACTATTCTCTGAAAGCCTGCAGCATCTGTATATGATGTTCCGTAATAGGGACAAAGAGAAGAGTAAATGTGAACAAAGATAGTAACCGCCTCTCGTACTGTACATTGCGGCTTCATTTGCTGGCAAACAGTAAGTATATTGGTATATCGTCCTTCAGTGAGCATGAACACGCGATACATCACTCAACTGCTCAAGGCGACAGGATTACTATATAATGGGATGTTGTCACCTCCCATCAACAATTCCATCATCCACCACCTCACAACCAACAAATAAACACATATACAAGCTAACGCATAACTGCCAATCCCTCAACAGCTTATCCCTTAGAAAAGCGAAAACTCATCATGGACTCCACTAACGCCACAAATGTAGAGCAAACAACTGCCAAGCACTATCTTGACAGTCTTGCTTTTATTAACGTCCTGCACGGATATCGGGTGTGCTACCCCATCTTCTGGGACGTTAGTCGTGACTCCTTCACAGACGAAGAAAAGATCCAAGGCCTTCAGAAAGCCCTAGACAAGCTTAAGGGATTTGACTACGAACTGGAGTCTTCCAACGGCTGGTCGGTTGATCAGAAGCTTTGGGGCGTCGGCCTAGCCATTGTCGTTATCGAGGACATTCTGTCCTCTCCTGATTTTCCCGACGCCTTCAGTCTCGCCGAGGAAGATGCTGAGAGCTGGGTTGAACAAGGCCGTTTCTTGAAGCCCGGCATGAAGGTGGCGCCTTACATGTCCGTCATGCAGGATCCCCTGCTTCAACGCGAAGCACTGGGGAGCTATTTTCATTTCTTCCAGTTCAACATGCCTAGAATTCCTGAGCATCTGCAGGAGTCAACCTGTACTTCCGAGCGATCTGCATTGGCTGAGGGGCCTGAAGAGAAGGAGGCCGAGTTAAAGAAGGGACCTGACGGAGAAGCTGTCGATGAGGTTGCGAGTTGTATTTGCAAGATCAAGTTGGAATGATGATTCAAGGCGCAGAGATGCTTTAGCTAGTAGATACTCAACTGAATGCAATTGAATACATAATTCAATTTATTCCGTCCTAAATATTGCTTACCTTACATTTCCGTGATACTTTTGATATTCACGCTCTAGTTATAATTTCTTGTGCTTCCTGAGTGTCGGGAGCATCAATACACCCTTACGATCACAGTATATACGGGCCACGATGATCAATGATTACCGTAATTACTTACCATTCTGATTGCTAACTGATGCTTGGTATTATGTTGGAACTCTTATCCGATTGTCCTTTAAGTGATGCAGCATAAAATCAATAACCTATTAGAAGGCTCAACCGAGCGGTGTTTATCGAATTCTCATTCTTTTCACATTCAAGCTTGACTCATAAGTAACAAAGATGAAATTCATACTACTCCCCTCCACTTCTACCAAAGCTCATTACCCCCATCCGTCTTTGGTTTCATTGCCCTCTCAATCGTCCCCAACAGTGTAGATGGCAGTAGCAAGGTACTCAAAGTTAATACTCATTCCCGTCTCACCACAACATCCCAGGTAAAAGCCACTCTCGTCGACAGCCTGGTCTCCAGATGGAGCAAGGTGATAGATCCAGAATTGCTTAAAGGCTGACTTTGGATCAATGAAGACTGGCGTGATCTGGACCCTTGGAGGGCGATCGAACTTTGTTTTGAAGGTGAAACGCGTCGGTCGGCCATCGGCATATCTGGTGATGACGCCTTTTCCGGCTTCGACTTCACCAATGCTACCGTGCTTGGTGTCTCGGACTTGACCTAATTGAAGAGGTAAGTATCTATGAGTGTAGGATCTATGTAATGCTTCACGTACCTTGTGCACTCATGATCTCTGTTTTCACGGTTGTAGCTTGCTTGAAGTGGTTTCGGAGTTTGAAGGAAGATATTTTATGAAGTCAGATAACATGGACGGTCCAACCCTTATATATGCTCCGTGACGGCCTGATATGGGCCCTATCGCCCACCATATTCTGACTTTGGCCGCAAGGGCATATCTTGTCTCAGCTGAAAGTGTAATGATATCATGGAAATATCCCGGTATGATACAAGAGTGTCTCATGCGGTAGATACATCTCGCAGATACGAGTGCGTCGCCTCGGCAGGTTCTATTGTGGTCGATCAGAACGAGAGGTGCAGCCCAAGAGACATCTTGCGGAAATCCATGACGAGCAGAGATTTGAAGAAAAATGCAGTTTCACCTTGCACTATCTAAATCGGAGCTACGCTCGTCGCGCCCCGAGACATGGCACGATGAGACACGGCCTGGATCTCGACTTTCATCCCTAGCTTATATCCTTTCTGTGACCTGTCATATTTTTCGACTGGAGCCAGTCACTAGTTAAATCAGCATCGGAAAGATTCTGACGGATTCTATCGCAGGTCATGTCGCTATCCAAGGTTCTGTATTCAAATCTTGCTCATTTCTCAGATGACCAACTCTCAGTGTCTCACTTCCCCCCTTGACCGCCATCATGCACAGCTCCGAATGGAGTAATAGGGTTTTCAGGTGTCAGGCCTCAAACATTCAAGTCTCACAAATCGCCAGCCACTCCACCAATGAGAGCGTGACTTGTTGTTTTCATGATTTTCGTACATCCACACGATGAGAACTGCCGCGTATGCGAGGAATCACCCCTCAGAGTCTACTGCAATAAAAACTCTGCAGACCGAGATGGTAGAAGCGCAAGTTAGAAGCGATGCGTAGTCAGACACAGTGCAATCTATGTACGTGAAGTAAGTTCTGTCTGCTGATTTAAGCTCCAAGCCACGAGCCTCAATTGTAAATAACACATGTAGCTAACATCTTAGACATTATACCATAATGACTAACCAATTGCTACAGCCAAAGGCTGATATCATGAAAACCTACGTACGTGAACAACAGCCACTGTCGCGCGTCCTTACCTTCAGCTGTCTTCTGTTTATTTCACCCTGCTATGTGATGCATCAGATATGGGAATTAACGTGGAGAAGGGCGCCAAGATGAGCCTATCCGCATTTTGTTCCGAAGTCTTAGATGCATTGTGCTTCTTTCGTTCCCGTGGTCTTCCGAAATGCTCCGTTGGTCTCAGAAGACCCTGTTGTTATGTATTATACATGCAGCAAAAGTGATGTGTCCAAGGGCCAATTATATCGAAGCCATCCGGGTCGGCTGACCTGAACATGTGAATGTGTTGACTCAGGTATTCCTGAAGGGAGAGGATGACAGCGATACGTTTTGCGACACCTGGGAGGCAATGAAACTACCTCTGCAGAAGGAGGCGACATCAAGAGTATCGCGTGATTCCAAAAACTGAAGTTAATTGGGAGCTTCAGTGTGTTGGCTTGATATGTCTTGTTGAGACGTCATAAGCTTTAAGTACCTCGACAACAGCGATTTGCTCATTTTGATTGCAATAAACATTCCAGATCTTGAATTGGAGGCTTGGGTCTTACATCTTCCGCTGACGCGATGAAAAGTGTGGACTAACGAAGATATCATTCTGTGTAATGGCGATTTGATCCTACTAACAGGAAATAAAACAAAAAATAAAAGGCCTCCTAACTTATCCAACGCCAATCCCTCCTCCAGTGGCAGTTGTGCACCCCGCAGGCTTGTGACCCGCAAAAGACTCCTTTCTCCCATTTCGTGGTGAGAACAAGCTACGCTCATCTGAGCAGCTTAGTCGCCTCGATTAAGTTAGAGTTTTCAATGTTAGACCAGTCAATCAGTGCTCTCAGCAGTATTTTCTACATATCTAAATTCCACTATCCTTGAGCCCTCAGACAGGCAGAGCAAGAATGTACACCTCGAATCGTCTGAAGCTCTTCTACACACAGACTGTAGCCTTTTAGTTTGTGATGTTGTTAGGGCTCTTCTGCCTTTCCTCGCTATCCTTCTTTTTGACCAATTCGAAGAGCCGCATATTATTATCCATGAGCTGTGACAGTTCTAAGAGTTTGAGAATGTCTCGAAACTGACGCCGGATGCCCATTTTGTTCATCTTCTTTTCAAAGCTGTCGCACCATGCTTGGGCTTCGTCCCCACTCGATGAATCACCACATGCAGCTAGACATCGGTCCTTAGCATCATGCTGGGATAACTGCACGCTGCTTGCTTGCTTCTCAAGCTGGTTTGGGTCGGTATTCTCTTTCTTCTCGGAGACTTCGATGGGCTTACCTTTGGGCTCAAGTAGGGCGTTAGTAGACTCACCTTCGAGATTCCCAGCCTGCCATTTAAGAAAGGCGGCATACTGCTTACCATCAACAAGTACCATTCCATCGTCGTCCCCAATGGGTTCTTCCCATGCAGCTTCCCAAACATCATCGAGCCGAAGGATTTCATCGAGGCCGTCATCAACTCGCCCAAGATAACTGCGATTCTCTGTGCTCCGCGTGTTGTCGGAAGGCTCCATTTCTTCGGTCGGATGTCAGTTGTTTTGGGTAGTGAATGGAGTGACTGGGAAATGGGTGAAGGCACTTGATGTACTAGATTGAGAGTTGAAAAGATGGCTTCTTCTAGTGCGACTACGAGGGCTCTTATACTGAGAATTGTGGGTGCTTAGTTTCATGCTTGGCGTTCTGGCAACATCATTGAGGCATTTCGGATTGGCGTTCAATATCTAAACTGATGAACATTAATGAGATGAACAAAGGAGTACATGTGAACATAAGAGCAATGGAAGATCGACGCAGATTTCTATGCCAGAGATCATTCGTTATTAGATCAGTACTCGGATCTAAATCTGTGTGCTGTTCTGTTGATTGCGCAGGTATAATTAAATGCGCGGTTCCATATTAGCCTCATTCCCGGTCAGACTGTACCGAATAAGGCCTTGAATTATATTCCGAAATGCTCTACATGAGTGAACCGGTAACCTTTGCTTCAGACATTAAGATCTGTAGTATAAGCATTGGGTGTTTCATCATGGGTGTAATTCAATGTCTTCACGGCAGGCGACCTTCGACTTTATTACTTCCAACTTCAATAATCGGTATTAATACAATAATTGTCCTAAATCAGCGTTTAATAGCGCTCAAATGAGCTATTGGCTTCTCACTCGATTGTAGATAATCCGAGACGAATAAAGAAGACCGTTTAGCTGAGAAAATAGTTTCCAATTTGTTTCGTGGCAAGCGAAACCATTGCTCCAAAAAGACGCCTTGCATGTCGCAAAAATATAGTAGACGTGCTCGCAAACATACAACACCCAGTAAAGATGATAACCCAGTGATACGACGACGGAACCAAAGACTCAGAAGCAGACGAGTGTTGTAGGGCACTGCTGTTATAAACCAGCAGACCGCCGATGGGGCCCGCGAGCACATTGCCAACACCTTTGCCGAAGTTGAGCAGGCCAAAGACAATCGGCCCAGCTGTCGCGTCGTCCGTAATAGCCGTGCTCATTCTTGCCCATATAGCAGTGAAGCCAGCCCCGAAGAAGCCATACAGAATGGTGAAGCCGATAAGGACGGGAAAAGAATCTGCCAGCTTCCACATAGTGAGGGTCGTCACGGCGGCAACGAGGGTAGAGGAGCAAGCAAGTATATCGAGTGGTAGCTTACGGTCTGAGAGATATCCGAAGACAAACTGCCCTGCAACCTGGGATACGCTCATGACGGCGAGGAGTATTGGCCCAGATCTTGCACCTAGATCAAGGGTCGTCGCGAAAGATGGGAGGTACAATGACGGGAAGAAGTACCCAAATCCCTGGAATAAGTTGGATATAGAGTAAAGCCAGAAGAGAGGGTTTTTGAAGAAAGACCAATTCGTCTTGGGGGTGTTGACGTGCGCGGAAGGCGGTAATCGCCCGTCAAGGAACGGGATGAGAGGTCCTGTTAGAACAGCTAGGCCAACGGCAACAGCACGGAGTGTCGTCTGATAGCCGTAAGTCGAGAGAAGAGCCTGTACAACAAACGGCATAACAGCACCAGAAACACCAGACGCGCCACAGAGTAACCCGTAAGCCATCCCGCGACGAGCAATCCAGTACTCATTGACCATCATGAGGATAGGATAGTAGAGGATCAGGAACCCGATACCGTAGGCGACACCTTGAGTGAGGATCAGAGTCCCGAGAGTATTGGCAAAAGAGCCAGCCACAAGTCCGCCAATACAAATGGGCCCTGTTCAGCGAAACGCGTTAGTCAAAGAGCGACGATGAAGGTAATTGACATACAGCCAACCCAGATCATCTGCCGTCGCCACCGTTGGTGTTTCTGGATGAAAGGCATAATGAAGGGGGCTCCTATGTAGCCGAGACCAGAGGCTATTGTGCCGACAACACCGATGTATGGACTACTCGCAAAAGCAGGGATTCTCGAGTAGTAGTCCTGGAACACACCAAAAGATAAGGGAAACCCTACGCATCGTCAATGGCGGCAATTACGTGAGGAGAGAGGAATGTACCCCATAGCAGAGTCTCAAATACAAACGCTGCGCCGAGGAGTCGCCAAGCTACAATCCCCCCATCTACGGGAGCCAGTTGCGATACCTCGTGCTCATTTTCAATTACAGATTCATGGTCGACCTCGGAGCTGCGGATTGGCGTTCTAGTAGCGGGTTGAGAGACTGGTGTTTGCGATATGGGGGCTGGCCAGGTATGCAGCTCATGGGACTCAATTTGGCTGGAAACTGTCGCGATCTCCGTGGTACTCATTTTGATCGATGCTTCGGAGATAGAGTAGAGATGGGATGGTTACAAACAGCTATGCTAGAAAGACTCATTTGTAGGGGGGTAGCGGAAGTGGATCTAGAGGGTTAGCCGAGGCTGTGACAACCAATAGGATACGCGCTTTGTGTTATGACCGCGGGGCTAGGGAACCGAGGTTTATGCAGCTTGATAGATGAGTTGACTATATAAGAGTAACAATGGAATATTCCTTCAAGACTGCAATAATAAAGACAATTAACTTTATCTTAATTATAACTTAAATTTATTAGCCAGAAGGTAGACCTTATGAATACAGAGTGTAATAACTAGAAAGGCTGGACTATTTATGATACAGGTTGAGTTAGCGAGGGCAGTTAATGTAATCTTCCTTTATGCTGTATATTATAATTCATTACTACAGAGATGGCCTACTAGTCCTTTTGAAGGTAAACTTTGTCACCGGTAAGATATATAATGCTTTGTAATGTCTTGTTTTTCAGTCTCCATATGACAGCGGGATCGTACCTCCTTTTTGTACAGCACCCTTACCTATGGAATGAGCAACAAATGAGACAATACTTAATCAAGAGTCCCCCTTCCCACTTCACCTCTTATCTACTGTGGAATGCCTCGTAAACTATACCGATCAGGCTCAAAATGTCTTCGCCTCTCTACTTGCTATAACTTGCACAATATTCCCTCCCTCTTCCTGGTCTCTCGTGTCTTGTTTAACGCGGCTCGCCCGCCATCCGGGTCCAAAACGAGTCAATGCAATGAAAAAGGGAACAATAGTTAAGAGGAAGCCCGCACAGACAGTGTATGCCCAGCCAGGGTTAACGGCGTCGGTCATTGGTTGGATGGCAGCTCCCAAGCGACAGCGTATCAAGTTGTTAGCTGCACTTGCGGTAGCCGCGTCCCGAGGAAAGAGATCGACCATCAGAGCGTTGAGAGCTTGTGCCACGGCGGTAGTGGTGTAGCCAATGACAAACAGGAAGACCATAGGCCCGGCGAGATGGGTAGGCTTGTTCAAAGTCCAACCGTACCCAAGAAGACCAGCGATAGCGGCGATAATGTGTGCCCATGTTACCTGTAAGTGTGCGTGCTCTACAGGCATTCTTAGGTCGCGACGGGCGAGCTTGAGCGGGATATCATGCTTTGCAGCTGTCCTTCGGTAAGCTCTGTCCATGAGACGGCCCGTGATGACGGTGCAGACAGCGCTACCAATCCCAAAAGCCAATAAACAGAGGGATGTTTGCACCTCAGAGAGACCATAGAGTTTCTTCATAAGCGGTGGAAGCCCAGTGTTGACACCGGCAATTAGGATGTTGATGACGCCGTTGCCGACAAGGACCACCGCCCCCTCCTTGTCCAGCACCACGTTCAAAATAGCAAAAGGATTAGGGAAAGACATGGGCTTCCTCTCCGTCGCATCTCCTTGCTGCTGTTTGTTCCTCTGCGTGAAGAAGACGTACAAGGGTTGACTGAGACTTGGTGGCACACGTGATCCGTTGCCAACAAGCTTACGGTTAGTCTCGGGAAAGAAGAAGAGAAACAAGATATCCAGCACGATGCATGCAATAGCCAGGAACCAAAAGATTGAATGCCACCCAAGATACCGAGTCAAGATGCCGCCTAGCACAGGTGCCAGGGCAGGTCCTAGAACAGGAGCAACCGTAGCCCAGGCCATGTAGGACCCCCGCTCAGCCGGCTCGACAATATCTGCTATGACACCGCTGGCGAGAGGAATCAATCCACCGGCGCCAGCGCTCTGGATACACCGTAGCACCAGTAGCCCGGCGTAAGTGTTCTGTAGTGCCAGGGCAATATTGACGATAAGAAAGATCGAAAAACACGCGACGTAAGCCAAGCGGCGGCCACTAGAGTCTGAGAAACTGCCGACGAAGGTGGGGGCGATGCCTTGGAGGATCTAGTATATGAGCGTTTGTACGTAGCATGTAGGAGCCAATGATGGCGGTCATCTTACCATGAATGTTGTTGCCGATAGGTTGAAGTCTGCGATAGATACGTTAAGATCGCTGGCTACTGTTGGAAGTGCAGGATAGTACATGCTAGTGGCCATGGTACCGAGGAGCGCGAATAGCGATACAGATACTATCATCAGACGCTTTGGCCAGAGTCCGTAGACGGAGAAAGCTTCGTCTTGCATGGCAGACATACTGGTAAAAAGCCAAGTCCTGTGAAGGAAGCCAAACAGCGAGGAGAGAAAACATATGTAGCTAGTAAAATAATTTCGAGATATTGGTACTTTTTGGATTCCGGGGGTGAGAAAGCAAGGATCAGATCAGCAATGGGGTATCTGCAATTCCCGTATAAGGGATGCCGTATACCCGTAAGCTCATCAGATTCCGTACCTTTTGTTGTTATAATTAGGATCGGGCTAGCCTAGTTTGGCAGCTCGCTTTATGGACAGTCATATCATGTCAACAGCGCTGATCTGGCACTTGCATTTCAAGGTAAGACAATGTCTTTAAATACCAGCTTCCCGTTATAAAACTTAGGACCTCTATCCTAGGTAATAAATAACCTCAGGTAAACTTAGTATGTATATAGAGGATGTTAGATTAAGTATTTTAATACATTAGTTTAATGTTAAAAGTCTTTTTACACCTTAAGGCTTGTGTAGCAATCTTGCCAATCTCAAGAAACCGTCCTATAGAGTGAATTCTTATTGATATTAAGAACCTCGACCCCTTCACTGACTAGCAGAGTTAGGGCATGCGTTCAGTGATGAACACTCTTAGCACTAACTGCATTACACCTTTGCGTTGTGGCCGATTGCCTTTCGCCACTTTAGTAACTAACGCTGGCACAGAATTGCTTTCAATACACACGTTAGCAAGCTCTTGCGGTGTATGTATTGCGTACTGATCGCGTTCTCTTCTATGCTCTGGTACTTTATAATTAAGGAGCTATTCGAGATAAGGCAGCCCTGGCGCGGTGTGCTTTGTATTCACGTCCTACTCGTTGTTCCCTCCTCTTCCACCATTGACAATAGAAGGGGTTTGCAATGATCTGTTATTTACCGTTTATGTTATCCTGGTAAACTCTTTAACATTTCCCAGGTACAGCGACTGGCAATGGCTTTGCAGGGACTGCGTCGTGTTAAAGGTGCCTTTTGAGTAAGTGAGTTTTTAGACTGTTATATACGTACGTTTAAGCTGATT
Organism: Fusarium anthophilum; assembly: GCA_013364935.1. NCBI lineage: Eukaryota > Fungi > Ascomycota > Sordariomycetes > Hypocreales > Nectriaceae > Fusarium > Fusarium anthophilum. Next base: position 129,476 of record JABEVY010000077.1, read on the forward strand.
GCAATAATGGATTTAACTATGGGTAATTGCTAAATAGTAATGCATTAGCAGGAAGATTGTACCTTTCCATCCGGTGTGGAGAAGATAAAGAGGGAAAACATAAGTACATACACTAAGAAAAGTGATTATTTTAATTTAACAGATCAGCCACACATAGCGACTCAATTTGGCTAGAATTAACTCATCAAGGCCACTAATATTAGTCCTTTCGCATGTTTGTCTTTTGCCCTTAAATGTATTTATGCCCCTTATTTATCTTCCTGTTTGTTGTTAGCGCGAGGGCCGTAACGCGAATGCTAGTTGTAGTATAATTCTATTGCTATCCTAGCTACTATTTAAGTGCATCTCGCATCACGATGTGTCAAGGCCCAGAGTGCTGTTTGTTAGTAACCACTCTAGACTTGCTCTTTCTAATGACCCTCAAACGGCGCGGACGTTCTTCATTGTTGTCATCTTTTCGACCCCTCTTCAGCCGTTTCATGGTTTCTTCTTGTGGAGATACAGGCTCTTTTGCAGTGAAAGGCCAGGGAACCCAAGACCAAAGCCATGCGACGAATTGAAGAAGCCGGACTTCAGATCGACGCTGGACTTCCGCCTCTAAGCGGCGACTCACCTTATCAAGATCAATCGGTGCAGGGCCACTCATGATGAAGGTGCAAAGGTGGCAAGTTGGTGTTGAATGGGGAGAGTTAATTTTGATAAACGGAGCTGAGTAATGGTTGCAGCTTTTGGCGTGGTGTAGTAATTGACAGTCGATGCAAACAAAACAAATCGAGACTGCTTCACAGTAAAAGCCTATATGTAATTCATGGGACAATCCTCATATTTATAGCCTATGTAGAAAGGCCTGCTCAGAACAAGGGATTTATATTCAGTTATGCTGTTCTGTAATGAAGAATACGTTACACCAATGCTATAGTACTTGTTCACGGTATTAACACATTTACAGAGATTCTTTAACTGAACACGTAAGGTTCTTTAATTAAGGTGGAATAGAGCCCTTGCTTCAATTGGAAAAGGTAAAAAGTTCACTGTCCCTTTCTGTTCTGTTTTTAAGTCTGTCTGTTCAGATAGGTCCGAGATGAAAGGCAAGACTCGGTAGTTGAACAACCGCGCAAATATAGAGAGACGATTGAATAGCTTCTTCGACAAACTCATCTCGAGAAATTGGCGCTCCGGACGCCAGTTCTATGGTTCAAGTTCGCATGATGCCCAACGTCATTCTGTTGTTTCCAATCAATGGCTTTGTTCGATTACAATCTATGTTAGGTTCTTTATTATATTGTATCTGTTCCACCATCCATCTAGCTATAGCAATGCCACGGCAACTACCCGGGGATTAGCGAACTACGGTTCCTACCCGCGCCGATGCTCTTATACCATTGAACATAATGAAAGTCGTAGTATGTATAGCAGGTGTATTTAAGCTCCATGAAGTCGTTGAAGCGCACAACACATCCTCTTCCGACCTCAAAGCACACACCACAACTAAACACTTTGCAGAAGTCAAAGACAGCGAAATCTTTAAAGACCAAAATGAGCCGCCGTGACACGGAGAAGTCTCACATTGGAGAGAAGGGAAATGGACATCTCGAAAGCAAGGTATGTAATCACAATGCCAGAATCAAGGCTCTAGAGACTGCCATGTGGACCGTGCAGGTTCAGCCTAGTATTGACGCTACATGCGAGCCTATAGACAATGAACTGGGTGATGAGAGAAGTGTAGCGACCTGGGAAAATTGGACAGAGTCTTCTGAATCTAGTGATACAATGATCGATGACTCAAGTCCTTCTAGAACGAGCCACGATGCTATCGATAAACTATCCCCTTCTTCCCAACAGTCTGTTGTTGAGCTTCTCAATCCGCATCCTACACGAAGTCTCAATACCACACTTCTGCAGGACTGTATAACTAGTTATCCCAAGCTCTTTAATGAGTCCTATCTCCGGGTGGATAGCTTGAGTCTAGCTGAAAGGAGATTGCTAGAGCCGCTCAAGTTAAAGGGGCTCAAGTGGCGTTGGCATCCATTTATGGATGTAAGGAACACACATCGAGGCGATGTTTGTGTTCGGACGATGGATAACGATGTTTTCCTTAGGATGGTGAATACGTTTCCCTCTATCACCTTCAGGGAATCACGTCAAAAGGGAAGGTCAAATGCACCCCGTGATCCTGCAAAAATCGAAAATAAACCTGACTTCTCTGAAATCGAGATAAGGGGCGGTCGAATTTTGGTATGGTGTATCGTCGGTACCACCTGTTGGTATGACCGTCATGGGTATGCTATTCCTAACTCTCATGATGCCAGGTCTAGCTACGGAGACTTATATAAATGGATAAAAGCGGATAGATTCTTCTTCCCCTTTTTGAGCGGAAGGCTTGACTTGTGTTGGTCTCATATGCCACAGGACTTTCTCTTCCTCCTCGCAAATGCCGGGGAGCTAGCACCTGACTTAGAAGAAGAAATACGTCATGAGCTCTTACACTTATTCTACCTCAAACTTACAGAGCCAAGAATGGGAGAGGCTTACAGAGAGTGCTTTATAAAGTATTTTCCGAAAGTCGGCATCCAGGGTGTTTTGACTTTTGAACGTAAGTATAAACGCGCGATACAGCTCTTTCTAAATAAGCACAAGTCAGGCCAAGCTGCTAGAAATCCCCAATTCGGTCGCTAAGTCAGAAGAAACTGTAGCTTACCCTAGTCTTGGTTAGTACAGACATATCATACTGCCTAAATATTAAGACTTGATCTCTTTTTTATTCCCTGCTCACCGTAACATCTACCACCTTTACTTGGATTCACCAGCCGCAGGAGTCCAAGGCCTTTCGACTTTTCCAAAGTAATCGCCATTACCCGTAGCGACAACAAGTAATCAGAGCACAAAGCCAGGCCCACTTTCGATCCGGCGTGGTTATTTCCGCCCATTGACCTAAAGGACTGTGGCTTCGAAATCGACACCGACGTAAATGTCTCTGCAGGTCAATATAAGTTTATCGCGCCCTCAGTTGCCCTCTTCCTCTTCCGGAAAGGCCGCCACTCCAGAACTGAGACAATAGCAACTACAAAGCTCTCCCAGGTGTGCCGCCAGCTATAGCTCCCACCGGCGTCCTTTTGGGAGAGGAATTTTCTTGGAGCGCAAAGGGGGGGTCTAGAAGTGAGAAAAGAGGGTCTCGAGAGTCTTCTCCCTTATAGTAGTTATAATTGCCGTAGACATGATAACAGTACTTACCGTCGCTACACTTTCTCAGATGAATTGGTGTGTGATTTTGTCCTGGGAGGCTAGTTAGTCTTTCCAAGACTGCCCTCATACTCACAGTGGGCCACTCACTCGTAGGACAGACTTCCTGACAGCTAGACCAGTCCTTGTCCGTACAAGCACCTCGCACTGTAGTGTCAAGAGTCCATGCACATAGACCATTCATGAAACAAGTGAGGCCAAGATTTTATCCGTTACAAGACGTATTAAAGGTTGTCCGGTGGGTGCCATATGGCTGGTATTTGTCTGGTGCCTTGCCGCCATTCGGAGAGTATCAGTGTGTCGCCAGCGTCAGGCCAAAGAGATACAATGATAAGATGAGAGCGGTAAATTTCAGGGTGAAGTATCGTTCACAGCGAAGAAGGCACGGAGCTAGAAAGCTGGTGATGCTGGATAAATACGGCTGTCGACAGAACAGACAAGAAGATTGAGAGAATATGGGAACCAGCATGTGCCCCAAAAGGGTTCAAGATCGTTCTGCCTGTGATAAAGTGCATTATCATTGTTGCTAGTCATAACGTCAAAAGGAAGGTTGCCAAGAACAAAATTAGGGGCCATCATTAATCGTCCCTGTTAGACCAAGCTAAAAGCTCCTGGAACCCCTTACTATAGCAAGGTCTTCCTATGGTATATGACTGACTAACAGTTCCCCTACATGTTATGGCCGGACTTTCATTCATATACATCGTAACTATCATTGGCCAAGGAACATTGCGAAAGCGGCTGTGTTCATTTACGAGTACGAAAATAAATACAATTATATATATTAGTAGTAGTTGCAAAAATAACCACAGCGGATTATCCTTTTCAACAGATTTCAAGCTTCATCTTCCTAGGTACGTTCCGCCCCAAAAGCAAAGACATCTAAGCAAGCTAAAATATAAGCAACTTAATTAGCAAATGAGAAAGGTCTGACTGCCTTACTAAACTTATTCTTTAAAATTCCAAGGAAGACTGAGTCATGTTCATCTTGACAAGTCAACATTAGTCGAGGAGCAGCAGTGCAGGATCATCCTACTTACCTATTAGATATGTCTATTTTGTCCCCTTAGATTTGCTTATTGGATTCCGTTAACCCCTTCGCATACTTCCAGCTGCCGTTTAAAACCATTGAGGTAGGATACCCATTGGGATGTATCTGAACGAAGCGATTAATGTCCACACTTATGGTAAGAAGCGGCCCGACGCCCAGCACGGTTTCAAAGGTCTGATGGCCCAATTGTAGGAGCTCCTTTTTATTAATCAGTATGATAAGATAATCTTACACACGGTCACAATTGTTTACGCTGCTGGCCAAGACGACAAATGTTAAACATCGGGGATGAACCAATCAGACACTGTTATCCGATTTTTCAGCGCCTGAATATAGGCTGCGAGCTGGCCTCGATCGGTACATACGACCATAGGTAGTGGAAAATACGGGATCCCGTCTGCTCTCCCATAGTCAAGCCACTAACCGGCGGATTAGTAGTTGGGTCGGTGACGACCAGCGAATCCCCGCTGTTGTATGTTTTTGCCGATTTCATTTTTGCCACCAGCCATTGCAAATTGACATGTTGACTCAAGGGTCTTGTATGCTTTTGACGTTATCTGTTGTCGGGGTTGGTTGGTTGTCCTTGTCGCGCCGGATCGACAGGGCTGCTCGCGTGTCTTTGGCGTTCCTGGGAACATGGATCAATAGGCTGGATATGCTCGAGTATAAGCGGATATCACGAAATGAGATCCTCCTGAATTACGGAAACTGTTGAATCCCAAACAAGCTCGTAACTAACTACACCGACGCGATAAGCGCGTAACCATTGAATTGTGGTTGGGTTACAACATCTCCACTTAGTCGCTATCCGAGAATCCTTGCTTCGATCCCGTATAAACTAGGGTCAACCGTCGAATTCTGTTTAATGAGTTTCGGAAATGGCTGGGGTCGCATAAAGAAAAATACCATTTTAGGTCTGATTTGTGTAAAACTTCCGACTGACTGGGACATCAGCCAACGGTGAATTATTTTCCGGTCGTTGTTATTTTACCATGGCCTCAATCTAATGATCTGAAACATCACACCAGGAATGGGACAGCATATCGCTAAAGGCTCGTGTTAACCCTGAGCTATTGTTGAGGAACGAACATATAAATAAGCATGATCTCAAGATTTTAAGCTTATGGCCCTGGTCTCATCGCAACTCACATTCGTTTAGTCACTCTGCCTGGATCAGAGTCCTTTTCCCATTCGTTTTCTGTACATTCTTATTCAATTTTCACTTCACTCGTTAATTCAGCACTCATTCAAAAACAAAAAAATGCGCGTCTCTACTATATCCGCCATCTTCAGCGGCCTCGCCGTCTCTGCCACTGCCCAGTCAGATCTCGACGGTTCCGTCTGGAAGGCTCTTCTCGCCGAGCCCCAGAGCAAGCGCGGCTTCTCCGACATGCCCCGCAACCGTCCTGTTAAGCGACAGTCGGGCTGGAACCCGCCTGCAGACTTGAAGGCTCCCCTCCAGGAGGTCTGGGAGCACTACGAGAAGACCTACGACGGAGGGCTGGACGCCAACGTCAACACTGGCTTCCATCAAATCATGGCTAACAAGGGTTACCTGAACATCTGTGTCCGATGGGACTCTAGCGCGACCATCACTGAGACCGAACGAACCAAGATCGCCAGTGCGTACAATGCCCAGTACCAGAAGTGGTTCAAGTGGCTCTACGGCTACAACGGCTTCCCTTACGACGAGGTGAAGGTCAATATTGTCGCATATGCCGTCAAGGACAAGAGCCAGCTTCAGGGCTCCACTGCTGGCTTCGAGGTCTACACGGAGCTCGACGCAGACGGTGTCCCTATGTGCCCTGTCGCATGTGCTCGTGATGCTCACCTTGATGGTGACTATAGTGGCTGTAAGGCTGGCGCTGATCGCCACTACGACCACTCTCTCTGGCTGAAGGATGGTCTTGAGGGTGGCTTCGGTCATAACTGGGGTCAGGAGGTTGGCCGTGAGTACTTCATGAACAACCTTGACAGTGACAGCATCCACATTCTTTTGCACGAGATGGTACGCCCACGAAGACTTCTATTCATGGATGAGACTAACAGACTATACAGGGACATACATTTGCTCTTGATGATTGTAAGTATTCCTTCCCTCACATCAAGAGATGTCTGCTAACAGCTTCTAGTCTATGGTACTTTCCATTCTCTGCCAACCTCTTTCATTCCGAGAATACTGACTTGAACAGACTGGACCCCTACTGGTATCACCAAGTTTATCATGCTCGCTGGTGCCTCTATGGAAATCACCGACTTCGACGGCTGGATGTATCGCAACTGGTGGTACTACCTCTCTCGGAAGAACAACTGGACTTCCAGCATAACCAGCACTGATGTTTCACCTGCTTCATCCGAATCTAAGCCTACCACTAACACTGCCGCATCCACAATCAAGACTACTACTCCCAAACTTAGCACCACTACCAAGGCCGCCGTCGCTAAGCCTGTCTCTACCAAGAAGGCTACCTCTACCAAGGGTCCCGTTACTCGGGCTACAGCTATCAAAGCCACCGCTAGTGCCGAGGTTGCTGCTTGGGGTCAGTGTGGCGGTAACAACTGGACGGGCGGTACCAAATGTGTTTCTGGTGCCAAGTGTACTAAACAGAATGACTACTACTCCCAGTGTGTTGCTAACTAATGGGCACGCAGCTGGCAGTGCGGTGTTGGGATGTGAAGCTGGTGTCTAATGCTGGACAAGCAAGATAATTGATCGGAGGCGATGAAAGCCTGCTAATAATACCTACGTCTTGGAAACTAGGGAAGAATGGCCTGTTTTACTCTGATTCTATAGAAAAGGCTGTACCGCTTCACAGGATGAAATGCGTCACATTCAGCTCTAACTGCATCTCGTTCCTTGTGACATGGCTGAGTGAAATGATAATTAGTTAGGCTGGCCTGCATTTGATCTATTGAACAGTCAAATAGGATTGTATAGCAGTTTAAAGAGAGAATCAGATAACAGCTACTGACGATGTTATGCCTCGACTTCGATAAGCGGTGTTCTGTCCTGGACGAGGGTTATATATGAGTAATTGCAGTCTCAAGATATAGTCATAAGCTACAAGTTATAGAAGTATATTTGCTACCAGGCTGAGTTCACCCTATGACCTCAATCACTGCCGCACTTGCTCGTGGTGCTTCTCCTACCGCTCGAAGTCACGTCTGTCTGCTTCAACTCCTTTGATAGCATAGACATCCCCAGAGTCCACCGTTCCTAACCAGACCTTACCAGTTGCCATCTCACTGCACCCATCTGTACCATCAACCTGACAGTTCATCACAGCCTTCTTATCGGGACACGATCTTCCATGAAGGAACATAAGACCGAAGACCGTGAAAGCAGTCAGAGAGAACAATTTTGTCTTGTTGACCTTTTGAGTTGGTGCTTGGTTAACGCGTATCTGACGACGACGATTGAGGTCCGCGATCCAGAACATATATGCACTTACTGCGATGCCGAGAACAAGGTAGAACTCAGGGTCGCATAGATAGGAAGTGAGAAAGTCGTACTGGTTCTGGAAGACCCAAAGTCCTCCTCCTCTTGTGGGCATTGTTTTATTGTGTTTCCGGGAGTGCTTGTGATGGAAATATTTTAGATAGTGAAGGCGTTAGTGTGACGGTCCGGAAAAGGCGACGGGAGAGGGATTGTTGATGAGAATAGGTTTCGAAGGCGAAAGAAGAGGGGTGGTATCTCATTTTAGGCATCCAGAAACTGGGGAAACGGCTGTGATTATGACGAATGATAACACTGCCAGTGCTTCTCACTGCAGTTGTTCTTATTGAACGCCGGCACACATACTTCAACGGCTGCCTTGCCCAATAATTCACTGATTGCAAAGAATCGTTTGGTCACCCAATGCTATCTCAGTGATTCCAATTGGATGGCAGCGTGGGATAATCTTTTTGTTCAGGTGGACGAAGTGGTATCGGAACAGGCGAGTACTTCGGTAAGCTGCTGTACCTTAACCTCCTGATGGTGTACTAATGAATCCATCTGGCATAGGGATTCTCTAGGCCGTATCCATAAAGACCGATTAACACATGTGTAATGGGATGATGTACACAGGATGTGTTCTCGTTGGAGATATTCTATGTTCGCGACGTCACGGATCTCATTAAGTTCATCAACAAACAGAACATCCGCAAAGGCAGGATCATTTAGTCCAAGTGCAATAGCTTTAGCACTGGCTATGATGTTGCCTGCCACTATGCGAGCGAGGACTTCTGATGACGGCTGCCCACCATTTACTGCAAGCGGTCTGGTTCAACGAACAGAAAGCTAGGATACTCAACATCTGAAATAACTTTTCAACTCTTGGTTTCTCGACTCTAAACTATGCCCGCATTTCAAGGGCGCTATTCGATGGATCCGACAGTAACTCATGCTCCTTCCTCTTCATCTGGACCATCTTATGGACAGCGCCAGCAGCGTAAATGGCAGAGACAAGAATACCGACAATACTGTATCCAACAATCAAGCCTGTAGACGCACTAGATAACTGCAACCCAATGCCCCCGTTGATGATGCCGACGACCATGATACCTCTACCGTACCAGATATGTCCATAGCTGATTGTTGTTCGACGTTGGTACTTGACGTAGTTTCTATGGTGCATCCACCCCAGGACAGGCTGTACAATCATCAAGACGCACACTATCGTCCCAAGGACAACGTGAGGTTCATGGAACCACTATAGAATGTTAGCTACTATTAACACATGATGCATACGACTTACATCTCCGTCACGATCAGCAGCGATCTTCCCAATGCCAAAGCCAATCCACATTCCGACAAAGGCGATGATCTGCCACGAGGCATGGATGAGCCATTTCCCAAGCAGAGGCATGAGAACAGAGCCGATAGGGAAACCGACGAGGAAAACGACTGCCATGATAACACCGTGCGCCGAACCAGTATGATCTTCACCTCCACCGCCACCAGAGACAGCATTGTCGCTTGGCGTAGTGTTGGACGAGTTGAGGAAAGGGTTGGATGTGCCGCTGACGGTAGCCTTGGAGAGATCAACCGAGAAATTATCGGTTCCGTCATGCTCAGGAAAATCGCTGCTTGCATCGCTTGTGTCCATAGAGCTACCCTTCTTCCAGGCACTGATCCATTGAGCAGTCCCTGATATACTCGCATCTTTCCAGTAGATGTTGGCTACCATTGTACCATTCGACACGCCGCTTCCCTCAACAAGCTTGATACCGCTCATAGCCTGATATGTTGGCGTATCATGGCCGTGTCCCTTGCGAGTGCTCAAGGTGACATTGCCCGAGCCGTCTTGGTATATAACGAGCATGGTCGAGCCGCTCATGCGGGATCCAGTGCCGAGGGCGACCCATTGGTAGGTGGTAGGGGCTTCGAGGCGAACGTATAGGGAGGAGGAAGAGGATGGAACAGCCCAGCTGTAGCAGACTTTGCTTGACGATGCATCGCAGTAGGACGCTGGGGAGGCATGAACGACGGTGGCAACTGAAGGGAGAAGTTGTTTGTTAGTATCTGGCTACTGCTGAAGGGATAAGTACTTACAAAGTGCCACGACAAAGGCAAATACGATGTCTAGAGAACGATTCATCTTGAACATATTGAAAGCAGACAGATTGCAACGGAAACAACAAGGCAAAACGCGACTGAATTGCTAGCGAAATGTCACAGCATCAATCTGGGTCAATTCCTCCTTATACACCAAGCCACCTCCCTCGAACCGAGGATAAACATCCTCTCACTGTGAAAAACATTCCAAGCCACAAAAGTCGAGCCTACGTAACCCTCCCAGCACGATGGTTCCTAACCCAGCCAATCACAGCGCTCGTAATTCTGATGACCAGCTTCTAGACCCAGCTTAAATTAAGCATTCGCCGATCGACTACGGGGGATCGTGGTCTGTGCCTGCCAAGAGATCTGTTTTTCTTGGCGCGGAGGCGTGAGTTTTCCTGTTTTAGGGCTGGTGACTTACGTGGCCGGGAACAATACGACTTTGATCTGACGATGGCTGTGTAAGCCATGCGTTTTAGAGTCTGCGAAGCGCACTTCAGATCAAGACAGCGAGAGACGGTTTGGTGTCTTTGCCAGCGGAAATATTCTGCTTGTAATTAAGTCTAATAGCAAGTCTAATTGAGGATTGTATAGACGGTGGGTAAAATAGATTTGCTCACAGCGGTCACTGATTTGATCCATCACTTCGAGATCATCGTGCAATAAAGTAGTTACCCGTTTCATAGAATAGCTAAGGATATTGTTATTGCCTCATTGGTCATGCGAAGTAATTATCTCTCTTTATCCTCCTGTCTCCAATTGCCGAGTGCACGGGTCATTTTCACGACATGATGATCTGACGATGCACGTCATGTCCGCGATTTGATTGGCTGCGTCAGCAATGGTCTAGACCTTCTTCATCCCTCGAGGCTTGGGCTGCGCCAGCTTGCGTGTCCATCATCGATTGTTCTATTTTTTTCCTGATCATTCTTCGACACAGCTAAATTAGCAGCAATCCTATCTCAGTAGGTTCCCCAATCTATCTCGTCAATGGTTCACCCGGTTCCCACTGGAAGTCCTTCCCACCATGTGCAAGGAGCAGCTGCTGAATAGTTTCCGTCGATGATTCTATGGTGTCCTCGGAAGGATATTCTGTGAAGGACAAAGCCTCACCGCTTCTGCAGATGCAAAGAGGCGACATACCGTGGAATCGCTCGAAACTGGCCCTTATGCTGTTTGCCGGCCAAACGCTGCACAGCGGATCGCCAACATAATTTGGATCAGCCCCGAAATGCAGTAGTAAGCGAACCCCTTCAACGTTTCTGGCCGCAACAGCTATCTGCAGTGGTGTGATGGGATATCCTGGGAGATTGGGTTGAGCTCCAACTTCCAATAGATGTCGCAGTGGACAAAAGGGACGACAATCATATTCGGCGTCGATAGGGGGATTTGAGCCATGATGGCCTATCAAGTAGATAAGAGTGGTAGAAGGGTTGTAAAGTCCATTATATCTAACCAGCAAACTCTGAAGACGCCTCGAATTCGAGTCAAAGAGTTGAACCACTATTTCAATTAGCGGTCCGTCAAACTCGAATAGTCTAAGAGTCGCGTCCCAACGTCTGTTCTTGCTGTAAGTGTAAATGTAACCTTCTATTCTTAGGAGTATCCTGTTGCTGAAAAGTGCTTTGATGTGCGCCTCGTTGGTAAACCTGGATAACAGAGGTGATTCTGGATCGTCGGTTATAAGAAGCAGGCTCAGAAGCAACGACGCATCACTGTCTGTTTGATCCTCATTCCATTCGATAGTCCAAGAATTCTTATCTCTCTTAAATCCAATTATGAAGAGAAAATTAATCCAGTTCCCACCTCCTTCATTATAGCGCAGTTTGTTAAGGCACATGAAGTACTGTGTGGAGGGCGATAGTAGACTCTTCATCCGTGCATAAAGGTCATCGCTCTCAGATATCTCTTTGCCCCATAAGAGGAGTGAGTCCATTGCATAATAAACAGAATGAAAGCCAGGGTTAGTCCAAAGCTCCAGCTCGTCCAGTTGCAAATACGCACCTGCTTCGAGGTCTTTGAGATCCTGTGATGTATATGTATGTGCCTGGAGGAACAACACATCCAAGCATGTGGATAAAACCTTGCGCTTTTCAGTGGAAAAAGCGAGGAGCGGGCCTTGACATATCCGGGCGGAGTCCAGATACTCCTTCACCGTGTAGTGGGCGAAGGTTATAGAGTCTTCCAGACAGCTGATAAGACATCCACAAAGCTCCTGTAGTCTCTCTGAGTTGTAAAGAACATGACTGTTGTTGTCCTCTGACCGCGATGTACTGCTTGTGATGGCATCTAATAGGAGAACAGACGGAGTGCCGTTATCGGGAGGGCCGAGCTCGCCGTAGAACCAAAGCCATTGAAAGGCATGAGAAACGAATTGCCAATCCTCTTGTGGTATTCGGAGAAATATTCGGTCGTAAGTCTCATCTAGATCTTTTGGAAGTCTTTCCAGTGCCTTGTTAACCACCTCACGATCGCCCTTCAAGCGCTGCAATTCGTGCAGTTGACAAACCGCCCACCGAAACCTATACCTTCTTAACAGGTGGCTAGTCTTAGTGCAATCGGACACTTACATTCCCTTTGCCTTGGTACTAACAGCGTCTTCAACCTCAATGAGGAGATCCTCAGGCCAGCATCGGAGCTTTGGGTTTGATCGTAGGACTGACTGAACATGTAGGCGAATATCCTGTTCAACCAGTTCATTTGCCATTGGGACGGACACAGACACTTTCTCCATCGCTCGTTCGATATCAATGTACTCGCGACTAGTGACAAGAACCTGAAGATTGGAGAACCTTGGTTCAGTGACTAGGGTACGAATGACCTCAAGTAGTTCGTCACGAGGGTCACTCTCATCGACAGCATCGATCACGATGTAGGCGCAACTAAAGACCCGGAGAATCTGTTCTAACGCGTTAAAGAGTTCAGGAATGCTCGGTTCCCCGCCGCGTCTAAAGAGATCGTGTATCAGAGTTGAAACAACACCCGCCTGGCGGGAGAGCTGAGTGATGACCCATCTAAGAAACGGGCCCGCCTCGTCTTGATGATGTCCAAAGTAACAGTAGTAGTAGATGCTCGTGCAAGGCGTATTCTCTGTTGAAACCCTCTTACAATGGCCTTGGACGTTTTCGATCAACCAGGATGCGAGAATCGTCTTGCCAGAACCCGGAATGCCATGGACCCAAAGACATCGAGCTTTTGAAGCCAGCCAGTTAGTCCAGTGCTGTGAGCGAAGCATCCAACTTCCGGTTCCGTCTTCATATAGTCTGCGCGACCGATTATGGATAGGTGAGGGATCAGTCGTTGTTAGCCAGCTGCACACTCTATAACGTTGCTCTTCCGTCAAGATGGAGCGGATCTCTTCAGAAGCAGCTTTGATATCTTTTATATCTTTCGTGACCTCTGTCGTCAAGGCGAGCTGGATACGGTCCCTGTGGCGGCTGATCTGCTGGAGAAGATCCTGCACCTGGCCCTGCTTTAAAGGCCAGGCCAATGTTGCGAATGTTGCTTGGACTTTCTGCCGCTTTGACGCATTCTGCCCGCTCTGAAGAGACTGTTTTGGAAACAACTTTTCCAGTGCTGTCATCGCGGCCTTACATCCTTCGATAGGACCTTCAGAGGCAGTCAGTCGATTTTGCAAGGCGGGTGTAAAGGTCTCGCATTTGGCTATGAATTCCAGGTTCTCAAGAACCGACTTGAGTGTGGATACTTCGATTAAAAGGGTGCGTAAGCTCGTAGGTGCATCGGAGCGGAGTGCTTCGATGTAGAATTGGCAAGCACTGATGACTTCTTTAGATAATTGGATGACAGCGATTGCGCTCGCGACAACGCCTAGTGCTTCAGCCATAATGCAGGCTTATTTGGTGTGAGGGAAAATATTTATTGGCATCGAATTAGTGGCGGCTGTTGATGGACTCGCGCTGGATTAAAATGATGGAAGGAAGAGAAACCAGGCATCGGCGGATGTTGAAAGAGAAAATACAAAGCGTCCTGAATTTGTTATTCTCCCCGCAGTGGCTATGCAAGGCATTTTTGTTGGCTGTCTGATATGGAAATTGGTGGCGTTTTCAACCTGTTGGCAGTGCAGATGATGGTGTTTTGTCCAGTAAGCGTTGTTGAAAAGCAATGACCACCAGCCACTCCAAATCTCACCGCCTGAGAACACGTCTGAGCCCGTTTACTGATAGTTATCACGTTCCTCATTATGACGGAGATCTAATGTTCTTAAAGACAGACATATGAGCTAACAATCGTTGGGCATCTTGGCGGTGGTCAGTCAAAAAGATTACAGCTGCTGTGGTGGCAATCGAAGTCCTCGACTAACCACCCATGTCGTGGTGTTGGGGAGGCTCTACGAACGTAAGAAATATCTACTCAAGATAAAAAAATTCATTACTTTTTACTTCTGTTTAATTACAGGTAATTTCATGATGTAATTTAAGTAATGATTTGAGGGTTGGTGTTCCAGCTTCTATGCGCTTGTGTTTAGGGTAGTGAATATGGCTGGAAAGTCGCTGAAACGTTTGCCTACTTCTCTTGTTTCTACATGAGCGCGAACATTCATCGGCAACATCACAAGGGATTAAACTAACGACAATCCGTATAGTAACTACCGCCGTTAGCCTTAGATGATACTTAATCCCTTGCCATGGCTGGCCATATCGGACAGCTGTCAAAATATGTTAATGGTCGGCTCGGCGCCTTCATCGCTACCCTGTCGTGCGCGCATAAGACGCGACGCGCCAGGACGCCTAACAATTTTGGACTATTCTGAGTCCGTCTTAGTTCAACTTCGGCATAACTTCCTTCCGCACCAATTTTGAGCAAGGGTCAGTCCTCACAGACCTCCTCTCTTGAGGGTATGAGTTCCACTTAATCTGAATAGTGCTTACAACAAATGACAAACAACAAACACAATTATCTCGTCTTGACAAAATAGGTCAAAATGGACAAAGGGTCTGCTGCTGCATATACCTTGGTGAAAGGAACAGGTATGGTCTCAGCCGGTATTATTCCTCAGGTTAACTAATTCCATCTACAGGTTCCCTACAGCGTACGTGGTATCTTTACCATCGCCTGGGTATCTGGTCCAACATTCTGGTTTCTGCGCGATATACCTGCGCCAATGGACAAGAACTCAGCAATAATGCTATCATTGGAGCACTTCGTCTTGTTATACAGGCTCATCCTGCCTTATGGCACGTCTTTGTCCAGGGACCATCTCCCAATCGAGGTAATCACGAGCTGCACACCGCCAGGCTGCACGCTATCGACTTGGAGAAATGCATCGAATTCTTAGATTGTAATCAGAGCAATCCTGAGGTTACTTCTGACGATCTTGAAAGAGCCCATAATGATTGGTGGTGGACTGCTGATGAACCCGATCGCCCATTGTGGAAGCTTCTTGTCAAAGGGAACAACATTGTCTTTGTCTATCATCATTCCTTGGGGGACGGTATATCTGGGATGGTCTTTCATCGTGAATTTCTCGCCGCGCTTGATTCCCTCACGGCCGACAAGAGCATGCACATCACTCTTCCTGATACTATCATTCATGCAGACGAGAACGTCCAATCCCCCATCGAACCGGAAGACGTTTGGGAAGGGAAAGACAGCATCATGGAGATAATCTGGATACAGTTAGTTTGGCTGTTTGTGAAACTATTCTACGGCAATAATCGTATCTATGGCGACCTTCCCCCATCCAAGCCTCATCTCAAGTCTGTAACTGCAGTGGCAAAGCCAGAAGAGAGAACCCTCACACGCATTTCGTCGTATCGTATACCAGCAGAAGACATGTCGTCGATACTCAAAGCATGTCGCAAACATCAAATTACCTTTACGCCTCTACTCATTACAATGTTTACCATTGTCCTCAGTACTGAATTCTACCCGGACGCAAAGATAGGAGCAACACGCTTCAATTTCGACTTGAGACCCAGCCTTCCCATGGCTCGTGTTGGTGGGGGAACAGGAAATGGGACGTTTGTGAATGCAGCAGGAAGCTGGCAGCTTTGGCACAAACTTGGACCATTCCGTCAAGTCCTGGTCGGAAACGAATATACCAAAGAGGCATCGCTCGACTCTGACTATGTATGGGAGCTCGTCAAAGACTACAAGAAAGAGATGACACGCGCTATTTCTGGCCAAGCCATACGGTACTGGATCGGGGTGAAGCGACTGGGAACTGACCTAGAGAAAGTCGTTGACAACGGATTTCCGTCCATCTCCCTCCTTCTCAAGCCGACTTTCAGCGTTTCCAACATTGGCTCCTTCGATAATGCTCAGGAAGAGCTCGATGGGAAGAGCACAGGGCTTTGGCGGATTGATGATATGCAATTCTCAGCTGGAGCAGTGAATGGCAACCAGGGTACACACGGGGCTATCTTTCATGTTTGCGGTGTCAAAGGGGGAGATACAGTTATTACTGCGACTTATGAAGATGGGATTGTTCCGCGGCAGATGGCCGATAGGATCCTGGAGCGTACCGTTACTAGAATGCTCGAGATAGTCTGACTTAATATACGCTCTGGAGTCCGGATAACCTTCCACACCTCATGGCTGGATCCCCCTTCATTTTATACTTTGCCAAGCGCTATTCCACCGGTCAACGCACTGGGACCCTGAAAGTAGTTCCGTCGCTGTAATCACTTCACGTGGTTCGACTGGGATATAAGACGTTTATTCTACCGGCTTCGTTGTCCAACCCAAGGCTGTTTGTATCCGATATGGTATAATATCCAAGTTGTTTGCTAGATGTGTTATTTTCAGTTAGGGCATGTGGCTAAGAGCATAAATCAGTAGATAGAATAGTTTGCATCCGATACCGCTTGCAACTAACAACGAGAGAAGCAGTGGCCGCTTCAGAGTTACAAACGTCTCTATAGGCAAGAGTCATCCTTACTTTATTTCGTCTCGGAGTCACGAGCCCCAAGAAACAATCATCAGAAGCTCACATACCCTCAGCCTATGATCATGGGTCATTATAATTACCGTTAAAATGAAGCTAACCCAGTGTCTCAGGACCTTCTTCTTCTCCTACGTAGTCCTCAGCCAGGGCCAGCATTGTTAAGAGAGCAAAATCATAACAGTAACTTAGGAAGGATACGGAAAGGGAAGATTTCAAGGTCAAGAGGCACACGCAGCTGTTTTCTTGTATAGAGATGCAAATTGGTGCCATTACACCATTAATGCTAGGGACGTAATAGCAAGTCTTGATTCAGGATCTAAATATCGACGATATGCAACATCCGACAGCAAATACTATTTACGTCTCAACACATCACTCCTCTACTTCTGCATGTATTGCTTGGCCATAAGCGGAAAGCAGAGCTGCTCGAGATGATGATAACCTCGCACGGTCGGTTACTCAGACTACGCTTCAGGCATAGTCAATTTCTCTCTCCTCTCCTTCGTCGTAATACTCGTGATTGCCCATTGTCTCTGTCTCAGCCCCAAGATACTCGTTGATCTCTTCTTCCTGGGGACTCGGGAGGTCACTGGCTTCAGTATAAGTGTAGCCGCAGCGCCGCATCCGTCTGGCGAAGCGTCGGAGGCTACTGCGTGCTTTGAGCTGTCTTGTGCCATTGACAATAGTGAAGTAGTAGTTCTCGCGCATCTTGCTGCGCCAGTAGTTGAGCATTTTACTCAATCTCTTCTTGTCCTTGTTAACCCAGTCGGCTGGATACTGCTCTTCTTGAGGGTCACGAAACTTCGGTTCGCACACTGCAAAGTAGTGAAAGTCATCGTTATGTAAAAGGCTGTTGAGCAGTGCATGTCCAGTTTCGCGGAGGCGTTTGAGTTGACGTCCACGTCGATATATGTCCATGCGAGGAGGCATGACTAGTGTTCAGTGTAAAATAGGCTGGTAATTGTTGAGAGTAGTTTTGGACAGATGTGTGTCTGAGGCTGTTGGGTGGATGATGTGGATGAAAGGGAGAGAACTTGGGGGGAAGATAAGATATTTAAATGGCAGGTATTCGTGAATGCATCCTGAGTTCTAGTTACCTTGTAGAAGCAGTGAATTCAATATCGCGCTTTCTTCTCGTTTGTCTACCAGGCAACATCGCAACAGGCTCTTTGTTGACCAAGATGTTTGTGAAGACACTATGGAGCTACGAGGAATATTCACTACAAATCCTTCTTCAATACTTCCTTATGTGAATGAAAAGTTAACATGAACCAAGCTTCACTATGAAGGCAGCCTCTCTTTCAACAAGCCATTGACCTTTCCAGCCCTTTGTCGCCCATTACTTCAATCAAGGGGTTTCTCCAATTCACTGGATCAGTAAATCATTTTCCTTTGTTCCCACAGAATTGCAGGTGAATCCAATCTTAAGAATTGCAATTCTACGTAGTTATCCCTTCGGTTTGTAAGTCCCACTTCCTATCAGGATACCACAGAGTCATTGACTTCAGTCAGGTGTCGCAAGAAAATTGCCAGCGCATTTGGCTAAAAGCCCTCACCATATGTCCCAGTAAGTGCCATCACCCACAAAAGAGCTTCATGATATACCGGTAACAAGGGGAACCACGATTGAGACATTGCCTTTCGCCGCCGCCGGCTTATGCAATTGCTCAACGCCATAGAGTTTCTTGACTTGCATCTACCGGTGGAAGTCCAATAGGTTCCTTATGATCTTGTTCTGATACACTTCTGAGTAATTCAACCATTGATGGATGTCCAATTGTGCATACTTCTTAGCCGAGGATAATAATCCGTGTCCGTCATATCCTATAAGACTAGGCTCCATCCTCTGTCATCGGCGTGTCCTTCAAATTCGCTTAGCAATATGATATACCCATGTTTCCCTCCCATCAAGCTGCTCGCCAAATCGTCGAATGAAACGGTCACCCGTTCTACGATTTCAATTGCTTGGAGGAGCTCACTCGCCATTTGTACACCGGGGTGTGATTCGGTGCGTACCCTCCATGCATGTCTCAGTGCCAGTTCTGCATGATCCCTGTGGTCCCCGAGCCGCAGCCTAAAGCTTAAACTTAGAGGCCACAGTCATCCCCTAGATATCAAGCGGCAATACCAACAAAGGCGTAATGCACTGTAGTGCTTCGTCCCTTGATCCAAGCCCCTTTAAGTGAAGACAGTGGCGAGCTGAGTTGCCAACTTTCTTGTCAGTAGAAGATCCAATGTCGATGTCCCTAAAGTAGTCTAAAATCCCCAGAATGCTCTTCAGGAACGTCACAAAGATATTGTAAGGGGGTTTGCTATAGGACTTGACCAGATGGTGATGGAGTTAGAGTCTGATTTACCGCGTCTTCAGAAAACGTGAGTATTGTGCCTCCTACTAGCCAAGCTAAGGACAGTTTAGGCAATTTCGCGCTCTCTTGAAACAATCCTACATGCTGTGAGTTTTGTTGCCAGAGATACCCTCGGTAGTGTTTCCGCATCTCTCAACTCGACTGCCAGGTCGTATGTCAGTAACACTAGCCCTAAAACTAGGAGACCTTCAATGACCGTGTGGTTTTGCCGAGCCCATGTCCACTCGATATCAGGGTGACGGAGATGTAAGGGAAAGACTGAATTTGTAAACTTGTTATTGCGAGGACTTGAGTGATGATCTCACTGTAATAGCTCCAAGTCATAGACTTCGCAGTGTTTTAACTTTCCTTTACTCCGAACCCGCCTAGACGTATGACATTTACTGCAGATCCAATGGCTGAGGCAAGACTCCGGGCAGTATCGCGAACCTCGACAAGTGCTCTTCCAATATCGCAGTCCTGGTCGATATCGTGCTCGCTTGGCTAAGTTCCTCGAGTCGCGTGCCGTGACTTAGTGTCATCCGTACGTTAGCTGTGTTATTTGTATCGTCATATAGAGAACCTGCCTTCATCTCCCTCTTTGTCTTCAAGTACTCCGGATATTCTCCATGGAGGGAAACCTGAGAGCACCCAATATTTTGTGCCGCTCTCAATGGAGGATCTGCATTCAATATAGCCAGGTCAAGATGAGGTGTAAGCCAGTCTGGCTCGTGCCCAGTAATGATGTCGCGAATTTGTGCAACGTAATTCTCACTGGGTTTCAGGCACTGCATTCGAACAGCCGATTGTACGAACTCATAAGCAGAGTTGCTCCAAAGTGAACCAAAGAAACTGCGAAATGCAGGTCTCGTAAGCCAGTGAACTTCAATGTAAACCTCGCGACGGTGATGTTAACAGCCGTCCAAACAAATAGTTCCGAATCGTGCCATTTCTTTTACCGAGGTCGTATACTAATGCAGGGCTCGTTGTGATCGCTGTAATAGAAGGGATCGAATACCTGGTCTCCAATTTCTTGTCGACCGGGCTGTGCCCAATACATTGTTGGCAGGATACTCCGGTTGGTGTTCTTCGAGGATGCCCAGTGAAAAGTTGTCTCATGGGGGCTCGACTCTAACAGATAAGCGTAAAGGAAGATGCCAAAGAATAAAAGAATCATGCCGTTCATAGTGAAAGGATAGACGTAAATTTCCGGCTGCGTTCCTCCTTTATCCCCCTGAAGCCTGCAGATTGGGTGCATATCGTCTGACATAAGGGTGCAGCAACTCCAGCGAGCCTGCTTATAACTTAATTAGGCTGCTTAATGCTTTGCTTGGAATGAGAAGGGCATGAATACCAATTCTAGCAGTTGCCAAGCAATAAAATTCGGTGTGGTGTTAAATTCCTCGAAATACAAAGCTTCCGTCTCTATTTTCCTGATGGTTCAGGCGGCCAACTGTATTGTGGAAGGTATATCGATACCAGCTCAAGAGCAGCACACTAAACTAGTTACAAAGACATCAAAGATTTCTCTATCTCTACGGTTTCGCTAATCTCCATTGCGCGAGAGACTTGCTATCTTTCCATAAATACTAATGACTATATGCTGAGTTCTTTGTGTATTAGCAGCGCGCACTATGCTGAAGCCCAAAGCTATGTATATCACTCTACTGCATCGTTGCTCTTGTTTCAACCAACAACTCAGTGATGTTAAATGGTGAAAAAGGCAACGTATCACCGTCTTTGTTGTCTAGTCTGAGGCATCTTACTCTCTTCCGTATAAATACATGGAGGTTCCGGTGGGAAATTGATACCGACCTCAAGTAATGCACAATATAGTTCGCAAGGTAATTTAAATTGCAATGGGTATGAGCTTGTTGTAGATTTAACTCTTGTAATTTATCAATCTAAGCTAAGTGGAACCAGATACAAAGAACCCAATCACCATGAACCGCATTCGACTATCAGCAGTACGACAGAAGCCTTGTGACTAACGTGAGAACTTAGTCAGTTAAATGGAAACAAAGAAAACATAAAACGAGTGACTGAGTTCGAAATAAGTTATAACAAAACAAAAGTGAATAAGCTAAGTAGGAGCCATAGGCCCGTTCATAAAAGCCGAGAAGGAAATGTAATAGAGAGTGAAAAGGGTTCGGGCGAGTTACAGCATCGACAAACTAATACCGGTAGCCATTTTAACCTCCACGAGAGTGGCCCCCATGGGTGTTCATGTCTCCAGTTAGGACCTTAATCAAAGCAACAACAAACATGAACAGAATCAAGCACAGGGTCCAGTACAGCGCCCTGCAGCAGCGCCCAAGAAATCGCTGCACAGAATCGTAGATACCCAAGGCAGTGTTCACGACAAAGTCCTTCAAGCAAACACAGCAGAACATGATCAGGAAAACGAGGGGCAGAGTGTTGACAAGGTCAGACACTGGGGGGTTGGCCATGGTGAGTATTGCGTGAGTGGAGGATTGATGTTGAGGGATATTGGTGGGATCGCGGTTGTGACTTTTGTGACTTACAGATGCTGGATCAGAAGAGAGTTCCTTGTTTGGATGGATGATTGAATGCAGAGTGGTGGTCGGGTTCAGCTCTATATATACCCTCGATTTACCATCAATGTTCTTTCGAAATGTGAAGGAACCTAGCACCATAAGATCGCTAAAGAAGAACACGACTGCCTCTTTTCCTGAATCAAAGTTAAACCTTGCCACATTATCTACTCTTAATCTCTGAGCGATGGACATACCACACTGTCCATGGTGAACAAGAGCTTGTTTTTCCTTGTAAGCGTTTCGACGATAGTATCAAACACTACAAGAATCAATCAATTGCTCTGTTCTAATCTTTGATGGGATGTGAAGATTTGTGAACAGACCCCTGCGCGGAAGCCCAGATCGTGACTCATTCCCTACGCCCTGATCGGATGCCCTGACAATTAGGTAGCATACAACATGAGGACTGGTTCATGGAGTGAGGTTTTTCTTGACAGAAGAATACTGATTTTGTCGTAGATAAATGAAACAACGTTAGCTTGGTGCTCGAATCTAAGTTTCGGAAACTTGACTTGACTTCGAATATATTGGAGTAACTTTCATCAGTCGTCTGGATGACATACTGAGTAATACCCAGAACGTGTAGTTAAGGATATCCGAGGTTTAGAAGTATCAAATTGACTTTGGCCTCAGAGTCAGCATGGCAAGAGAAACCCTAATCACCTAGAATTTTCTCTGTTTGTCATATATATCTTACCCCGCCTGCCGCATCCTTTTATCTTGACTGATCTTTTCTCCCAAATCCTTCTCCCACAGTTTTGCTATCGCCATGGCGTCGGACGCATTGGAAGCCTTGGAAGCATTGGATGACTTTAGCTACTGGGACAGTGATGGCTCCATGACTGCTCCCAATGATCACTTCACTACTCTTCAAAAGTATCTTGGGGAAAGGTATGACATCGTCGGGTATCAGTCATCATTACCCTTTCTTGTTTTGGAATGCCACGGCGGTCCGCCAGACGACCCGCCATTTTCCGTGGCTGGGGCCATTGCCATTTGGACACATGCCGGAGACGGCTTCTTCTGGCCTGTCGTCGGAGGCTTTGCGTATGGCGAGGATGTTGAAGTCGAGGATGATATCATTGATCAGATGTACCAGACGGAAATACCTTCAAAAGACATGATCCTTCATCTTGCCAATCTCTGGCCTGAGTGTCAGGCCATCACTTTAATATGGGATTACCTGGTAATGGAGCTGCCACTTGTCAGCAAAGAGCATCATTTGGAACGACTACAGGACCTCCCCAAAGGTATCGATGGAGGTTTTATGATCCGGTACAACAATGGCCCGTTAGCAAACGCAGAGAGCTCACGCGCGCCAGAGCTCAAGCCGGGTCACAAGAAGCTCTTTAGAACCGCTGAGCAGAAACTTGGAGATCTGTTCCTTGTGGATTATGCCGCTGGAGTGACACAAACAGTATGCTACTTTGGGCGACGATTCACTTTCGGCCGGAAAAGGGATACCCCTCACGATTTGGAGGTGGGAACGAGCCAAAGCGAGGATTTAGGCAATGGCGTCAAGTACATCGCTTCTGACCAAGCTGCCTTTATGTCAAACACGCCTCAAATCGCCATGCGCTACGCGGCGTCTGTACCTCTTCGATGTCGCAACCAATCTCTCCAACGGTGGCGCCAGCCTCCACAGTTGTCTGAAGAAGAATGCGGCATTGTCCATTTGACCAATGGTCAATTGAGGAACAGGCACCGACTCGACACTTTCATCATATACGCCAACTCGTATGATCCCGAGTATGATCAAAGCTAAATGGATTGTGGTGGAGATGGCCACCCTGAGCTGTCAGACTCGAGCCCACGCCACCAACAAATACAACTCAGTAATCTCTGGTCACATGGGAAGCAGGAAAGCCTATCTCGGGCGGTGGTGCACGTGGTGGTCGTTGCCTAAAGTGTGTTTCAAAATGTCTGATTTAGAGTTGTCGGGCTATAGCCCTATCGTTCCATAGCCAATAGCTGACAGCCATCAATATTGAAGACTCACGACAGCTGGATTTAGAATTGAAAACTGAACAGAGCCCGCCTCCACTCAGCAGGTCCTCTGAGGGACAAACCAGTGTTTGAGAAGCCTTGGCGTTGCAGTCTCTGCCGCCACATTTCGCGCGGTCACAAAAGCATGCAAAGGAACCAGGGTTCAATTAAGCTTCTACTCACTGGGCGCCTTTGTTGATGTTGTCTGATGCCTATCAGTCTTTGTAGGGGTAGTATTTTCGCCATGAGGCAATACAAAGACGTTGCCGCGCATTAAATCGCATACAAAGCATCTAGATAAACACGGTACCATAATCTTATTATCTGTTTTCTCTCGATAAAGGGTCTTTGTGCCATTCTTTAACTATTGAACATTTTCATCGGTGGGTGTTGATTTGGCATGAATGGCTGGGCGATACATGTAGAGCGAGCTGGGGTGATCTCTAATCTGAAGTGGCTGGTATTCGATGAACTCTGGCCTCTGTGCTCACTGACTTCCATCACTGGACTTACCTTCTTCCCCAGATCGCGTCAATAACAAGGAATGCGGAAGATGCTTTGCGAGTCAGAGATTATCACAACACGCAATTTCCGGAATTCGGGTAATCGTGCCAAGATGCAAGGGAGAGCTTTGGCCCACTATCAGGCCAACTATTGTTTATGCATAAAGAGGTGAGACAGGACGTTGATAGGGCTAATGTGAGCAGGTGTTCAAATGTGGGGCCAAGCTGTTTATCGCATTCCTTGCATTGAGACAATTATACCATCCTGACGAAGACTTGAGCAAATGCTCCTTGCAGAGGAGGCTGGCTGAGACTTACTACGAAAGCCACATGGGAAGGGAGGATGAAGAAAGGGGGATAAAGAAAGACCTTGCGCCTGTTTGTCGCGCCACTGTCTTCTTCCGTTATAAATGTCCTAGTAAATCAACAATGTCACAAGACAAGGTATCAGCGCGACTTTTGACGGCGGCTGTCTTCATAACCGGCATACTTGTCTTTCTTGCACTGCCCTTCCTGCCAGGAAGGCCAAAACCCCATGTTGTCAGGCCAGTGAAGATTTCATTTCAGGCGCAGGAACCGAATGAGCCGAATGAACCAAATGAGCGTTTCCTCGTCGCATTGTGAGCATCATCTTGGATTCGCAAGATTGAACAGTTTGCTGACACCATGGAAGTGGTGATTCCTACAGCCGCAGCGGCTTTCGAACAAACTACACGTATACCAGGACCGGACCCGGAGTGGACGACATGCAGAGGACAGAAAGACCACAAGGCGACCGTGCAGAGGCACCCAGCGCGTTGAATCCAATTGGTAATCCAGCGTTACCAGGAAACACATCGTCTGGTGGTTACAACTGGGCTACCTACATGGCGACTGAATTCAACACCACGCTTACTCTGGCGTATATCTTTGCCCGATCAGCGGCAGTAGTGGATGGGTTGATAATACCACCGAGGAGCACAAAAGCGTTCTCATTTGCGCAGCAGATCGTTCACTTTCAGGATGCCATCGGCCATCGTCCTCACTACGCGGCCTGGACGGCTAAGAACATAGTGGCGACAGTCTGGTTCGGGTTCAACGACTTGTCTGTCGTGTCGCACAAGAGAGGCCAAGGCGCTGTATTGGCGGCTGCAAACCGACGTATCTTTGAGCTATCCCAGATCCTCTACGATACCGGAATTCGTAATTTTGTGTTTATCGAAATCCCACGTGAGTAGTCTTTTCTCTACCTCAGTCCCATCTAACGAGTATGTAGCCAAGGAATTGTTTCCTTCGCATCAAGCACATAAGAGCAATGACACGCATCATAGCTATGAGATGGTCTCCTACGCTGTGAATCGGTGGAACAGCTTTCTGAGGCAAAACACTGTTCGCTTTCGAAAGGCCCATCCGGATGCAAAGGTCACGTATGTAGAGATATGGGACATATTCTATGAGGCTTTCCTACGGCCCCAAGATCTGGGTGCACCGAACTCAACTTGCGTCGACCCCAGCGGCAAAGGCTGTGTAAGTTATCTTTTTATGCAGAGCTATCTTCATGTACTGACTTCTTCAAGCTATGGGCCAATACAGGGCATCCTGGAGAGAAGATTCATCAGCTCATTGGCGCTAGGGTAGCTGAAAAGGCCTGGGGATAATGCTTCTATCTAGACTCCAGCTTGCAATCTTCTAGTTGTAGGTACATATTGACTCAAACACATTACATACTGCGTTGTCCCAAGTGTTACTTGGAGTACTGTTTCGCAGATCACGCTATTTAGTCCTTGGATAATGTATATAAGCGATGTTTGCAATGTTAACTTGTCCTCTTTGTTGTAGTGTTGCTAAATTTTACTACTGGAGAAACCTTATAAAACTTCAAAGAGGTTGCTGAATTAACCGTCCGCATTGATCCATTACTTCCTCCCACCGAGCACCTACCAGATTCCACGTCAACACCTGAAACCCCAGCTTCTCAACGATGCTGAAGTTTGGTTTCAGAGCATCAAAGATATAACAAGGACGGTCCGTGTATCCCAGACCTTCTTGTACCTCGTCATCATACCTCTTCAACCCCTCGACCAAATGATTGTCTTGGGCAATAGCTTCGTTATGCATACATACCAGTTGCAGATCGACAGCGTTTTCCTCTGGCGTGGCCCATTCTCTAGGATCTAGGTATCTCCAGTGATCGCAGGGCTCATGTACCGGGCACCCATTTGCCTTGCTGTGGCGAATTCGGAGTCTTATGGACTCTGGGTCTCCACTAAATCTAGTGATGAAGCCCCAGGAGAAGCTTCTTCTGGATTGCTCGGCTTTCTATACCTGGCAATATCGAGAATCGAGGTACGGGTACTTTGCATCTTTGTCGCCTGGATTGATTAGCATAGTGGCCTTGCTAGGTAGAGGCTGAATAGCCTGTTGGGCCAGCCCCCATTCGAGTTGGGCGATTATGGTCCGATCATTCGCCAAGTCATTCAGTAACTTCGGCTCAGCCTTCCGGACGCATTGCAATATTTCCTCAAGAATATTCAGTCTCGAGAACATATATGCAAAGGATTTTTCGTCTTGTAAGTTCCACATTAGCACTTGAAACTGCTCAATCTCCTTGGTCATACCATCTTCGACCGTTTTTCTGTGGTCCCTGAAGATCGAGATCTTGTTCTCCAATTTTGCCGCTCTGTCGGTTAGATATTCCATTTTTTGGCTAGTCGCAGGATAACAATACAAGGACTGACTACCAGGAAGACTCGGCTACTTGGAAATACAGCCAGGCACTTACTTAGATCAGTTGCTAGTTAGCGGTTGCCTGAGAAAGTAACCCTTTTATACATAATAGTCGCATCAGAACGTCAGATTAAAATCAGGTGATAAGTGTTCGGCTACAAATTGTCGTCCTTGCTAACAGCAGTGAGAAGGAACAAGTCCTTTAGGGACTTTCTCGTAAGGATTGTTCATCCGAATAATAGCTCGCTATTCTTTGTCATCGCGGGCACTAGGCAGCGAACACGAGATACGGAACAGTGGAACAAAACTCAAGTGATACTCCAATCGGTCAGTAATGAAAGCTGTACTGAATGAGCTGGGGCAATGGGATCAACAAATGTACAAATCCAACAGCTGCTAGACTTGGTATTTGAGAAAAGAGAAAAAATTTAGAATTAAAAGAATGATTGGCCTTTCGTTGTGGTATTTTAGGTCTGTGCTGCTGCGTTCAGGTACATGTAATCCTTATCTGCTTATCTGCTCTCCGCTATGACCCCACTGATCCGATTACGTGAACCTGAATCAAGGCCAAGAAAACACCAAAATCCAACCTAGCATCATCAACGCATCAATTCAACATCCAATCTCCAAGCAACATTGATCATCAAGCACTCTTTGTCGACTGGACGCGAAGTTCATTCAATGACTGCATCTCGAGATGAGCACTACAGTCCGCACGCAGAACAACCCCAGCCAGACGCGTCATCTGCATGGCCCCGTCTGTTTCGCGTCATCGTGCCATTTGTATCGCCCCGCGTCTACTAGACTAATCAACTGCAGACAGCCGACATAGATCCGTTGTCGCCCTCGGCTGAAGAAACTAGTTGAAGCAATCAACCGCCCGCCCTTCTCTTCCTCACCAACATTACTCATTAGTCATCGGCGTCGCGCAACTCAACAAGCGCGACCTGTCGACACGATGGCGCAGAATGAGAGTGGCACGTCGAAGGGGGACTCGGCCGAGATGGATGAAGTTGTCAGAAATCATCGAGATTCCTCGGTTGAGTCCTGCATCGTCCTAGCTATTTCGACAATCGTCGCTCCAGCTCAAACGAAGCAAACCTCAAGTTCTGAGGCATCTACTAGCAAGGAGGATACTACGCGACCAGTGGAGGAACCAATTAAATCAGAACCAGAAGACCCTCCCGACATGCTGATGTCGTTGTCGACGGTTGAGCCCTCTGACCTGTGCGAAGCAAAAACTCCCGAACCACTAGACGTTCCTTGCTACGATCAAACGCAACAGAAATTTGAGGCGCCACCAGTTTTATTGAACTACGACATTTCTCAGCAAGAGTTTGAGAAGCCCACAGTAGAGGAGAGGCCAGATATACCTGTAACGGAAGATACACCAAACTCTATACCCGATTTGAGCTTGAAAAGGAATGCCCAGAAGGCCACAGCTACATATCTCGAGACAATGGCCGTTGAGAACAAGATTGCCAAGGAGGAGGAACTACAGAAGAAGCTACAGGAGAAAATGGACTACAACTGCAATGCCATCCTCGATTGCGATGTCAGTATTGACGTTGAGCGTCGTGCAATCAGCAGAGCCAAAAGCAGGAGAAGGCCATTCTGGATCCCATGGTTCATGGAGCGTCAACGCTATCTTACGTCCAAACGCAAGAACCTTCTGAAGAAGAACGCTGAGATGGAGGGAATCAGGAAGCGGCGTTGTAAGAAGCTTGAGGGGCTGGTGTCTGAGAAACAGAGACTTGCGGAGGAGCTTACTTATGACATCTCAACGAGACATATCAAGCCAATATAATACAAAACCCTAGTTGACTTCAATTTTTGGAAGGCAATATGTACATAGCCCTAATAAAGAGTAAAATGATGATTTGGTCAAAACAGTTTCGGGAAAACACGGACCTATTATCCTACATCTACGGAGTCTATCTCATACAAAAATGCAAGTTACTCTGATTCGTCTGTCACAATGACTTTGAAACTGCTTAGAAATCCCCAATTGTTTTGCACGAAGCGAGTCATAACAGCCCTTAAAGATAAGCTCTAGGGTGAGTTGATTATAGTGAGATTTGCCCGAGGATCCTGGGGTCAGGATAACATTCAAGTCCATGCTGAATGCCTCCCCTAAAAATCGTCCTGCTGGTCTCATGTAAGAAAGAAATCGCTTGCGCGGGCTTTTTGAATGGCGTCAAACCAGACATACGCCATTTTGCTGTACCCATCATCGTTGGGATGGGTGCCATCCATCAAATCATCGAGTTTGGGGCCATTGGTACTGTACATATCTGCAAGGACTATCCTTTTTTGCTCGGCTTCCTTCAGCATAACGAGGTCTCGGAGATGAGTGTTGATCTCCAGAACTCTCGAATTGACTTGCTCTTCCGCGTTTGGTAGTAGCGTTGATAAGACGACTGTAGAAAGGGGAGAGGTCTTCCATAGATATTCAAGAAGATTGTCCATCCGCTGTCGGAAAGCGCCAAGCTCATGACTCTGGATACAGTCGTTGGATCCGGCGTTGATGGTGAAGACATTCGGGTTGACAGTCGCGACCGATCGTCTCGCTTTACTCTTAATCTGGTCAAGTCGATAGCCACGCCATCCTTCGTGTTCGTTGTTATGCATCGACCCAGCCCTGCGTGAACCAACCATACAGACTTGATATCCATTGGCAAGAAGAAGATCTCGCAGGACCTTCCTGTATCCATTTCCATCCGAAGATCCAACGCCATATGTGACTGAGCCTCCTAGCGGCATCAAGTGTAATGTCACATCTGGTGGCGTTGCCTGTGTAGTCTTATAAACGACAGGCGCTTGGCCAATCTTTCTGCCAATCGTGGAGGCGACGTGATTTCGGGAAGGACATTGCCCTGCGCGAAAGATCCGGTGGGACTGATATATTAATGGTCGCAAAAGCATCGTTCATGCGATAAGGGAAGCAGATGAAGCAGGCCAATTCTCTTTCCCGTTTGCTCTTTCGATAAGTGATAAGAGGCCATGAGTGTCGAAAGTTGGGGAAATGCTGGATATTAAAAGGGCCGGGGACTGGTCACGACGCCGATGTCCAATTAAATTGACTGAGATGAAGCTCGTCAACCCGACTCCTCCAAAAACCAGCCATTGGAAGTATCCGCGCAGCAATTCAGTCTCCGCTGCGACGCATTCGCTGTGAAATGTGAACTCGTTCGGCTGGACGCAATGGTGACAATCTCCAGGGTTGGCATATGGATTCTAGACTCAAATGCGGCACTGAATGACTCATCAAGAACGCCTCACTACTGTTGTGTCGAAAGTGGCTGTCTCGGCCACTACGAGACGTGACCGAAAGTGGGGTCCCCGGAAGAATGACACTTCGCCGAACCTACCAGCTACATCAGTACTTCCTGGCCACAAGGTTGACGTTGAGGCTGCAATGGCACATGATGAGGTGAAACCACTTAAAATTATCATTTCTTTGGTCTGGGCTGTTGGTGGGATGAAACCCGGAAGCATGATCAATTGTAGGAGGGTGATACTACATATGATGTTTTACATTTCATATTATATGGGATACGGCAGTGCTTTCAAAATGGCTAACGTGCTTGTAATTATTTCGGCACGAGCATAACAAAAATCCTCCTTTGTCGTTCTCTCCAGCTTCTTATATCTACCGTACCCAGACCCCATTCTCGTTACGGTCAGCTTCACACGCCAGCCGTCATAAGTCACAGGCCAATCACCTCGAAGAAGTGTCATTCAACCAAGGCAGGGCATCCGACCCTATTAGCTTTGGCCTCCTCTCAAAGCTCTCACCGTAGCCATCTTGCCCAACGCTCGGGGTATGGATATAACATAGCGGAGCAAAGTGATAGTTGATTGCCATGGCTAGCGCGGCCAAGTCTCTATTATCAGGATACGCATCAACGCTGATAATGTTTGGATATGTCGATGCAGACATTGCTGGCCAGAGCAACTCAATGAGAGCTCGGTTAGCCATTTCGGCATTATGAATGAGAGGTTTCATTCGCTGGGTCAGGATCCAGGAGAGAAGAAATATCTTCGACTTTGGGGATTTCCGATGCTTTTTCATCTTGGTCAACTGATCGGCGGCCATCTTCTTCTGATGCTTTGTTTCGGCGTAGTGGTCGACTAGAGGAAACTGAGATCGTTGGAAGAACCCCTTTTTTGCAAACGCAGAAACGTCGACTGGAGCTAGCTTGATAGACTCTTGGGAACCGTTGTAATATTTCTTATCGATGACATCGTCTATAATGATAATAACAGCTGCACGACCAGGGATGAGTTGAGAGACCCGGAGTTTCGTAAGGTCACGAACATAGCTCCGGTTCTCGACGCGGTAGTTGAGCTTCTCCAGCTTCGTCATCACCTCGTTCCATTCTCTCTGGGTCATACGTGCGTGCTTTTTGCCTTTGAAAGTATCCGAGTTTAGACCGTGGCTAACATTGATGATGATAAGCTCCTTTTTTCTCTTGGTGAAATCGTTTACGTCCGCAATGATCTTGTCGAGGTACTCGCCATTGCCTCCATGCCAGTTGCCCCAACCAAAGCTAAAGTGACCAGTTGCCCACTTGCCCCCAGTCTTGGAAGGACGGAGGTCCAGCCAGCGAGCACCGTTTTTCAGTTGCTCTGGGATGTGGAGCTTCTGATTTTGGGCGTTCGCGGGGGTGCCAAAAAACGACCGTCTATGGAACCAGGACATTCCCGAGTTGTGTGTTCCGGGTATGGCCAGCTCCCGCAGTGTGAGACACGCGATGCGGGGGTAGATAGAGTGCATCCAGTCTTCAGGAGGGTTGCTTGACACAAGCCACGGCCAAAGTGAAGGGTTTCTAGGATCTTTCTCAGAGCTGGCGATGATAAAGGGAACGTTGTTATCCCAATGCCATGCCAACTTGTGAAACGAGCCTCGCTTGTTGTTGAGTGTCTTAAGCTTTGTAAATCGGATACCAGCCGTCTCGGACTTGTATTTGAACTCGAAATCAGGATCACCAGGCAGGTCTTTGAATTTGTAGCTTGCTTCACCAGCATCGTCCTTGTGGCCTTTGGCCTGTATGTAGATTCTATTGGATGTCCCTAACGCCCAATCAGTTCAGCCAAACTAACGATAAGACTAGTGGTTCTTACCTGGCTTGATGGTTTTGGGAAACTTGAATTGGTTCATCTGGTAGCTTACGTTTCTAGACAAGGTCATTTTCCAGGGTGTCGCGTTGACAAGAAGGAAATATGACCCAACCTTGTCACAACGGCGCTCAAGTCGTTCCAACGCATGATTCCCCGCAGTTCCAACATTTGAGCCAGAGCGAGCATCAATGGCAAGGGTAGCTAGCTCGGTTGGGGGTACAGCAACGGTGAAGCTAGTTAGAACGGAGACATCCAACAAGAAGCGATATAGCATTATGAAGTAAATGGAACGCTGGGAGGCAAAGATGAACATGGGTGGTAGGGAGGGGCATCACCATCATGGAGGGAACTCAACGTCATTTTAATAATGATTGCCGTGCCCCGAGTGACTTCACCAGCACCCACTTTTGGGAGATCACGCTTCTTATACTGTAGGCCAAAAGGCTAAAAACGTACGCTGCCAGGATGGTGATGAGCACATGATGTTCTTTTTCGCAGTACAAAGTTCTGCCCAAAAACATGCAGAATTGGCAAAGCCTCAATTTACCGCGCGGGTACAACGAAACTGTCGCACGATTTGATCACATTGGCAAATTTGAATTGATCATGTTTTAAGCCACCAGAGATATAAGCGGCAATTCATGGCGCGAAGATTTGTAGTAAACGCGTGGGGGTAAAAATTATGACTGGGCGCGTGGATTCAGGGCCCTGGCTGTCGTTTGGTGGAGGGGGACTCAATGCAAGCGTGATATGCTTGAGGGGTTGCAGGAAGCCTCAGGCGCCGCAAAACGGCAAAGAACTCAAATTGAGATGTTTGAGTAATGTACTTCGTGCCGTGGCTGACACGCCGCGACGCGGAAAAGTCAATCTGCTGGAGCTCAATGGCAATCCATGATCACATTTCCAGTCAAAAAAGCTTGAAGGAATGACCTGAGAGGAAAAATACACAAACGTTGACGAGTTTGGCTTGCTGAAAGATTTAACAGCTTATGAATCTATTTCTGTCTTTCTTAAAGTTAACAACGTTAACTGGCCAGGCTATCCAACTTTCCCAATAAGAACCTAGCAAGTTATTGACTACTTCTACAATATCATATCCCCATCCTTCTATAAACCAACAGTCATCAAGTACATGTAATATACCTCCATAGAATGCATATAAGATCAAAGCTGGGGGCTGTCTCTGATGAAGCAATGGAAAGCATTCCTTGGGGGCTAGACCAACAAACGCAAATGCTCCTTGCCAAGATCTATCAAGATCCCCAGTATGTTTAGTGGCTTTATCAGAAAATTGTTCCATAAAGAACCGACATTGCCTGAGAGCCTGGAGAGCCTTTTCATATATCGGCGCATCATTACTATTCTGCCAGATGCTCCTCAACTTACAGAATTGCTCATCTTCAGCATCGGTGGCTTCATGAGGCGGTTGTATTTCTTCGACATTCCCAACTGACAGGATGTTTTTCAAGGATGTAGAGCTTGGGGTCTGGAAGTACTCATACGATTCCAGAACCGTAACAATGCCTAAAATCATTGGTATAAATCCTATGCCAAGGATGCGATCCCCTCGGGTACCCCAGTCCAGATTGTCACATAGACTTTCACCCAGTCGGCCAGAGACGCCAAAGACATATAACAGATTCAGGGTCGACCAAACAAACAGGGCCTCAGCTATGCTATCATCGCTCTGGGCTATAGCCTCCCTAAACCCTTTCAGGCCTTCGTTATGGTATTGAGCAGCATGAGCGATATACCGAAGCCTCTTTTCAGGGTTGAGGTAAGCCATATGAGCGGCAGTTAGACTGAGGACAGCCTGCATGACAAACGGGTGCTGTAATGCTGATTGAGAGAATCCGACTTGGCAACCAGAAGCTAAGCTCGAGTTCTTATAAATATCCAGACTGGTGTAAAGAGTCCAATGCTGGAAAAGGGCCATCTCTTCAATGCTGAAGATGACGGGAGCTTGTTCGCATAGTGGCGTCGTGGTTATAGCAGGGGATGGAAGTAGAGAGAGACTAGGGATTGATGAGGAAGGATGACATGAGCACTGGCATTGGGACTGGCTGAATGGCTGTCCGGGTGTTGAAGTTGAAGTTGAAGCTGGAGTTGATACCGAAGCAGGCGAGGCTTCATCAGCGAGTTGGCTAACTGGCGAATGGCGAAATATAGATTGTGGGTATTGGCATTCGACTCCCCGTCGACGACAGGCACGGCACTCGGGTTTCTCTTCGCTGCACTGTTGTTTCAACAAGAGTTAGCAAGACTTTCCGCAGCGATATTACAGCACATCTATCGCCAAAATTACAAGCATCGATGCACTTACCTTAACACGGCGTCTTCTGCAATCCAGACATCCAGACTTTGTTTTCGTGTGTGGTCGTCGCGGTATTGAGACGACGACCGTGGAATCGACATCGCTAGTCTGCGTACTCATTGCGACGAAAGCATAATCAACGAACTAGCTGAAACAACCTCGAGGGGTGTAACTGAAAGCGATGGGATCCGCGTAACGAAAGATTGGTAGGGGGGTCGGATGGAGGCTAATGATGAGATGAGATAATTTCGTGTGTGTGCGCGGTGAAAAGCGAGAAGAGAAGATCAGGAGCGAGGCGCTGTTGAAGTGGGTGACGAAGACATTAGATAGGAGACTAGCTCAGAACTGAGCGAGGTAGAGCGAGAGCGAGGTTGAGCGAGGTGGGGTAGGATTGAGCGAGGTGGAGTGAGGTAGAGCGAGGTGGAGTGAGATTGTGACTTTTGCAGGATAAATAATTTACCGAGCTTAGTCTGTGTCTCCACAAAAGAATCGATTTCATCTTGTTGTACGGAGCCCTAGGGTAGATCACCATAGCGCAAATGTGTTGGCAGCTTCTTCATGCTGCCACACAGTGATTCAATTCGAATAAGGGGGAATAAGTTCTAATTTGAATAATGACTTTTGGAGAATCAGAAAAAATTTTCTTAGCGTAGTCTTGATCTCTTCCAAGAGGTCACTCGCAGGGGTTGAAAGTACATACAGGTCGCTATCAGCGTATTCAGTGTTGTGTAAAAGCTAAAGTGGTTGAAGGCTTTCGACATACCACACAATCAGAATAAGCATGACGGCTGCCATCAAAATTGCATCGAACATATATAAGAACATCTCGTGGGAGATGAGATACCCAGCATTGCCCTGCAGATATTCAACAACCCGGAAGATGCTACGGATAAGAATAAGAAGACTTGAACCGTAGAGAACATATAAGTGTCGCCTCCAAGGTGTAGTGACGTGCAATGATGCAGCAGTATGGGACTGGTAGAGTTGATAACGGTAGTGGAACAGAATAGATGTGCAGATAAAGAAGCCAAAGAAGGCTATCTGCACAAATAAACCAGCAAAAATCATCTTCTCACCTATTCTAGACATGTATAGAGTCCCCCCACACTGAACGCCTCCACCACCTGCTTGGAGAGTGAAGGCAATGTCATCGCCGGTCACAAAAAGGCGGGTAACCCATTGAACAGGCACTAATGACAAATGCACAGCATCCAGAGTTCGAATCAATCGGCCGAGGATCATATAAATTGAGGCAGCAAAGAGGACAGGAGCAACCAGAATCGGGATAGCGTGGATAACATAACCAGCGATTGACTCCTTATCGTAGTGCCCCCATATTCTGCCGGCGTACCCAACGACTTCGACTGTAATATGTTAGCTCGACTAAGGCATATGGATGACTCCAATGTCAATGATGACCTACAGATGCCTCCAATAGTGAATGCAGTAAAGTAATAAGCGCGTGCTCGAAACAGTCGCCAAAGATGAAGACCAGTAAGAATTCCAAAAATCACCACGCTGATGATTGCAGCCGCAAGGGAAGGAGTGTAGCGGTAAAGCTTAAAATCGTACTCATCGGCCATTTTCGGTAGTATTCGGCGAATGGCGATGTTGCTGCTTCGATTACACCGTATGGGATGGGCTCGGTAGCTTGTATTGAGTGATCAAAGGCGGGTGATGTGTGAAGTGCAACAGGGCGCGAACCGCTTAAATAAGAAGACTCTTACAAATCTAACAATGTCATTCTCTCTTTTGTTTATTGAATTTTCTTCCAAGCCATGCTGACGTAGGTCCAAGCCCCATCTCGCTCTTCAGCAACATACGTGAGCGAGGCTAAGCGAGGTACACGTTAACGCAAACGTGGAAATAGTTGGATTTTTAGCCTCCGGCCATTTTGACCCGTAATGGAACTTCAACAGACAGACCTTTCCCGCCGGTACATCCGACGCTAATCTAGGCCGTGGGCCTGGCTAACCAGTTCTTCCATTTCATGCAGTCTGTGTCATTTACTAGGCACCCCTGAAGTTACTAAGAAAAGGAGTGCTGAAACTTGGTCCCCGAGGAACGATTTTATCGTGCTTCAGTCTCTGATACCTACCTGTTTCTTAGCTTGTTGATTATTCAAAGCATCTTGTATCTCTTTTATTACTCCGTGCCAGTGACGTGCGCTGCTCTCGGAGTCGGCACGCAATAAAAGGTACCCGCTTTATCGAAGATAACAAGAGAATGATCATTGAATCTTTCCGTTACGAGGAGTTGAACCCTACTTGTATAATCCTACGGATGTGATGCATTATGAAGGTTTGCCGTTGGCGGATAGAAATGAGACGAAAGGTGGTGAGGGGGACTTTTGCGCAAAGTCCACTGCTTGAGTAGACCAGAGTTGGAAGACGGCCGACTTACCTGTACCCTGGTACACCTTGTGAAAGCCTATAGATGTAGTACCTATCCCTCATAACAAGCTCAGATCGCGATTTTCTTGTCGGCTTCGAACTCCAGCTCTTGTAGAGCAGGTCTTCGAGCTTGTACTACACAGTCAACTTCATTGCTACCACCTGGGGCCGATTGCATTATCTTGGGGGGATGCTATCTAGTCTTGGTAGTATATCTGTGGATTACTACATGCCATCTGGAAGGGATTCATGTCCTTAGTGACAAATACGGGATACCTTGTCTCATGTAAGCTTTAACGCAATACGCACACTAATACGTTCATTCTTTGGCTCAGAGTCATCGACGACAAATTAATCTGGCCGGCCGGAAATAGAAACCTATTGAGCCGCGCGCCTCAAGATCTCACAGCGGGTCTTCGGTTCCAGGGGAAAAAATCAATGGGCATTAGGTGCGTGTGGAGTTTAGCGTCACGGGAAAGCGAGCGAGTAAACGAGCTTTGCTCAACAGGCGTCACTGATGAAGTTTGAGGCTGAGTAACGCTTGGAATCTTCAAGGAAAATATTAACAGGCATTCTTCACTTTCTCCTTATCTTAAAGAAGAAGTGTCTCTTTTAAAAATGCTTCAACAAGTTATCTACTCCCTTCAATCATCCTCAGTTACTCTCAATTACTATTTTTTCTTGATTGCGCCTACGTTTATCTCAGGCTCAAGAATCTTTTGGAAACCTTACATTACCTTTGCCTTTGGATCCTTATACCCTTCTTCCTAAGCCTTCCTTGCCTGGTTGTTCTATGAACCATTTTGCTTGCTTTATTTCGTTATCAACCCTGCGCCGTTGACTGACCCGCTGCCCATGATGTTTCTTGTTCATCGAGGTGATGCTGGTGGTGATGATGGTTTCAGCCTTTACCATTACCACCCTTCGATAGCAGCCGCTGTCATCGCGGCCCTGATTTTCATCGGCATTACCATACTTCACTTCTGACAGCTTATTCAGAAAAGATGCTGGTTTATGATTCCTCTAGCAATTGGCGGTATCCGTAAGTCATGCAAAAAGGTCCCGTGTTTAGGTTTCCATCGACTAACCGTGATGCTTCACATTCCAGTCGAAGTCATTGGGTATGCAGCCCGTGCCAAATCAGGCCAGGAAAGCCCGAACTGGACTCTTGGCCCGTACATCATTCAGGCTATCTTCCTACTAGTTGCTCCAGCTCTTTTTGCCGCCTCAATCTACATGGAGCTTGGGCGGATCATCATTATGGTTGAAGGTGAATCACGTAGTCTGATTCCGCTCAAGTGGCTTACAAAGATGTTTGTTGTTGGAGATGTTGTCTCGTTTTTGCTTCAAGCAGGAGGTAAGTTGAGTGCTGTCTATTAATAGCTTCGTCACGCAATGATCATTGTACTGACCGCGTCTTCACAATAGGTGGGGACTATCAATCATCAGGCACCTTGGAAGCTGTAGACAACGGGGCCAAGATCATTATTGGTGGTCCTTTTGTCCAGCTTGTCTTCTTTGGCCTCCTCATCGTGGTTGCTGTCGCATTCAATTGGTCTATTGATACATCCCCAACCGGACGCTCACATGCAGTTCCCTGGAAGAAGCATATACATGTGCTTTATGCTGGCAGTGTTCTAATTATGATTCGATCTATATTCAGAGCTGCTGAGTATCTACAAGGCTCTGATGGGTATATCCTTAAGCATGAAGTATATCTCTATATTTTTGATGCTGATCTAATGGCTCTTGTTATGGTTATCTTTAGCTGGTATCATCCCGCCGAGATCTCGGCGATAATTCTGCAGAGAGGCAAGCATAACGGGATGGAGTTGGGTTTTGTTCCTGCTCAGCATTACCGTTTGACTTCCGATGTATAGTGTCAGGATAACATTGAGTTGCGGACGATTACTTGCTAAGTCTGGCGGGGCATGGACTGGGACTGTGGTGGCTTGCTTTTGGTCTTCTTTAACTGTTATGCAGTCATACAAGCCCTTTCTAAAATCGATCTTTAGAAATAACACTCAATACAAGATTATTGTTCACATGCCAGGAGAACTGGAAGTGCTACCAACCGTACATTCTGCACATGATTATAAGATATTAGATAACGAATGACGTGAAAACCCAGCTGTGTTTCTCTTATTCAACGTCTTCAAGAAATTGAAGTGCTACTATATCACGACACCACTCAGTATACTGTGCCCAGTAACTTCCTGGGATAGTATCAACCGCTGTAACTACTGAGCACGCCCAGCCCTTGATGAACCAAGAGCCCCCCAGCAAAGACAAAGTTGCCCCAAAGAAAGACAAAATAATAAGAGCAGGCGGCTGCCGTTGATGAAGCCTTTCGATATACTCCTCTGAGAGATGGCAGAGAAAGTCTAGAAGAGCATACCATCTGTCCATGTCGCAAGATGTTGTGTTATTTGCATGGCCACTTCGGGGTCTAGAAATGTGACCATAACAGCGCCTCAATAGCTGAAGAGCTGAGTCATAAACGTCTGCATCTGAGGCGTGACTGAAAGTTTCCCGTATCCGAGTAAAATAATCGTCTTCTCCAGCAAAGTCCCTTATATTGTCCACCTCGGTTAGAAACGTCGGATACTGGCACAAGTTA
Organism: Fusarium anthophilum; assembly: GCA_013364935.1. Classification (NCBI taxonomy): domain Eukaryota; kingdom Fungi; phylum Ascomycota; class Sordariomycetes; order Hypocreales; family Nectriaceae; genus Fusarium; species Fusarium anthophilum. The sequence continues at coordinate 168,765 of JABEVY010000077.1, forward strand.
ACCTTTGGTGAAGCGGCCCGTACTTGATGTATCCATTGAGGGTCGATAGGGAGTTTGTTTGGGATAAAATCGCATGCGAGGCTTGCCAGCGGACCATATATAGCCAAGGTATAGAAAAGATTGAGTGTCGAGAAAGTTCGAATTGCATCGCTGGAAGCGTCCATGCTATCGCAGCTTAACTGCCGAAACTATTCCATGGCGTGTCTGTGGTGTATCTCAGCTGTTTCGAGATACTTTCTCCGATGAACAGACTCACGAGAGGCAAGGTATAGGCTGACGACACTCAAGATGCCATACATAACGAATAGATGATTGACCCCAAGGTGAAATATATCAATACCACATGGGCTCTCGACAGACCAGCATTGACTGATAGAGCGGCTCGTATAGACTGTCCAATGGTGGGAGAGACTGAGATCCCGGATTTCGAAATCGCCAGCTCCATGAAGGTGTGGCGGTGAGTTAGGTGTGAAAATAAGCGACGAATGCCAGGATGAAGGACTGGGTGGTGTCAGGTGGTCTCCCGTTGGAGACAAGCGCGTTTCGTTGTTATGGAATGAACTCCCTCTGGTTTTCATTGACGATTTTAGGTGCGGGTAGTGGCAATCCATATGTCTTATAATGCACGACCTACAGCCAGGCTTTTCTTCTCCGCACTATCATCTCATAGTATCAGTATGAGGAGTAGACAAGAGACAACGAATAAACATTACCTTGATGTGCCGTTTCTTACATTGAGTACAGCCGTCTCTAGATTTTGTATGAGGTTTGCGATGGGGCCGTGTTTTCTGCGTAGACATGGAAATTTTTGTGGAAGAAGTAGCGGATAGTCACAATTGTAATAATAAAAAAGGCATCCTATGATAAAGACTTAGGCGGAGGAATAACGTATTTATGAACAGGACGACTCCGGTTACTAGCCAAGGCGGAGCGAGGTGAAACTGGTTTACTTTGAGTGGGAGCGAGGTTAAACGAGAAGCGAGATATTAATACAAAGGAGTCCTGATCACGTCACCCATGCCCCACATCTTCACATAACAGACATCCATTTAATTAAGGACCGACAAAATACATAACCGATAGCGTTCTAGAGCCGGATCTCTTGTACAAACCTTAACGTTCATGGTGTTAACCTCTTGCTAAAGCGCGAGCACGATAATATAGGATAATACTCCAGTTCCATGTTCAAACAGAGGCCGATAGATCTAGTTGGTCCGGATCTAAGCCAATGCCGCAAGCATGGACTGCCGTGCTTATGGGCCACATCACCTGAAGCAGTTACATGACAACGGGGCATGGCTCCGGGGCCTTGGGAATACTGTACAGATCATCCTCTCCACAAAGCATACTGGGAATCTAGTATGTCTCGTCATAAAACAACACATTTAGGAAGTCGAATAGTATTGAAGTCGTATCGCAAACAGTATGTCTACTTGATCTGGCAACTACATGAAAATCCCACCTGAGTATATAATTTTAGCCTCTTATCAAGACATTAAGCCATGGACCGTAAATACCTGCGAGCCCGAGCTTAATGTACGCCTTGAACTCACCGGCATACAGAGCTTGCCACGCCACAAAGTCCAAGTTTGCAGTTCTGACAATTGAGCTCTCCCTTGGCAGGGAAGTCCGAGCTTCGTTCTATGACGTAGGTGTCAGTGTCGGTTAGCAAGAATCAGTGGAAGAGAAGGGTTTCTTACGGTATCCTTTCCAAGTTATGACTCATCACACATCGGCATAAATAAGAACATGGCCGATCTCATGGAGTGAACCCATGATCACCATTAACTTCAGTCTCTTGTTGATAGCAAAATCGGAATCAATATCGAGGCGACCACTGATGAATCGGGAGAGCGGTGAAGATAGTTGGACGTCCGAGGCTGAGAAAGATCTCTTGAATCGATTCTGTCAAGTCTCGACAGGACTTGGTAGAGATGCCTAGTTTATGTTGATGACAAGACTAAATCCGATGATAAATGTAAGTGATCCATTCTGGAATGCTGTTGTGGTGCCTATACTAATCAGCCGTGCCGTCTAATGTTGGGTACAGGTAATCGGAGCTCTGTTCGGCTTTGCAAGCGATACTTTCTAGCTTTTCCAAGAGTTTAGGAGCTTCCATACGTTTCTGGACGTCAACTAGCAATAGGTCATCTTCAATAAGCTGGATGAGATCCGCCAAAGCAGTGTTGTCGCTGCAAAGTGGCTGACTTCGGAGATGACCGATAGCTTCGATGACTGCCGAGTGGATCTGTATCAGGTTGTCTGAAGTCTGGACGAAGAAACTTCCAAAGGCGTCCTTTGGATCATCTCGGGTACGCCTGGACTTTCTGAAACTTCTGACCGTGCTGTAGTTGAAGACGAGCCAGACAGTGAATTCCAGGAACATACAGCCCAGAGACCACATATCATACCGCCGGCCTCTTGGCTTGCCTTCTCGCTGATCCGACTGTGCTTCGGGCGCTTCGTATGTGACCGTGGACTGTTGGCAGTTTGTGGGGTCTTGCCTCATGCTGGTAATCTCTCGGTGGATTTTGGAGACTCCGACATCTGCAAGTATCAGTCTTCCTCTACTATCCATGCTATCATCATCATGCGCTTTGAGAAAATGAAGTATGTTTTGTGGCTTGATATCTCCGTGTCGCGTAATTTTTCCATGTAGAGCGTTGATCGCACTGACAATGCCGAGCATCTGGCGGAGAGACCACAAGATGAGTTCCTTGGACCGCGATTGTGAGTCATTGGCTTTCCAAAAGTCTCTAAGATCTCCACCACCAGCCCAAGGAAATATGAAATAGCATATGGGTCCTTTCTGACAAGTAGCGATCAGTTTGATAAGGTGTTCGTGGTTTAGAGATTGTGTCAGCTCAAGATTTGCCTTTTCGTTCTCGAAAGCCTCATCATTGTTAACCTCTTTGACAGCAACATATGGCTCAGGTTCATTCTAGGTCTTGTTAGTGCTTAAAATGCCTCACGGGCGATGGATATGATTACCGTGAAGAGTGTCTGGTGGGCTCCATGGATTTTGCATTTGTGTAGCACGCTGTTCGGGCCACTTTTGCATTTCATGATACAGTCTATTAGGGGAAGAGGGCATTTTGGGTCCAGTGAGATGTGCTGGCCGAGAAAGCTCAGCACAGGCGCTTGTACCAGCCATTGATAGTTCAGAAAGTCTCGCACTCTAGCCTCCCTCGGCCAGAAGGAAAACGAAGGAAAAGTCTTGCCAGTCTTGGAAGATACAAGGACGTTTTCATCATCTCCACTCACGGATTGTCGAGCGAGAGGAAGATCTTCATCCCGGATATTATCCCGACAGATGAGATCAACAATCCCCTGCGTTTCTTGAATAAGAACGAGAATGGAAAATACGATTCGGGCCTGGTTCAGTATTCTTCGTGGCAGATCGCGATTTGAGAAGCATCGCTTCCTAACGGGGATTTCCAACTTGATGTTGGCTTCAGTCACTCTAGCACTAATTTCGTTTAGTGGTAGGAATTCTGAGTCGTCGTGACAGGGGATGAGGCATTTATTTAATTGCTTGTAGAGTGCCATTCTGATGTTGAGATGGCTTTATTTGCCTGTGGTTGGCAATGAACGCTTTTCTTTTGGCTGACAATACCCCTTACACCGTAGAAAGATCCACAGGGGTTAAAATATTTCTTTGCTTTGCGATCTAAGGATGCAGAACATGAGTGGGCTCCTGTGCGAACTGTGAGGCTCTGCGGTTCGGCGGCCTCATAAGGCAGACGGACCTTTGAGCTTCTTATCATCCGAGCCAAATTGAGTAAGCTGGTCATTATCGAAGAGGAGGGGGAAAAGAAGGCGAAAAGAGCGAATTGGGTTGGTGGGCGCTTCGGGGTCGTAGCCTGTATTGTACACCGGGTGGAGAGTGGCAGGCCTCAATGTAAGCGAATGCACCAACAGGACACCACTTGGCTGAGAATACCCTTGCCGCCTGTCAGCAGCACAACACCATCCCGGACATAGCATGGCATTCTCACAGCCTGATTTTGCATCGGATTGAGAGCATCTATCGATCTCTCAACGATTGAAGTATTCAACCGCAACCAATAATAAAAATAGTACGCATCAAAACACGTTGCTAAGGCAGATTTTAAGTAGAACCAACCCACTGTTGAGGTAACAAGGTTGCGAGTCCGCAATGATGTAATCTCTCGGCTCAGCCGAATTGTGGCTGGGCCAGTTATGTAGAATGCAAGCCCCATTCGTCAACGAGGTGTGATAATGCAATAAAGACTGCAGAACCCTTCCACAATGGCAGGTGACATTGGCATACAGGCCCCAGGACACGATGACATTAGATCGAGCTACAAATACATTTAGTCTAAGACCCTCTGAATCTACACTAACATATAATAAGTTTATCTAAATCTACTAAAGAACTTTGATTGTTTAGGATAGAGATCTTACGTTTTCTTGCATTCACTTAATAGGTTCAACATCAGGCAGCAGTCACACAGATGTGAGTGCATGTAGGTCATATCACAGCGTAGAGTACTTGCATATGCATCAACTGTAGGTGATGCAACCATGAAGAAAAGTGAGGCTGATCGGTTCTTACGGCCAAAAGCAGTAGTCCTGCCATCACTCATTGCCTGCATCGTTTCTTGTCTCGCATGACAGCCCTTCTGTAAATTCATACCTGTCTTACACCGTCTCCGCGACTACGATGGTTAGATCGGATTATTTGCATCTTACAATACCTATGATCTCGGAAATTATGACTACTGTTTGGAACTTCCTCACTGGGTCCTCCTCACCCGAAGTCGACAAAACGAAACTCAATCGATTGCGCAACAACATTCGACGTTCTCTACAGAATAGCGTGATCAGCGAAACTTGCTTTCTTCCCGAAAGCGACATTCAAGGCCTTGTGACGCCCGACAAGGTAAAGCTATTGTTGCCCAATGCCAAGCCAGAATTAGTAGACTTTATATGCAACGATGCAAAAAAGCTCTTCTTGACTGCGTCCTTGCACCACGGTAACCTTCAGGACATCATGGGCACTTTCAAGGATCATGGCATGACAGACGAGCACCTCCCGATCCGCGACCTTACTTCAGAAGATAAGTACTGCGAGGTTCACACTGAAGGACTTCAAAGAGTTTGCAGTCATGAAAAGGCGTTGGAGGCTTTTCATCGCTGGGATGCTCATGATGTCTGGAACTTTTACAACGATCAATGGATGTTTTGTGCACCAATGCTCAGCATGGAATGCTCATCTCAAGAATTCCACCCTAAGCACATACTGCCGTTTACAGAGAAGGGTAAGACCCAGAAGGATGGCCATTTCAGTACCGTCTTTGAGGCTGTAATTCATCCTGGTCATCAAATTGGCCGTGGGTCATTAAAGGTGAGCATCTTGTTACGATAAAAGCCATCGCTCACATTTCAATAGCCAAACATAAATCAGACGCGGGTCGCTCTGAAAGAATTGAAAAGCCTGAGCGAGCCAAATTATAACGTACATGTATCATGGCTGAATGAGGCAAATGCACTCTTCCAGATTGCTGAGCTTCGTCACAAACATCTCATTAGTCAGGCCACTGCCTTCAAACAAGGAGAAAGAAGGTTCATTGTGCTCGAGTGGGCTAATGGGGGCACTTTACGGGATATATGGCAAAATGAGCCTCACGACAGATTTGTCCTAGATGGTGACAAGGTCATGAGAGTCCTGGAAGAACTAACTGGGATCGCAAGTGCGCTCTCAAAATTACATGGCACTAACACCAGAACGAGAACTGCAAGGGCAACATCCGCAGATCTCAGAAAGAAGAACCCTCCGTCGAGATCTAGAACAATTTTACCACAGGGCCAAGGTGATCGCTTAACTGTTCCAAAGATACGTTTCGAGGGAGTAAGCTCAGACGACGATTATGACTCCAGCGACTACGGTGAAGAGCAGCATTGGCGCCACGGGGATCTTAAGCCTGACAATATCCTCCATTTCAGAGATGAAATGTCTTCGTGGCTTGGAACCCTCAAAATCGCCGACCTCGGTCTTGCCAAGCAACATGCATTCGCTACTACCCAGAGACAGGACCCAACCCAGCAGAAATATACAACCTCTCACTACGAGGCACCTGAAGTGATCACCACCATGAATTCTCGAGTGCCTCGCTCACGCCGCTATGATATATGGTCTATGGGCTGTATCATATTTGAGTATACGATCTGGCTACTATACGGCTATGAAGAGGGACTGAAAAGCTTCTACAACGAAGGGAAGGATATCGATGCGTATCGAGAAACGCTGTACTTTACAGCTGATCTCAGCACAAGGCAAGCTCAAGTGAGTGACGCGGCGCGAAGATGGATTGACCACATCTTGGAAGTCGACCCGGAATGCAATCGTGCCACGCCAAGCGTGATCAAAGACCTTGTCATATTGGTTCGGGATAAGCTACTTGTTGTTGATCTCCCAAAGGAAAACATGAGCCAGGACGATATCAAGCGATGCCGTGCCAGTGCAGATGACTTGGAAAGGGCCTTGCAAAAGATCAAGAGATTGGCCGCTGACGATGAACATAAAGGAGGTACATACCTGTCTTCGGGTAAAAGTCGCCACGGAATTTCGGCTCCTCGTCCTCAAAAGGTTCGTAGGCAGAGCTTCCTGTCGACCAGTTCAGGCTCAGCATCGAAACCATCAAATCTGGTACGAGCTCTGGACTGACTCGTTGTGGCAAAGGCTGATACGAAACAGGATGTAGGTACATTGGCGGCAAATCGGAGGCGACATTAGATGGCTAACTGGTTCCGATCCCATCTTGTATTATAGACTGTGAGTTAGACCATAAGAGAGGGGTTCGCCAGCAATGAATCGATGATAGCTGATCTTGAATTTAGTATGTGAGTTATGTCCCTGCTACAATTTCGTCTCAAACCGCTGCTCACCACACATTGCCGTATCTTATAGAGTGTACGTGATAAGTACTTCTGAAGTGTTTGTTGAGAATTAAAGGGCTGATGCAGATTCTTTCCGTAGCACGTAAGCAATATTTAATCATGCTCTGATATACTGTTTTTATAAACTGACCTGGGAGTTCATTTAACTTAAGATTGTAAGTTTGCATAATAAACCCGAGGTTGGAGTCTTTACCCTACTGATCATGGTTTCACCGCATAGGCAGTAAGTACAACAGCTCTCCCTATACTATCATCATCCTGACTTGGACAGTTCAATGACAGTTGGAACCTGATGGAAGATAAAGCTATCTCTCTTGGAGTCCTGAAGCGTCACGAAACAGCCATCACGGACAGCATATCTATGTCTCAAGAAGTAACAAAACTATGTGACGAATGCAGAAAACTTGACTATCGGAGCGACGAACCTATGATAAGGGAGACTATGGCAACCATGAGATCCAAGAGTCAGCAGTGTGCGCTGCATAGCCTTGTTTACCGCTCTATTCCCCCATCTGCTTACAACAGCATGGAGGTTGTGCATGTTCGGAGATCTGACTCCTTACTTGTCATGGACAAATCGAAAATACCCTTACTCTCACTTTCCAAAGTTTCAGGTACGTAGAACTGTTACCAGACGCAGAAGTACATTAATCAACAAAGGAAAGCAGATAACTCAAAAAGAAACCATCTACACTCTGATGATATTTACTTTGGACTGCCCAAGCTTTTTCCACCCAAAAGTGCCCCATTTTACGGCCTCCTTATAGCATGGATTCAAGATTGCGACTTGCATCATCCCCAATGTCATCCCGCCGATAGATCACACGCCCAACCACCAACTCGCCTGATTGAAGTGGGTCAAGTTGATGGTGGAAGCTCGAAGGTCTTCCTTCGCGAGACGGTGAACGCCCAGTGTCCGACGGGAGGTGAGCTGAGATACATCGCCCTGTCACATCCTTGGGGCAATGGGAAAGAACACGATCATTTCTGCACTACAAATGACAACCTTGACGCTCGATTAAGTGCTGGTATTGACATAAAAGATTTCCCTTACACATTCAGACATGCAATCGAGGTGACTCGAGCACTTGGTGTCCCATATCTCTGGATTGATTCGCTGTGTATTATACAAGGACCTGGCGGGGACTTCGACACGGAAGCCAAAAGAATGGAGCTTGTTTTCAGCTCGGCATATTGTGTCATTGCCGCAAGTCGGGCCAATGGAACATCAAGTGGCTTTTTGTGGGAAAGACCTGAGCGCGAAGTGGTAAGGCTGGATGGATATCTTGCCCATGATTCTGTTTACGCTTGTGAAGCCATTGATAACTTTCAGCACGATGTGATTGAGGGGGCTCTGAACAGACGCGGATGGGTTCTGCAAGAGCGTGCTCTTGCGCCAAGGACCATATATTTCACCGAGAACCAGACGTATTGGGAGTGCGGCCAGGGAGTGCGTTGCGAGACGTTGACAAGGTTGACCAAGTAAGTTGCAAGCGAGATCCCAAGAATCGTCGTTACTGACGTTGTCCTTGTAGTAGCCAGGCTTCATTCCTTGGGGATCCCAACTTTCCCAAGTTGGCTATGAGGTCAACTAGAGGAGCAAAGATCCGCTTTTATGAATCACTGTACGGGCAATACTCGAACCTCAATTTTACCAAGATCCATGACCGACCCATAGCAATAGCCGGGCTAGAACAACGGCTGGTCAGTGCTTTCAAGACCGAAGGCGGATACGGTGTGTTCAATGGAGCATTCTTTGGGCGCAGCCTTTTATGGACAAGGGACACGCAGCGAAGTGATCGCCTGAAATTGATTGACTTTCCCCGAGATCAGAAGTTCAGAGTCCCAACATGGTCGTGGACAGCATACGAAGGACCCATCACATACTTTGACATACCGTTTGACCATGTTCGATGGACATACAACACTGCAGAAGGGAGGATTCAATCGCCATGGACGACTTTGGAGTCGGACTCTACCTCATTCTCACTACATACAGGAGAACTAAATGGAAGAATCGATCTTACTGCCCAAGCAAGGGAGACATTCGATCTGGAATCAGCCGAGACGCAGGGAAAGGTCATCTACGACGAAGGAAAGTCGCCGCCAGGTGTACGTAAGCTATGCGTTATTGTTGGACGAGAAAAGTCAAAAGATGACGGATGCAAGATGCAGGACCTTGAGTATTATGCTTTACTCATTGCGCCCTTTGATAATCCCAGCGATGGTTTTTACCGAAGGATTGGTATTGGCAGATTATTGGAAAGTTTGATTGACTTTGCTAAGCCTGAGTTGAGAGTACATATCTCATAGCAAGTCTCGGTAGAAACTCATTCTTGCTTAATTTAAGCTCTTGACAATTCTCATCGTATTGAGATGCACTCAGATTACCATCCTACCGAGTTTCTGTTTCTTCTTCGAGGAAGGTCAACTATGTCACACTAGATCTGGACCTCGTCTTCCGTGTTGGGGAAATTGGCTATGCAGTCGCGATATTGAAAGCCCTTGTAAATGGCTACAGGTGTTTTATGGTGGGCAAGGTTGAAGATAGCTTCATACGATAAGTTGTGTGTTAATTAATATAGGTATTGTATTATTATTGAGATATGGTTAGCGCCCCTGTTCTGTTGCCTGAGAAGGTTGATTGCTAGCCAAGGGGTTATAAATTAATTCTGAAACGAGCTACTTATAAGCCAGCTAGCATCTTCAGTAAAGTCAGTACTAGCATCAAAATCCTCCCATCCACCATCCATCGCCGCATAGCCAGTATTGTCATAGTGGCGAAAGTATCGAGTAGGATAGCTCCACGATCGCAGAGCGTTAGAACCTGTGCTATCAAAGCTCTGCTGCGGGCACCAAGTCGCATCCTCTGAAAATTGCTTACTTCCATCGTTGGCGTTGATATAGAGTTTGAAGCCACTATGGCGAATGAAAGAACCTGGAGTATCGACGGACTCTAGAGATAGACAGCCCAGAGCGGAGGCAACAAGACCTTGTCGTACAACCCAGCTACCCTTCTGCTTTGTGGATGTATCGCTAGAGGAGGAGATAACTTGCGTGTTGACGGTGGAGCCATCGTGGGCTAGATATCTGTTTGTGAAACCAGGAGTTGTCGCCTTGATCGTGATCGTAGACCCAACCTTAAGTGGTGGGCCATTCGCCAGAGACGTCGCGGTGAATCCAGCCTGCGCAATATTGGCCTGGACTGCATCCTCGGTCTTATCAGATGGATAGCCTGATGTAAGAACCCCTTCGTACCAAGTCCCCTGGTCCAAGTTACCGTTATCTCCGCCGATACCAAGAACGATTGCGCCCTGTTTGTCCATGGGATAGTACCCGTCAGGGCGTGGCCCGCTATAGTAGGTAGATAGAGATTTTGCCGTTTCATTGCCACCGCGAAGAGACCACAAGTTACTCGAGTCGCCTTTGAGAAAGGCAGTCACAAATCGTGACTCAATGGATGGGTCGCCTGGGTTATAGCCAGATCCTTGGCCCGAAAACAGGCCATTTTCCATATCAGCCATAATCCAGGGGCCAGAGCCTGCACCAGAACCCCACATAGTGTCATCACCGAAATAGATGGCCTCCATCGATCCGTTATCGTCGGCATGGTTCGTAGTTTCCGCATTGCCAAAATCGAAGCAACAGTTGCCATTGTAATGGGTCCCATCAAAGATTGCGTACATACCCTCTGCCTCATTCTTGACAGCAACGCCAGTGGTCTTATCATTTCTGTAACCAACCGTAGAGTGCACGAAGATACCATAAGTCTTTTGTCCGTTTACAAGCACCGGTGCGCCATAAGCGGCTGCAATATCATCATACTGCCCAGGGGCAGGGCCCTTAGAGCCACCGCCTGGAGGTGCCCTGGTAAGATGGTTCCCCTTGCCAGACTGATCGTAAATGATGGGAATGGCACAAGTGGTGTTGGCACAGAACGTATCCTGCACCGAGACGTCTGCCACACCACCGGGACTTGTAGGGGCAATGTCGGTAGTTTGGCCGTCAGAACCTCGTTGGAGTTGATAGAGCGGGCCACTGTAAGACCCGTATAATGCTCTGGTGGTTCCGAATGCCGCAACACAAGGAGTTCCCCCGGCAGCATAGATGTCGCATGGCCCCGAAAGGGCATGTGAACCAATAGCTGACTTGCTAGTAGCTGCAAGTCCAGCAAGAAGGTAAGAGGTTTTGCGGAAAGTCATATTCGTCAACGGGCATAGAAGTAATTTGCATGTAGGGTGATGTGAGACGATCTGGGTAGCTAATAAGAGGCCGTAGAGGGCATCATTGAGCTTTTATCCTATTAATATTTGGCAGCTTCTTACTTGGTGTTGAGCCGGCTCGAACCTTAGGTACTAGCGCGACTCACCTGATTGGGGCGCGTTGTTGATAACCTGGGGAAGTCGGCATTTATTGCAGATCATCTGGAAGAAACGGCATTTGATTGAGGCTTGATTGGAGCGCATTTTAAAGCGTCTGGGGAAGACTACATCCGCTCTAGTTATAGCTCTGACATATCGAAAGTCATCTGGGGAACCTGGGGTTTGCTCTTGCTATAGGTAGCAGATACTGCAGATCATCTGGAAAATACGGCACTCGATCGAGCCACGATTGGAGCGCATTATAGAGCGTCTGGTCACCTGAGGAACACGACACTTGTTTAATTATGAGTGAAGCGCATATTGAGATTATCTGAGGGACGTCGTATTCTCTCCAATTATGGCTAATATGAGCAGTTGTGGCGGTAATAGGACAACTTACAACAAAACAAGGCGATCCCAACAAGCAAAGAAGTCCTACTCTTCTACGTCTGATTGTGCGTACGCTGGTACACCTCTTTAGCAAGTGCAGGCTGGTATGCCCAAACTCAAAGGATCGGGGTATTGGTTGTGTTTTAGTAAGAAACCGCTTCCTGCGGTTTGTTGCGAGCCTGAGTTCACCTCTGGAGTGAAGTTAGCGGATCAATGACTTATCTGCGAATTGGGCCTACCTTGCTGCTCCACAACAATTAATATAGACGGCTCTTAGTTAAAGTACTGGATTTTTTCTACGGGCAAGTAATTAATTTACACAAGCCTGATAACCTGTTTCAATCCGGAGTTTACAGATAGAAACCAAGCAAGAAAGTTCAAAGACCTGTCTCATCGGCTTATCATGAGTACTTGATGAATGGAGAAACTCTTACACTAAATAAAGTATCTCAGATAACGGTGGATTGAAGACGCTAAACCACTTTCACCATTTCGCGACGTTACCCCTCCAACAACGGTACCCCACCATGATGGCCAAATGAGTTAGGTCTACTCGGAAATGTTTTAACCATCAACAATACATCATCGTCTTCATTCAGCGTGCGCAATTGAGAAATGACCAGCCTCAGGGTCCAAAACACTCGCACTCCCAGATACGGTCGTGTATGGTTGTGGCTCAATTCAATTGAAGGAGATTCCTTTCCCACCGAAGAGTCAGAACATCAACGCAAGCGACGTAAAATAATAAACACCGAATCAGACTGCGACAGTCAATTTTATCGCACCCCGACGCCTCCAGGATCATCTCAAGATAGCCGCTTCGACAACGAGGTAAATGCACAGGGCATTAATTCAATGCCAAGGAAGCGCAGAAGGTCGACCCACGATCAAGGTCTCATTCACTCGGACGAAGATGGCGCTGTTGAGGATACCCCCAGGGCATCATCAAGAGGCTTGAGGCAGGGAGCTCCGGCTCTGGACCGCGAGTCTTCAACGTCGTATGCTTCGTCTGGAGTCTCTGGCACATCATCACCCACCGAACAACTTCGCTATGCTGCGACGCAAAAGACGGGGTTCGACGACTTCAAATTCGATGACTTTATGGATCAGTTACCGCCTTCGCTCCAAGATTTACATCAGCAGCTTCTTACCATCGGTTACGGATTTGCGCTTGCTCCCTAAACGTTGAAACCTGAGCTTCAGGGGCTGCGTAACATACCGGAATTTGCTTTTTACGATCCCGATAAGCATACAAGCAATTGGCGAATTCCTTCCCCTTCGTTCATCCGCCAGGTTTTGCAGAGCGCCACCAAATGCGAATTTGGCCGTCACAGTGAAGCTTCGTAGAACATGGAAGTTCATCAGTGCGTTCTCGACTTTGCTTTCCGAGAGGCAAACGATGTTTCCGTTGGTGATTACAGATACTGCACCACTGCGCACATCATACCTGAGTACAAACCCTTCGGCACATCGTCCAAATGCATTGACTTCTGCATTTGCATCGAGACTCCAAAGGACAGTCTTGAACGCCAGAAGATTGACGATGCTATCAAGACGCGGCCTGGCCTGTCAATCAACCATACAGACTGGGGCGACCTCTGCAAGAACCCTATCACCCTCTCGATCGAGACTAAGCGCCAGGTCAGCTGGGAGAAGGCGCTTCTTCAGATCGGTACCTGGCATGCTGCGCAATGGCGGTCCCTCCGAGGGAACATCGAGGCGATTGAGTTTCTGGCTGGGATCATTGTGCAAGATCATGACTGGTTTTTCGTGGCGCCGACACTGCAGGACGGAAATTCGACGACGTATCATCTGTTGCCGCTTGGGAGCACGTATAATGCATTTGACTTGTACAAATTGCTCATTTCGTTGCAAAGTTTGGGTGCGTGGATCAAGGAGAAGTACTGGCCTGCTTTTCGGAAGGATATGCTTAACATCAAAGATCTTGAGCAACGAGATGATTGAACGATGACTGCATTTAAGACTATACCCGGCGTTCATGGCTAAAAGGAAGCGATGTCAATAAATTGAATTAGTAGTGAACCCTTTATTTACTATCGATATCCATATCAAGAAATCATGCCTATCGATGAATAACTTGGTCTAATTGTTTCCCATAAGGCAGCTTGATGTTGCCTCGTAGAGACGTCCAGAGCTGGGAACGACTCCACATGGTTTCCCTTTTGGCTACTGAATCGGCGAGTCCGCCTATTGCAAGTTCATCGCTAATAAGCACGATAATGAAATCCCCGAGTTGGGCGCTGATGGCCGTAAACTAGAGCAATGGTATTCTTACGCTACAATACTGCCATCACGTCAGATCATCACCTGCATCAAGGGGAATGATGCAGGAACGGCATTCTCTTGCTATTTATCACGCATGGAAGGCATGAGCTAAACTTTAGACATGGGATGGCTCAGATCAGAGAAGAGACTTTTACGAGTTACAGCTGAGAATGCTTGGGGGCTGAGCGTTCATCTGGCGCCACTTTAAGCTACATCCACTAACGCGATCAGAAATCACAAGTGGAGCTGGTTTCCAAGCTTGATTGGTGTCTCGTTCTTGCTGTTGACCAATGCGGCTAGTGATCCATGGTCCAGACCTGTTTCTGCATGGGTACAAGTCATTGAGGCTGTCAATAGTTGGCAATAGCGACAGCTAGCCATCTCAAATGCTGTTGAAAGAAATGGCTATTGACCGCCATGAGCTAGATAGTTTGTAGAAATGAGTCTAGTGAGTCAGTAAGCATTTCCCAATTCCATGGGTTATGTATAGATAGCTAAATCGCCGTTTAATTCTCTTCTAGACGTTTGCATGCTCTCACTAATTCTTCGGACCTAATAGTTTTCTTTCACGATGCTGTCCAAGATTGCGCTCGTGACCTTGGGCCTGATTGGTTTTGCTGCTGGTGGTCCTTGCAAGCCTAGCAGCCGAGCCACGGTAAGCAGCCATTTTGCAACCTCATCCGCTACGACAATCGATATTTCCGAGACTTCGACGGATAGCCATACAAACCTCGACAGCCTCACTATCACGCTATCTACTGAGACCACCGAAGTTCCCAGCTTGACCCTTGCCCAGTCATCAACAACAACTCAAGAGGGAGAGATAATCATCACCAACGCTATCTCAGGAGGCTCCTTCGCCAGTCGCGACCCCAATAGCCCAAGTGGCCTCACCAACTTCGGCGCCTCAGGTAATGCCGAGTTCCACCAAGGCGGATGCTACCGTGTTGATGGCAGCCTCGATGATGGCTGCGCAGCTTTGAGTGCTAATGGGGACGTCACCAAGCGAAGCTTCTTTGGCTCTTTTGCTAGCATCTTCCAGACTGTACGGTCGGTCCCGAGAAAGAAGTATACTATCCAATTCTTTTATCTGATTAGGTCAGCTGAAAGCCAAGGCTGTGTCGCAAGCGCCGCGTTTGGAAATTCAGAGTTCTTTTCTCAACCTGCTTCTAGCTCAAGACCATCGTGGGCCAGGGTACTGGGGGAGGTTGAGGCAGTTTCTAACTTACCAACCTTTGCTATCTCACTGACATGCTCTGGCGGTGGTACTTCTTCGATCTTGGTCGACTCCATCTTCATCTCGGACCAGGTTACCCCAGATACGATTGACAATTTCAAGCTTGACCTGGGTGGAAGCCCTCCGATCGATTCTGTCGAAACTACGACGGCGATCAGGGCTCAAGAGTCCCCTACCATCACAACAGGTCAAAGCAGATCAACCAGCACCGACGGCTTGGAAAGGACGAGCGCAGCGACACCCGTTTCAACAGCTTCTCTAGAGGTCACTTCGTCGGCTGCCACTGAGCCAAAGTCCACTAGCTCTGATCCCAAAGCCTCCAGTGCTACGTCAGGGACAGAGAGCAGCGAGATTACAACAACATCCTCGACTGAGATTACCTTGGGAAGAAACACTGATACTACCGTCGTCAGTGCACCCTCGACCTCGCTAGCTGCTGAGGAGACCAGCAAGGCCGAGACAACTAGCTCAGCATCAGAGAAGATTGGCTCGACATCTCAACCTGTCACTTCAGAAGAGCCTTCTCATACGACAGGCTCTGCCTGCAAGCAAACATGTGAGATCATCAACGACTATTACACACATCTCGATGACTTCGGTTGCGATCTCAATGGTATTTTCACGAATAGTGATGCTATTTATACCCTTCCTGGTGAAGAAGTTGGTGCGACTCAAACGCACTTGTACAACAGCAACGAGGAGTGTGCCGAGATTTGCGAAACTCTTCCGGAATGCATGTCAGCTGGATTCCAGAGACTCTCTGGCAAGTGTTTGTTCTCCAATACTCAGGTCACCCGAGAGGAAATACGCGACGGAAGAGACAGCCAAATGGTCCATTGGTTTGGTATGGAGTGCTTTACTTGCGGCTGCAGTTCAGGCGACACATCGACAACGGCGATTCCTACGACTACTCTAGTTCCCGAACCTACCAGCTTGACCACAACCACGAAAGCTACCCTGCCAACAGGTGTTTGCCACAACAACCGCGGCCAAGAGTGTGAGATCAACCTATCAAGCATCGAAAATAACTCTTATGTCTGCATTGGTGGAGGCGTCTTTTTAGGAGAGTCCTGGACAGTCCCTCGCTCAATGTATCCTATGCAGGAGAACGGAGAGCAGTGCGCAGCCATCTGCGACACTCTGGAGAACTGTGAATCCTCTGGCTACTTTGATATGGAGAACCACTGTCTCTTTACAGCAACTAAGATAAAGACGTCCGACTTTGCGGATCCCGATCCAAACTACGACGATCCTGGGTTAGACCCCAAGAACAGTGTTTGGAGCCATAGATCCTGCTATACATGTCCGACCTGCGTCCCCAGCAACGCACCTCTTCCCAAGAGTCCAACGTGCAACTACAAGCCTGGTGACTCTTGCACGCGCGTAAGTGCGGATGGCGTTCTGTGCAATTACTCGGGAATGTTGCCTGGAACTTTTGGCGCTCTTGGCAGTTATCCTGACCAGAGTTCTTCAGGAAAATGTGCTGCTATATGCCAGAAGATGAGCGGGTGTATGGGCTCTGGTTACAGGGACGGTAGGTGCATGTTTACAAGCACGACTCTCGCGGCAGGTGATTTCCTGGATAAGCATAATTACGATCTTGTCTGGGACGATCCGTCTTGCTTCGAATGTCCCGGCTGTTCAACTTAGAGATAAAAAATTGTGTTATTATCGAGGGACAATCCTGGCACAAAAATCGTCCCTTTTCAATTCAAGTCTATGATAAGCTACTTTTAGACTTTGGTGAATCACTTATCCATTCTGGACATTGGGTGTCATGTGATCCAAGGCCCGTATGAAAGGCTCTGATACGTTGACTTTCGTGAATAAGCCGAGTTCTGAAGTGAATTGCAGGCTATGCTATAACATTGAATTGCTTCTTGAACCAGGCAATTGCCTGTTCTTCAGCTTCCTCTGCCTGTCGCGTCTCCTTTGAGTCTGGCTCTGCCCTGCTTGCGCGAATTGAGAACCCATGCTTTGCTCCAGGGTAAATGACCACGCTTGTATCAACATCCCTGCCCTCCAAGATTGATTGGGCTTGTCGCACTTGCTTCATTCCCATCACGGGATCATCGTCGCCAATTGCAACTGAGAGAGGACGTGCGACATTGCCTATATCTTGTACGACATCAACACTACTTGGATGAGCAGTGAAAACTGCATCTGCTAGGGCGTGGCCACTAGCCGTTTTAGTTTCCGCTGTGTCATGGGTGAGTCTGATAGCGTGCAGTCCACCCCAGCAGAAACCTGCGATTCCAACCTGAAGAGCTACGTCTTTATGGTGATGGATGTCTTTCAAGAACCCAGTTACTCTCGGCCAACAAACACTAAAGCGGTTTCGAATCAGAAATGGCACAAAGTCCACCATGGTAGCAAGGAGATAGTACCTAATTGTCGGTCAGTCGAGTGATGCAAACTCTCAGCTTTAGGGTAGGAGGGAAGGAAGCTCACGGTTTAGACAACCAAGATCCAGTCTCATCCCAAAGGTGTGCCATGTTAATCATGGTCCTGACTGGTGCAGCAGTGTCTACAACGAAAATCATTAGTTGTTTTGCTTTGCCAGTACCCAGCAAAAGTCACACCTACCATTCATGAAATCAGGTAGATAAACCAGATAGTCGGCAGCTGAGGCATAATGATCCGCCAGAATCTGATTGTTAACAAAGTCAACACCGAAGGCGTCAGGAATTATGACGATAATAGCTTTCGCACTCTTGCCGGCTGGGGGTTCTGCAACGTAGGTCCGAAGGCCATGAACGGTATCCCAACGACCAGTAGGAGCGCCTGGATTGACATGGCCGGAAAAGCACTGAGGGCACGACATAATGTCTCTGTCTGTGAGGGATGCGTGGCAGGTGGAGCTCTGAAGATGGATCAATAATGAATAGTGCTCAATCGAATACCTATTGGAGCGACTTGATACTTATATTGCTACTGCTGTAGCTGGGTTGACTGTGTCTTGACAAAGTATCGTTTCCATGTGCTGTAAGAATAGGAACCCCAAAGGGTTTAGCTTAAGCGCAGTCAATTGAGCTAATGCAACGGATGACGATCACGTCTGGAACAGCCAATGGCATGGCTGATTGGCGTCAAGCACAACGCTTATCTCGGCCTAGTGATTAGTCCGGCTTGGAGTGTGCGATTCCCATTGGTTTTCGTAGCGGCGCAGCAATACGAGCCATTTGCGGCACGCTTACTGCATGACACTATGTAGCAGCTTATGCTTCTTAGAAACTCGGCTCTCAACAAAATGAAGGTCAACAGGACGTCTTGCATTGGTAGATAAGCATACCGAACTGGGAACAGCAGACTTCTCAAGCTTCCTGCATCGCGGACCTAGATCAGCAATGAGATATCATGGCGCAGAGGGAGCAGCAACAAGCAGCGGTCTCAGACGGGACACGCAGTCGCAAGGGATGTCTCACCTGCAGGATCCGGAAGAAGAAGTGCGACGAGGAGCTCCCAGCATGCAGTGCTTGCCGGTCAAGAGATCTTGCATGCTACGGGTTCAACGTGCCGCCACCGTCTTGGATCCGTAACAAGGCCTCATGGAAAGATGTCCTGGAGTCCAATGAAGCGAGAGCTCTAAGGACGGTCGCGGAGCTACGGTACAAGGTCTCGAGGAAGCTGGATTCCAAAGACACTACTTGTGGTGCGATGGGACTCTTGCTGGCCGACTCAGGGAGCAACAGCAACCAGTACGGGCCTCACCACTTCCCGAGTGGCTCTGGGGCATTATCGGGCGCATTCCATTGCGACACCTTCTCAGCACCATCCATTATTCAGTTAACAAATGGGATCAACATCTGGCAGCGACAACCCGATACCATCTGGTGGGACAGCAGGATGCAAAGTCTACAGCCAGGACCTGAAAGCTCTTCGCGAGAAGAAACGCGATTGCTCATGCTGTTCCTTGATGTCATACATCCAATCACGCATACATTCTGCAAGCTAGAAAGCAACACTGAGCGTAATTGGATGCTCAATCGAATCATCAGCCGTGACGACTTATTTAGCTCAGCTCTCAGTGTCAGCGCCTGCTTCGAGCACTCGTTGACTCAACGGGCTAGCGTGAATGAGATTGGACTATGTCCAAAAGTGAGCAGGCTCCAGAGCCGGTCTATTGCGATACTTCGGGGAGAGGTCGATCGTTTTTCTCTCATGAACCCGTTACCGGTGGAAGATTTTGTTTGGGCTGGGTTCCACCTTGTTGATGTCATCGCCCATTTGGAGACGCTCGAGATCTTCAGTATGCTCCAGGGTCAATGGGAGGTCCATCACCAGGCTGCAAGGAAGGTCTTGAACCATATTGAGACTTCTGTTCCACTCGAGAGCCGCACTTCAACATCAGTGATAGCAGACGTATTGTCCAGCTTGCCTGAAGGTGATGTACGACGACGATCGCTGCAACTTTCCATCTTTAACTTTATTTGGATTGATGTTCTGGCTACGTCTACTTTTGGTGCGGCGTCATACTGCCCTTGCACCTTCGACTACCTGCCTCTTCTAGATTCTGGTACTATCAGGTCGCAGGAGTTTATGGGTTGTCAGAGCCAAGTCTTTGCAATTGTCTCCAGAATTGCAAGACTTGAGCAATTACAGCTGATGCAGCAAGGTGAAATCCACCAGGAGTTTACAGGACCGGAATTACAACGACAATACTGCGAACTTGAACAACAACTTGACCATGTCTGCCGGGCTCTTCAAGAAGACATTGAAGGCCTGGCAAGTTTGCCCCCAGGTCTAGAACTCGATGCTGCAATGATCAGTGTCATCTGGGCTTTTGGTGCGAGAGTCTTGCTGCAAGTGGTAATTGCTCCAATTATGTTCGAGCAAAGTAGTATGGGTCAGACCTTTGTTAACATTTGCCTCGAGAAGCTTGAGGCTCTCCCTACCCGTCTTGTGATGCGGACAGCCTGGCCGTACACTATCACTGGCTGTATGGCCATGAGCGAGTCACAACATCACCGGTTTCGTCAAATCCTCCATCAGGTGCTGCAAGAAGCACAGGCCCCTGGAATAACATGGAAAGGACTTATTGTCAGGGAGGAGTGTTGGAGACTTCGACGAATGCACCCTGGTCAATCTTTCCGGTGGAGAGAAGCTATGGAGAGTCTTGGTGCCAGGATGATTTTGACGTAACAGTGCATCAGGTTGTACGGTGACAAATAGAACAGAGATTGTAGATAGGTGCCGGAAAATGCTTCTGCTCAAACCGTTGAACCCTACGCATATTGCGATGTTGGGAGCTTCGTGGCATGGTCTAGGTCCCAAGTTGTTACCCAAATTTCCATATAACCAGAGCTCCCCAGGTAATGCCACCGAGCATACCTGCTCGAGTCAAACGCTCGGCACCGTTCCCCGTTTCTTGGGACATGTCGGACGCAATCACGGCCGACGCTGATGCCAAGGCAGCAGAATCAGAACTACCTTTCACCGCATCGCAAATCTGCTGGCGCACGTCCCAGAGGCCTGATACAGGTACCGTCAGATAACGCCTCACACATCTGTTGTTGACTCACTTTTGAATATTTTGATAGTGCACTCATTCCCGAGACATTGTTCAAAATGGTCGGCAAACGCATCGCTATGCGAGCACATGCATTCTAGGTCAGTGCTGGCGCATCCAATCTTCTTTCCGGAAGTCCAGATACACTTTGTACCGCAGTCTGGAACTGAAGAAAGATCAGAAGCAAGGACAAAAGGGTCGGTGGAGGTAGTTGCGCTAGTAGTGTCTGCGGTAGTAGAAGAAGCCGCTAAGACGAGCCGAAAGGCCGCAAGAATAAGGAGATTACGGGAGGCCATTGGGATTCTAACATATGGTAGAAGGCCGAGGATACGTGAGACAGCATATCATTCCAGGAGTTTCGAGAAGTAGAATATTGAACAAGAAATCTATCGGTGTCAAAGACAAAATGGTCTTGCTGTGAGCTATTTACATGGCTCGGCTTTCGGCACACCGAGTATGACGTTGCGCAACTAAGCCGAAATAAGTAGTCTAACCAGATTGTTGGAAAATTTTCATCAACAGACTAGACATGGTCAAATTGATTAAAAGAGTCCATCTAGTCATCTTCTTCAAGTAATATTCATCCTAACTAGGAACTTGTAACAAAGCTAATAAGAGATCGAGGAGGAATTGTAGTCTGAAAAGAACCCTTTCCATTAGCCTTCAAGTGCCCCAAAGCAGTCAAATCATTAGAATTATCTGTCAGAAATGGCTTCAAGCTATGAGGTGTTCGGCCCGTGCCAGAAACAACGAGTTGAACATTGCGAGCAACGGTGTCATTGTTAAGCACCTGCGTCGCGACAGTACCGTCCGTGTTGAGAAATGAACTGACTGTGATCAAAGGAACAGAGCTCGTGGCTTCGATGCGACGAGCACCAGGGCGAGCAAATCGACTGAAGGATGCAAAAGCCCAGAACCTCTTGGACGGAATGACCTTGTCGCCGATCATGTTGATAAGAGCGCTGTTGGTGGTCGAGTTCTCGGCTCCGATCCAATAGAGGAACCCGCTGACGTTGGCATCGACAAGAGCTGTCTGGATACGGCCAGCCCAGGTCATACCTTCACCCTGGCCGCTGTTGTTGTAGAATGTGTAGGGCGTGAACTGGCCTGTGAGATCAGCCCACTCGGTGAGCCATGTCTTCTTTGTTGTTGAAAGTGGATGATTCGGCGGTGAAACGTATCCGTGGCCAGTAACGACGCTGAGGTAGTTGATCGCAGGATCAGGTCCAGCAGTCAAGCCAGCCATCATGTCCTCTTGCAGGTCCCAACCCTCGCCATCACAACAAGCGATAGTGAGATCATGAATACCTCGCTTTTGGATCGTCTTGCCCAGCACGCGTATGAAGTCAGCAGCTTGTGTGCCGTTGGATAGCATGCCAGCGTAGGAAGCGGCGAACTGAGGCTCGTTAAGGAACCCCAGGTTGGTGACCTTGACGCCTGACTTGCGGTAGAACTCAACCCACTGCAACAAATAGTCTGCATAGGCCTGCTTCCAGTCGCCAGAAGGGCAGGTAGCGCCTGCTACTCCGCATAGATACCCTCCATTATTTTCATCATGGTTTGTTTTCATGTACCCTGGGGCGGACCAAGCATCGCCATAGAGGAACTTCAACCCTCTCTTCGATGCTTCTTTAGCGACGGTGAGCTGACCACTGTCGTAACCGTCCCAGACGTAGTGTGGCTTTGCTCCAGGTGAGCCTGGTGAAAGGGGCTCGATTGAGTTCATGAAGTTCTTGTCAGAACTGTTGCTTGAGCCAATGCCATTACGCAGGATGGAAAAGCCCGCACCGACATCCTTACTGAACAGCAAGTCCAGTACATGCTGAGTCCCTTTTTGAGACAGACCGTCTTTTCCAAGAATGTCTTCGGCCCGCTGAAATGCTTGCGAAGCGCCAAATCCGTCAAGCTCTTGGTGTTTGACGTGACCATTCACAGAAATCAAGACTTCAGAGTCCGAGTTTGAGTCCGTGGGTAAGGCCGCCACGAAGGCTGGAGCTATGTAGCCCAGGAAGTTCAGGGCGGCAAGACCGCAAGCTATCGGACCCATGACTGTTCAAGATAAGCTGAAATAGTAGGGAGAAAGATATGTAAGAATCAGCACTGTTTGGTTTCGGAGAGGAACCTGCCATGAACCGGGTTGCTTCTCTGCCAATCAGCAAGAATAATCATTCCGCTACACTTCTTATAGATAACCAGAATGCTGAGCTGTCTCGACCTCGGCGTAAATACCTTGCCTGATCGACCCCTGGACATTAACATCATCCAAGGCGTCTGGCATCGGCATGCTCACCGGACCATCTGATGCAGCGTCATCATCCCATTCACTACAATATTACTTAGATATCCTTCAATAGGCTATATAGGTGGCCTTGTTATTAGCCGTTAGAGCCCTACATTATCTGTTAGTTAGGTGAACAGGAACAGCAAGCATAGTGGTTGTAGGTACTCTTGATGAGTTTAACCAGAGTTCTGGTTAAATTCGAGCTCGCCTTTCGTCTATCTCATACCCCGCTCAATAGTCAACCTCCCCGGACCAGAATCAAAGTCAATCTCCATCGATTGCGACTGTGGGGGAACATTTTCGTCCTTAGTATGTGCTGCTTCAGTGCCGAGTTTGCCGGCCCTTGACAAGCTCCACCCCCGCAAATGTCTCCACTTTCCCCCGGACTTGGCTTGGATGCGTTAACTGTTGCGCCGATAACTACCGACTCTCCTACCAAATAACCGCTCATCATGTACATAAGTGTCTCCTTGCTGGTTTTGCCATGTGTTCTTTTAACTCTGATACGAATAATAGGCTAAATCGAATCAAACCAGCCCTTCAAAAACCTGGGCGCCTTTAATCCCTGCATGCTCAGAGTCAGTCTACGGTGCCGTCTTTGCCGAAGAGCGAGTAGTCCACTTCCCCATGGGCCATATCTAAAATAACCCTGAGTATGCTTCTGCTACCACGCTAGAGTGGAGCCAGCTGAATCCTTGAGCATCATTGTATATGAAGAAGACGAAGATCCTACCTCATTTATCTGGATCGTTGCTAATAGCTTTTGTGTGTCTATCAATTTGACAGAATCTAGTAGTGCATTTCTTAACCTCACCATTCCCATCCTGCGCCTACTTCAAATCAACTCGTCAAGCATACTGAAACAATAGAAACAGTATGGCAGAAAAGCGCGCCGATACCATCGAGACGGCGCCACCAGATGGCCATCATGGCTGGACAGGCGACACCTCTGCTGAGGCTCGCGCTGCTACAGAGGCAGAACATTCCCTCAGCATCCGCCAGGCCATCCAGAAATACCCCAAGGCCTGTTTCTGGTCCTGCGTTGTGTCGCTTGTAATCATTATGGATGGTTACGACACAGCCCTGCTTGGATCACTTTTCGCCTTTCCCAACTTCCAACAACGTTTCGGCGTCCCCAACCCTGCGAAGCCAGGTACCTACCAGCTCGAGCCCAAGTGGCAGACAGCTCTTGGCTTGGCCAGTTCCCTGGGAGGCATTGTTGGTATTTTCTTCAACACGTGGATGACGGAGAGGATCGGACACAAAAAGACTCTTCTGATCTCTTTATTCTGGCTGACTGGAACCATCTTCATCTCCTTCTTTGCCCCGTCAGTCGAGGTTCTGTTCGTTGGTCAACTACTTTGTGGACTGGGATGGGGTGTCTTCACGACAATGGGACCTGCGTATGCCTCTGAAGTTGCGCCGGTTGTCCTTCGTGCGTACCTTGAAACATATGTTGTACTATGCTGGGGCATTGGTCAGCTCCTTTCTTACGCTGTCCTGGACTCACTTGTTGGCAACACGAGTATCTGGGCCTGGAGAATTCCCTTCGCCGTGCAGTGGGTATGGCCTGTCATCATCGCACCTCTAATGTTCTTTTGCCCCGAGTCTCCTTGGTGGCTGGTCCGTAGTGGAAGATTGGAAGAAGCCAAGAAATCCCTGAAGAGGCTTACATCGATGTCAGACCAGGAGCTTCAGAACCAGCTGTCTCTCATGGTGGAAACCACCGAGCTGGAGCGCAGCATCACAGAGGGAGCTTCGTATCTCGACTGCGTCAGGGGCTCCAACCTCTGGCGCACGGAAATCGCGTGTGTTGCCTGGGCCAGCCAAGTCCTGGTTGGCTTCGGTGTCTCCTCTTATGCCACTTACTTTTTCGAACAAGCCGGCATGTCGACCAAGAATGCTTACAAATTGACTGTTGGCCAAGGTGGTCTACACTTTGTCACCGTCCTTCTGTCTGTTTTCATCATCGCGCGACATGGACGGCGATCGATTTACATCTGGGGCTGCCTCTTTATGTCCGCTGCTATGTTTATAATTGGCTTCGTAGCTATCCCGCGCCAAAGCAGTGCCACAGGAGGCGTCTCTGCGGCCTTCTACTACGTCTGGTACTCTACCTACGAAATGACCATTGGTCCAATCGCCTACATCATCGTCGCCGAGGTCTCCTCTACACGCCTGCGCTCTAAGACAATTGGTCTGGCTCGTAATGCCTACAACGTCATCAATATTGCTGCCACATGCGTTGTTCCTCATATACTTAACCCCACTGCTGCAAACTGGAAGGGCAAGTCTGCCTTTCTGGCTGCGGGGTTTTGTATCCTCTGCGCCGTTTGGGCTTGGTTCCGCCTTCCTGAGCTGAAAGGCCGCACGTACGAGGAGCTTGATATTCTGTTTACGAAAGATCTATCTGCTCGAGAGTTTAAGGGCTACGAATTCGATAATCATATCGATATTGATGAGAAGCTGGGTGTTGAGCATAAAGAATGAGTTCACGTCTCTGAGATGTTAAGGGGTTTGAGGCTTTAGGAAGTAAGCTTGCTAGCTACTGTAATTTATTTAGTTTTAGATGGGAAGGTATAGTTAAGTTACAAATATAGCAATCCATTCTTTCAGTTTTATATTAGTTCCTCATTTTGAGACTAGCTTTGCCCTCTATAATGCCTTGCACTTTAATGGCCATACCTTTGGCCAGTCTTTATTGCCCTCAAATGCACATTAAACAGTTTGAGATTCTATCTTTGTCTGGAAGAGACAACTGTTTTCTTGTGGTTAACTCAAAGGGCGTGCTAAGCATGAGTCACACTTCAGGCTCACTATACACTGTCAGCTGACCCTTTAACGCGAAGGCATTCCTCTTAGAACTTGGGTACTCAACGTGGTTGTTTCTCGGCCATGGGTTGTATCTCATGGAGAGAATGCCGATCTGCAGGGTAGCCCTGGCTAAAACCACGATCTGCGCAAGACCTCGTTGGAACTAGTGTGGGGTTGGGGTAATGCAACGTCAACTCCCCTCTTTCATCCAGCACATTTAACCGGGCCTAGTATCGAAATCGGCTACGAAATGCCGAAGGAGACTGCGTGGGGGATTAAAGTGTCACTCATATTCTGTGCTTTTACCCGCTTTAGCGTAAGAATCGGCTGCCAGATGCCGAGCGTGACCCGCTCAATCTGGCCGCTCAGCTAATGAGGTGCGTGTGTTGCCATTGGACCCTGATTCCTCAGCCTGACATACGATATTCTCCATTATCATGGTTTGCGTTCACATGTGCTCCAAGCATGACATCTCGATTGCCCAAAGTTATCCGCCGAAATCGCTCCTTGCAATCAATCCGTGGCTGGTCATACTCTTAAGAGCTGGAATCCCTCGACCTCCTTCATGGATCACGAGTTCAACAGAGAAGTCTGCATCTAGTAACAAACATCGCAAAAGCCTTGAGAATGCTTCAACCAGAGACTGGAATTGACGCTTGGCTGCGCTATGCCCCTCTATCCGAGGGCTTGCGCAGCCTTCATAAGCCAGTTTTCAGCATCATTGCTCTGAGCACCAACCCATCAAGTCCAGTCTTTGTCGCTGGAAAGGAGCTTCAATGTGGCCTCGAACGTATCCTCAGACAAAGCGTACAGGTTGAATCTCGCCTTGACGCTGACACTGGACGTTCAATTATAGTCGGCACTTTGTCAACACTGCAGGCGAATGGAGGCGATCGCCTCCTTCAGTCGGTACCTGCCCTTGATGAAGATGGGTTTTGGCTTGACATAAATGTTGACGGAAGCAACGGCATTCACATTGTCGGCCAAAACGAGCGTGGAGCTCTTTATGGAGCATTCGAATACCTCTCTCTTCTTGCACAGGGGAAACTGGCCAAGACCAATGTCCAACAGGCATACAATCCCGCAGCGCCTATCAGATACGTCAATGAATGGGACAACCTTGACGGCAGCATAGAAAGAGGCTACGGAGGGAAGTCCATCTTTTTCCGTGACGGCGAGGTCTTGAAGGACTTGTCTCGCGTTCGCCAATATGCTCGATTATTGGCCTCAATCCGCATCAATGGCTGCATTGTGAACAACGTCAACTCAAGCCACAATCTTCTCAACGAAACTAACCTCGATGGGCTCGGTCGAATCGCCGATATAATGCGTCCCTACGGAGTACGTATTGGCGTTTCACTTTTCTTCGATACTCCTCGAGGCCTTGCTCGTCTGCCAACATCAGATCCCCTTGATCCTGATGTCATCAAGTTCTGGGAGGATATCACGGCCAAACTGTACAAGCGTGTCCCAGATATGCTTGGATACACCATCAAGGCCAACTCAGAAGGTCAACCGGGTCCTCTGACATATAGTCGCACACTTGCACAGGGAGCCAACATGTTCGCCCGTGCCTTGAAACCTCACGGTGATGGCATCGTCATGTATCGAGCTTTTGTTTACAACCATCACCTGGATGAGTCCGATCTCAAGAATGACAGAGCCAACGCCGCAGTTGAGTATTTCGCTCACCTTGATGGCGAGTTCGAAGATAATGTCATCATCCAGATCAAATTTGGTCCAATAGACTTCCAGATTCGTGAGCCCCCCTCGACTCTGTTCGCCAATCTCCGGAAGACTCCCGTTATCTGTGAGTTCATGGTGTGTCAAGAGTATCTCGGTCAGCAGTCACATTACGTGTACATGGCCCCAGAATGGGAGACGATTCTCGGCTTCGACATGCGTATTGACGACAAGCCTTCCCTTGTAAGAGATATCGCCTCTGGCAAGGTCCATGGTTTGAACAAGGGTGGTTATGCTGCAGTGACCAACATTGGGGATGACCCTACATGGCTGGGACACCATCTGTCTATGTCAAACCTGTATGCATACGGTCGATTGTGCTGGGACGCGGCTGCTCCAGCGCAGGATATCCTGCTGGATTGGATTCGCCTGACATTTACTGCGGAGAATCAGAAGGTGATAGACACCATCCGCGAGATCGGAATGGAATCCTGGCCTACATATGAAGCCTACAGCGGTAATCTCGGGATTCAAACCCTGTGCGACATCCTCTACACGCACTACGGCCCCAGCCCGGGTTCACAAGATGGAAACGGCTGGGGCCAATGGACTCGTGCCGATAGCAAGGCACTCGGCATGGACCGCACAGCTGCCACTGGGACGGGTTATGCAGCTCAATATCCACCTCAGGTCGCTGCTCAGTTTGAGAGTATCGAGACAACGCCAGACGATCTACTTTTGTGGTTTCATCACGTTCCGTATACGCACAAGCTCAAGTCTGGTAAAACCGTAATCCAACACATATACGATGCCCACTACGAAGGTTCCGCAAATGCTCAGACATTTGTGACCAGGTGGGCAACTCTGAAGGGCCTGATAGACGAAACCCGTTTTGAGCACGTTGCCTTCAAGCTTGCGTATCAAGCAGGCCACTCACTCGTCTGGCGTGACTCGGTGAACAACTTTTATCTGGCCAAGTGCGGCATCCCGGATGACAAGAACCGTGTCGGGAACTATCCGTGGCGTATAGAAGCCGAAAGCATGCAGCTAAATGGCTATACCATTGTTGGCGTGACGCCTCCAGAAGCAGCGTCTGGTGGCCGTGCCATCGTAGCATCATCGTTAGAAAAGGCTGTTGCAACCACGACACTAACGTTCCCCTCAAGAAGGTATGACATTGCTGTCAACTATTTTGATCACACTGGTGGGCATGCACGGTATGAGGTTCTTCTAGATGGAAAGGCTGTCGGAGAGTGGACAAGTGACCTTGACACACGGCTCGGCCATGACTTTTCAGAGTATCTAGACGGACATTCAGCCACCAGAGTTTACTTCCGTGGTGTTGATGTCCGAGAGGGTTCCGAACTGACAGTGATCGGTTACCCAGATGGAAAAGACATGGCATCACTTGATTATGTCTCGGTTTTACCGGAAGGCGTAGTGGATTGAACAACCAGTGCCAGTAAGGCTAACGGGTTCTATTGCGAACATTCAAACGTATTCTCAGGTACGGCACTGGGAAGCTTCGCTGAGTAGACTCAGCTTAGGAAGTATTTAGTCTTATTATCCAAGACTAGACACGATTGATTACATCCAGTGTTCGATTATTGGCGTTATCAGAATTCAGATAATTGATGAGGTAGTACTGCACATGCATGAAGCTCAAATCTTATTGTAGGATAGCATATCAAAATAAATTTGGGAAAAGGTATCCTAGACTCAACAGAGATATCCTAAATTTATGCAAAGTTACCTAAGTCTCTTCATGATGTAGGATCAAGGTCCTAATCTTCCAAGACTGAAGCTCCGACGTGTGATCTCTCCACTTATGGCACCTCTGCATTTAACCGGCATTAAGGTTCATCACTTGAGGGGTTTTCTGCATTAGCTAAAATGAGACCTTCAGCACCGAGGCCAAGTCGCGTGCCCTTTTGTCACCCCCGTTCTTCGCAATCAAAACCTCACTCACAGGCGACCTAACCCTTGGAAGAAAGCGACAGGTGCATGTACGACTTTTGACACAGAGAAACGCCTGTCATTTCTCCGAGATGGAATCTCCGTTCAAGTGGGTGACAGTCTGGGCACCAACACCTCAGCCTACTGAGGAGGCAGATATGCCATCCTGTCTATATGTAAGGCAGGCCAAACTATGCTTCGCTCACCACTAATAATTCACCAGACGCAGCATGAGGTTGCTTTCCAGAATACCACCATCCGACAGACTTTGAGAGTGACAGCAGGCGGGGACTATATCCGGATTCGCCTGTCGAACCTGTTTGGGCTGGAGATATTGCACATCTCAAGCGTTGTGATTGCTGTTCCTCGACCGCATGACTCACTCAATCCCGGTGGTTCTCCCTCTATCATTAAGGACACAGCACAGCAGGTTTTATTTGATGGCGAACAACCGACCTCAGTGCCTGGCGGCTCCCACGTGGTATCAGACTCTCTCAAATTCCCAACCAAGGCGGGACAAGTCCTGTCAATTACCATCTTTCTCCAGAAAGGCCATCATTCTCAACAAATAACCTCCCATCCTGGAAGTCGCACAGACTCCTGGCTTTGTCATGGCGACCAGTCGATGGCATCTGAACTCTCCGGCCCTGACTTGCAGTCGTCGACACATTGGTATTTCCTCTCTGGAGTCGAAATATGTCTAGATGCTGCTCATCATGGAACCCTGGTTCTCCTGGGCGATAGCATTACCGACGGGCGCTGTAGCACGGATAATGCAAATGACCGCTGGCCAGACCTTCTATTTGAACGCATGCAGCGGCATCCATACGCGCAGAATATTGCAATCATTAACCAGGCCGTGGGTGGTGGAAAGGTTCTACAAGATGGAAAAGGACCAAGTCTTTTGAGTCGCCTGGATCGCGACGCTATTGCTCAGCCAGGTCGACGTTACATCCTAGTTTTCCATGGAGTAAACGACCTTGGAACGGCAGATTCTGACTTAGTATCCTTGCAGGAGGTCACAAGGGCTCTCAAAAAGGCTTATCGCCAGATTGTCTCGCGCTGCCATGCGCACGATTTGCATGTCTTGGGTGCCACTATTGGGCCGATGGGTGGTAACGAGCCTTATGGAACCTGCGAACTGCGTGAAAGAGCGCGCCGGGATGTGAACGATTGGATCAGGAGGTCTGGCGTATTTGACGCAGTGGTAGACTTTGACTATGTCCTGCGATCTACTAAAGATGTTGGTCGACTGAAGGAAGAGTATGACTCTGGAGACCACTTGCACCCAAACGTTGCAGCGTTCCAAGCGATGGCAGCTGCCTTTCCATTGGACGTATTTGAGCCATTCGACCCAGTTGAGGCTTCTCGCTGAGAGCTTACATGGACAGTTCGACCCATAACTTTAGAGACTGTAGGAGCTCTTCCTCCACTTAAAGGTTGATCTTCTGGCCCCACATGAATCCCAAGTCCCTTGGCCGCTCCTTGCTTCTCTTGTTAGTGGCATGTACATCCAGTAGTTTTCGAAACCGCTAAAATCATGATTTTGGTGTCCAGCTCCTCGAGATTGCCATTGTCAAAGGAGGTATCTGGGCATATGATGCTTGGGGCTCCTGAGTTTGTGATGCTATTACCCACACCATGTAGCCGCTTTCAGGCTGCAAGGGAGCGAGTATCCGCATCACATGTAGCATTGATCTATACTAATTGGCCGGTCAAAGTCTTGGACTGGCATAAGAAGCTAGCGTAGTCTCAATCTGGCTAAACAGAATATACCAGCATATAAAACGTGGTCTATACTTATTCTTTTTACCGAATGGCAACTAATTTTAATATGAAAACTGGGCTTCTCACAACTAAAAAGAAGTCAATATCTTGCCATAGCCAAGCCGTGATATCCATGTTGTGGATATCACAAGTCACATGGCTGGCATAAGAACTGTAATAGGCCAACTCGGAAGTCGGAAGTCGATGACAAGACTAGCGCTTCTGGTTATTTACCCAATTGGGACGACAAACGGGAAATCGGCAAATTTCTTGTCTTACATGAGAAGGGATCTACCAGGTATAAGGTCAACATTTTCGCGTTCAAAATTTGTTCAATTTCTGTAATTCCCTGCACCATAATTTCTCATCATGCCTGACACTCAACCGGATGAAATCGGGAGCACGAACGATGCTCAGTATGAAAGCAAGACCGCCAATCCTTCCATCAGCGTTGAAGGCATGACGCAAGATGTCGTACACCGTCGCCAAAGAATATCAGACCTCTTTACAATTCTTTGTGCAGGAGCAGCACTTATCTCAGATGGCTATCAGAATAACTTGATGACTATGTCGAATGTGCTGTTCAAGAAGGAATATCCTGAGCAGTACACTTCGTCTGTCAGTACTCGGGTATCCAACGCTCTCCTCGTTGGTGAGATTCTCGGTCAGATTGCCATTGGTCTCACGTGCGACTACCTTGGACGAAAGACAGCCATTGTGCTGACCACAATGTGCATTGTTGTCGGCGGTATCCTAGCCACAGCGGCACACGGCACGACCATCGATGGAATGTTTTGGATGTTGACAGTTGCTCGAGGTGTCGTTGGTTTTGGAACTGGTGGCGAATATCCTGCAAGTAGCACATCTGCTTCTGAGTCTGCCAATGAGCGAGCACTGGACAAACGAGGACCGATATTCATCCTTGTTACAAATTTGCCGCTATCTTTTGGAGGTCCACTTGCGGTGTCTATTTTCATGATTGTTCTTTCAGCCGCTGGAACTGACAATCTCTCGACTGCGTGGCGTGTCTGCTTTGGAATCGGGATCTTGCTACCCCTCACTGTTTTTTATTTTCGTATACGCATGCTCAACTCAAAGCTCTACCGTCAAGGTGCCATTAAACGAAGGGTTCCTTATGTCCTCGTTCTTCGCTACTATTGGAAAACCCTGATAGGCACCTGTGGTGCTTGGTTCCTCTACGACTTTGTCACATTTCCAAATGGGGTCTTCTCGGGCACCATCCTTGCCTCGGTCGTACCTGAGGGCGGCAACATACTCCTACACACGGCAGAATGGCAGCTACTCCTCGGTTGCATTGCCCTGCCTGGTGTATTCATTGGTGCTTGGATGTGCGACAGAGTCGGCAGGAAAAACACCATGATGATAGGGTTCGCGGGGTACTTGGTGTTTGGCCTGATCATCGGCTGTGCATACGACCAAATTACCAAGATTGTCCCCTTGTTTGTGATCTTCTACGGTCTGATGCAATCTTCTGGAAATCTCGGCCCTGGAGATATGCTTGGTCTGCTCTCCTCCGAGAGCTACGCCACGAGTGTTCGCGGAACGTGTTACGGCATCAGTGCAGCGCTGGGCAAGACTGGAGCAGCTGTAGGAACGCAGGCTTTTAAGCCGATTCAGCTGAATCTAGGGAAGCGTTGGACATTTATCATTGCTGCAATTTGCGGAGTGACGGGAATTTTGGTTACGTATTTCTTTGTCCCGAATGTCACGGGAGAGGACTTGAGCAAAAATGATGAGAGGTTCCGTGCATACCTTGTGCATCATGGGTGGAATGGGGAGATTGGGGAAGGGGACTTGAAATCTTCTGCTGATGGCATCAGTCCAGTCATGGAGGGGAAAACAAATTCTTGATCATCACGAGTAGCCAATAATAGGACTACTCACGAGGTGCAAGCACCCCAACATTCAAACTGCATGTTCAAAATCTAATCCTAAAGCTCATCTATAGCGTTGACCAACTCTTTTTGGCCACCAAACTGTTTGCCTTGAGGATCGTTAAAAATTCATTTACGCCGCCAGCCAACACATGACTTTGCTCGTACCCTGGACCTCCAAATCGCCCAAGTTTTCTCTCTTTCCGACCCGATCAACGTACTGAAGGCGCTAGTCCAAATATAGATAGATACCCAAGAAAAAGCGGACAATCATTACAGTGCGAAATACGGTGCAAACTGATAAATCCGGCAACTTGACTCCATACACCCTAGGTGAGGAAAGAAAACACAGGCCCTTGACCCTAAGCAAAAAATACATTTAGGTAAAACTAGCCTAAGCTTAGCATCTACTAAGTTTATCTTAATATCTTACATTAAGGTCCGGTTTTTTCTTGCTCCCTGAGGACACCACACCATGCACTTGCACAGTGCACGGGACAAGTATTTATCATACGTTAATTTAGAGTCTAGAGATGCAGGATGGAGGACTCATCACAGCCCAGACTCATATTGTCATCAAAGGTCATTCTCTAAATGGATTAGTGTGCAGAATCTAGCCCCCGTCCAACAGCGCTTGTATTGCCATTTCAAGCTTCCCAGCTCTCTTGGGAAACAATGTAAATTGCTTGATTATCGGTACCGGGCACGTTCCCCTACGTAGGTCCGATTCCATTGGTAACGTTTTGAAGCAAAGTCATCATTAGCATCTCGTCGCATCGCTGTCAACACGGATCCCACGCCTCTTTTGGAACTGATTCATCTCACAACGCCACCTCACAAGCCAAATCAAACCAACCGGATTCAGCATGGCCCTGGACGGAGTCAAACTCCATGTGGTTTTCGCCGGCCGTGGCGACAGCTTCATTCTAGAGGTAACAGACGACATGGGTAACCGAAAGTTAGTACTTATCGACGGAGGTCCTGCTGGACGCAGGCATGGTACAACTGGAGCGCCATACTCTCGCTATCTCATGGTGGCGATTCGTAGAGGTTGGGGTAACCTTGGACGTGTTGAGGGCTTGACGTTAAGTTCTTTCCATTACAAGTTAACAACTTTAAACATCTAGGGATACAGTGTCAACGGTGGGGAGGATTCTAATCCTTATAGAGTCGCTTTTCTTTATTTTCTCCCTATCTAGCTATTTTCTATAGCTGTTGCTGACCTTGACTTATGCTATTTACAACCGGGCACTGTAAACACGGCTTTGTGAAATAGTGTATAGCTCTGGCCTAGTAAGCGCTGGAAAAACAGTAACTGTTAGGTTATGGCTATGTTAACGAGCAGCTAAAGCGGGCATGCCAAGAGGCGTGGAAGGATATTGCAAGGAATTAGAAAGGCAATCTGTCAGTAATTAATAAGCGCAAATCAATATAGTAATTAGGAAGGCAAGTCTAGGTAGAGATAATAGCAGTAGTTTGATAACGGAAGTGTAATGGCGGAGGTTTTGTATTATGTTGCGCATAATGAAGCGTCTCTAGGGCTTAGGCAGTAAGAATGGCAAGGATGTCGATGACGATATCTAGACTTAAAGGTGACAGGACTATGGCTTAGCGGAAGCGTTTCCATCCGGCTCATTTTAAGTCAATTGTTTTAAACAAAATTGCAAAGAGCTAATTGGTTGCTTCATCCCTAATCGGCATTACGATCACAGGATAAGATCTGCCGGGTCGTGATCTAACTCGGTCTGGCAATGGCGCACTGTCGATCCATGAACTATCAGCGCCACTATCTTCCGGAAGAGATTCTTTCCGTGCCCTTGACTCCTTTTGGACTTCATAGTGTCTCATAACGGCAAGCGGCATCTTTGTTCGGATGAGCCTGTTTCCGAGACTGTGCTACTGTGGGACGTGCTGGCTTGAGGTCGAGCTGTACGTAAAATGAAGTCGGTATGTGTAAGAGCCGCTTGGGCTAGATTTTGGGAATTGGTTCTAGGGGAATTTCTTTCGATTGACAAATTTAATTATTCGAAATGTCTACACAATGGATCTCAACAGGGACTGCTTTTCCAAGTAGTCAAACGATCACCCATACCGACAACGATGCAGAAAAGGGCCTCTGTGACAGGTCGAGTCTTCCGACATTGCCACCCCCTGTCCACGTTGCCTCAGAGCCAACAGCTACAGAACAACGGTCGAAGAAGATACCGAGTCTCAATGCAAAGCCAATACCAATAAAGAAGCCTGTTAGTCCATGGATATCGTTCCATCTATGGTTCAATACATACCGAAAGTTGTTTGTCTTGTGTACCTCCCTGAACCTCGCTGCGATGATATCAGCTGGTCTTGGTCACTTCTCCTATGCTGTTAATAACTCCGGGGCAATGGTACTTGGCAACCTCCTATTCGCAGTCCTTGTACGAAACGAACTGTTCATAAGACTTCTCTACACGCTGACTATATGTACCTTACGAAATGTATGTAAGCCTGGCGCTAGATACAAGATGTATACTAACGGAATGTAGTGGGCTCCTTTGCGACTACGTTTGGCAGCGACGTTGACCTTACAACATATTGGCGGCCTGCACTCCGGTTGCGGGTTATCAGCAGCGGTGTAAGAGTGCCTTATAAGTGTATAACTATAACCCGTCCCTAATACAGATAAATAGTTGGTTCATACTCAAACTCGTTCACATGATCCGCCAACGGGCGATGCAACATAGCTCTGTTATTGCAACAGGTGTTATTACAAGCACATTGATTTGTATCTCTGTACTCAGTGCCTTGCCGTGGATTCGCAAGTAAGCCTCCTACAAGTCTGTGCCTCTATCTCGGTAACAAAGCTGACAAGAGTTTGACAGTAGCCATCACAATACCTTCGAGATATATCACCGCTTTGTTGGTTGGCTAGGACTTGCAGTAGGTCCTTCTAAGCTCTCTGGAGTAGTAATTGTAACCATGACCCTTAGATGACCTGGGCGTTTGTTATCCTAAGCAATATGAATACCAAAGACCATGGAAGATTGCTGCGCGGACAAGAAGTATGGTTTGCTATCTTTATCACGATCCTGTACGCCTAATCCCTTCCAGTCTCTCAACATAGTTAACATCTGCCAGCATCGCCCTTCCCTGGGCCACACTCCGAGAGGTCCCAGTACAAGTAGAGTTTGTAAGCAAATAATATCGAATCTTATCCAGGTATTAGCTAACAAGGCAGCCTTCGCCTAAAGTTGCCATCATTCGGTTCGATCGAGGAATGCAACAAGGACTCACCGGAAGGATAAGCCGAACCGCTGTTAAGGAATTCCACGCCTTTGGCATTGTTAGCGAGGGCATCAATTCTCAATACCACTACATGGTATGTGGTGTCCAGGGCGACTTTACAAGAAAGATTCTTTCAGATCCGCCAAAGACGCTGTGGACAAGAGAACTTAAGTTCGGTAAGATAGCTTATCGCCTGATAACGCTCTGAGCTGACAGAATTCAGCTGGTGTTGGGCATTCTTCTGCCATGTATAAGAGAGGAATTCGGGTTTGCACCGGAACAGGCATTGGAGCTGCGCTGTCTACCTGCATTCAAAGTCCAAACTGGTATGGTTTGACATAACATTAGTGCATATACTTCACCAAGAGCTAACACAATAAATTAGGTTTCTTATCTGGATTGGCTCAGACCAAGATAAGACATTTGGCTCAACAATAACAGACCTTATTTATAAGCATATCGAACCGAAGCGTATGATTCTATGGGACACGAAAAAGGAAGGCAGAAGGCCAGATACAATACAATTAATAAAGGAAACCTGGCAGCGGTTTGAAGCTGAAGTTGTTTTTATAACATCTAATAGACAGGGCAACGATGAAATAATGCAAGGATGCTATATAGGTATGTTTTTAAGTACTATTAATAAGGATATTACTAATATTATACAGAAAATATCCCTGCATTTGGAACCCTCTGGGACTTTTAAGTACTTAACTTTTAGCTAAACTATAGTGAAAAAACTAAATATAACATGCTTACTAAAGGCAATAAGCCAGGCACCTGTCTAAAATGTAAATTAAATTTGTTAAAAAGTCTAATACAAACAAGGAGCTAGTATATAAGTTAAATTCTCATTTTAATATTAGTTTGCGACCCAAGATGGTCGCCAAGTCTATCACTTCTATTCCTTAGACCCCTTGCATCTACTCCCATCCCTCATTCCGCAATGGCCGTGGCCTTCTTCTCATCACTACTCCGGAAGTGTCGTCGAACCTATTGAGCCAGGGCGCATTAGATGAGAGGGACCAATGCGACTCCCATGGCTTATAATCTCCGGGGGTTTTCTGCCAGGTCCTGTATTGGAACCCGAATCCGTTATCCCGGCTTATGAAGTACGAAGCTTACCAGGGAGTGGCAAGGGTGTTACTGCTCTTCGTCCTATCAAACGAGACGAAGCTTTCCTACTAGATCTTTCAACTATCCTCATTGCATAGAACTTGATCGGATGATCGGACTGTTTTGGGATAAGACCCAGGAATCATTTCTCGAAAGTGCACTCATCCATCTGCCCAAGGACGCCAAAAAAAGAGTACTCGGACCGTCTAGGGCTAACCTAGTTCCGGGTCTGCCACTCTGCAATCTGTTCAAAACCAACGTTTGCGGCTTCGTGCTAGGGGATGGAACTCCTCACATTGGTTTATTTACTGAGTTCGCGGTAAGGCATTTTGGGTCAGTGTGATACCAGCATGTCATTTGCTACTGACGATGGACACTCAAAAAGAACCAATCATGCCTGTGATCCAAAGTGAGAATGTGCCTTAGCTTACCTTTAGTTATTATCACACACTAAGCCGTAGGATTAGGGTTATAATAATATGTTATTATAGTGAAAGCTTGTCTTTCTTGCTGTTAGATTACATTATCCTCATCGAACTCCCGGTCAGCGCGGGCAGTCGGGGCTTTTTCATCCAGGTGCAGCTCAGAGGCACGCATATCAATCTTCTTGATAACCGCCCCCAACACC
Organism: Fusarium anthophilum; assembly: GCA_013364935.1. NCBI lineage: Eukaryota > Fungi > Ascomycota > Sordariomycetes > Hypocreales > Nectriaceae > Fusarium > Fusarium anthophilum. The sequence continues at coordinate 206,873 of JABEVY010000077.1, forward strand.
ACCTTGAGCAGCTCATCGTCCGACATGGATGTTCCATGTCCGCTCCAAGTCACCGTGTCGACAATGTCTCTAGTTCCAGCCTCTTTGTGCAGCTCGTCGTCGAGATGTTGCAGTGTCTTCTGTCGTTCAAGATTCGGCCCACCCAGGCGGAAGAGTTGAACACCAGCCTGGTGTATCGGCGCCTTGGCCTCATCGAGCGTCCGCGCAGCGTTGATCAAGGGCGTTTTGATGTCATCGTCGAATTGGCCGGCAGTCAGCACGACGATGTTGAGAGCAGCCTTCTCCTCCCCAGCTGTGTACTTGTCGCAGTACCATTTGAGGAGGCCGCCGAGCCTGGCGCCCATGTTGCACTTCCCAGCCGGCTTGACGCTGTCAAAGATGCTGCCAACCTGCTTTCCTTTGCTTGTCAAGAGCATGTTGCCGACGAAACCGCCGATGTGCGTGTAGCCCGACTTGCGGATGGACTGGAGACCGGGCAATTTGGCCAGGACACCGCCTGGTCGGTGGTTGACAAAGTACAGATCGACTCCGTCTGGATCATGCTTGGCGCAGATGGGTGCAATGCGCTCTATCAGTGTCTTGATCTCTGGCCAGTAGGGCTGCATGGCTTCTGAGTCGTCCACGAGGAACATGGTATCAAAACATCGCAGCTGCAAAAGGGTCTTCTCGAACTCGGTGTCATCCATGGCTGTTTGAGACTCGGGGGGCGACATAGTGGTTGCGGCTGGTAGTTCTGGGATAGATTGGGAAGCTTGACTGTGATGAGAAAGAACTTTGATAGTAACTTGATGGCTAATTAATAGGGAATCTTGGAAAAGACTGCAAAATGGTCTTAAGGCGGTGAAGACAAAATGACGACTGATGTGGAGAACGGACAGGGATGTCTTAAATGCCCCACGTACATAAGAGAAACACCGTGCCGAAGAACATTCTTGGAAGCAAAGAACTATATAAAAACACAGACCGGTTAATATAACTTTCTGTAAAGGGTGTAATATGATAGCCGGCTGCGTAGAATGACATTCTGCTCAACGCGCCAGTAGGAGCCTATTAGGTTAAAGATTAGGATATACCAGGGTTCTGATCCCTTCTCCATAACACTATTATTTTCAGAGATGCGTGTATTGGGATTATTACCAGGAGCTATCAATTCTTCTTTACTCCTTTGCGACAGCTTTTTTTGTCGATGATAAATACCTTTCTAATGCAAATGCCATCTCTAGACGATTCTTAGCAGCCTTATCTCTTTCTGCTCCTACAGAGGCATCAAATCCTTTCCTAAGCAGCTCCATTATCTCAAGGGGTACATACTTAATATTTGGGGTCACACCAATAACATCCCCTCCGCAAACTGAAGCATCGTCTTCCACTGCCTGAAGCCACTGCCACTTAGCCCCAGAAGCCGATATCGACGGCGTATGTACAGGTAATTGCACCCCGGGTGATCCTTCTCCCCCATTACTCTCAATCTGGATGCCAAATATCCCTACCTCTGACAAGACAGGATCAGAGACTCTTACTCCTATCAGAGTCGGCCCCGAACGCACTATGACGTTGAGTTTGCGGAGATCCCGGTCAATGGCGGCTTTGTCTAACTGGGCCTTCACAGCAGGCAGAATAACTAAGCGAATATTGACTGGGAGAAATGGATCTATCAGCACTGCGACTGCTGAGGAAAGGAGAGCTTCTGCCTTTCTATCATGGTAAGCTTTGGCTTCGGTCTGGATGTTAAGAGAAGGATCGAAGACAGTTGGTTCAGGGAGCAGAGATGGGTGGCTTGGGCTCACTGTTAGTGGTGGTGCGTTGGAAGTGTGCTGAAGGTGTATACAGGACGTGTGGTTACTTCGACTGTAGTCTGTGACAAGGGTCCAGGCACTGCCGCCTGAGTCAGACTCCGTAGATAAGAAATACCCGATCAATCCATCTTTATCGCCGAGCATGTCACCAAGCTTAATGCCGAATTCATATCGAGTAAGTTCAGAATTACTCTCAAACTCATAAGCTTGGTAAGTGTTGTTATCTCCGCCTGTTTCATGCTGCAGTGGGTTATCTTCTGTATAGTCAGCGTAAGCTTGACTCCTCATTGGCGGCGTTGCAAGCTTAATCCCAAGGCCTAGGTTCGCAAGAGCAATAGACCAGCCGACAAGAACAGATGGCAGCGTTGCAGATTGCTGTGTTAATGCTGTGTGGATGTGGTCTTGTGCTGTAATAATAGACTTCTACAGGCTGCTAAGGAACCGACCTAATAGCATCCCTTACGTTATTTAGTAACTAATAAACTAAATTTAATGTAATTAATAAACTTTAGTTTACTTATA
>JABEVY010000078.1:0-34242 GCA_013364935.1 Fusarium anthophilum
TTCTATATTACTTTAACTATTATATATTATTAAAGTACGTTTTTTTAGATATATAACTATTTTAAAACTTTATAACTAAAGTTTTAAAATAATAGAGATTTTAGTAAAATTAGTAAGAACCGGTTAATTCTTCTGCCCGCCGGAGGCACGCTTATGCTCTCGTATCCGCTTCCCATGCAAAAGACCTGCTTGCTCTATGCCTGCCGCATCTGCTTAGTTCATACAAAAGCTCGTAAAGGAATGAGGAAACCACAAGGTAAGAAATGATTGTTCGTGGAGTCGACTCGACAACAAGAAGATTACTGCAAGCTCAAAGCAGCCCTGGTTCCTGTAGTTATGCGATTTAACTAGTGTCTAGGGAATCAATCCACTATGAAATATGAAAGCATGGACGATTACCAACTTGACAGCCACTCGTTGGCCCTCGTTCACGACCTCAGCTGATTTCATCTTACAGATATCCATGACCCTCCAACCACGAACGAACATCGGAGATGTCACGCTCAGCCCACGATCTCCGATTCTCCATACCCTCCAAATTCTGGTCAAGCACCATCTGATAGCCCTTCGTATCACGCGCAGCAAAGAATGCTCTCACATCCTCAATCTGCTCCTTGGTATGCAGCCCCTCTAGAGCAGTCCCAAGGAACAAAGACGCGATGTCCACCGGGACATCCTTCTCAACCCTCTCCCAATTCCGCTTCGTCCACTCCCAAAGCTCGATTGCCCCATGTGCCGTACCGCCGGCCAGCCAAGTGAGGTAGAACATCTGGTTCCCAATTAGTCTCACATCTCGCTGTGTAGATTTGTCTCAACTTACGTCGTGGTTCTTGACAGTGTCGGTCAGCAGGTGGTTGAGAACCCACTTCATGAGCTCAGCATTGGGTGCTCGTCCGAGACACTCCAAGGCAAGATACTGCTCGTCCTCGTTGGATGAACTTTTCCAGAGCTCGACGAGGTGCTCGAGTTCTTCGAGGCCGCCGTGGGCTGCGACGATTCCAAAGACCTCCCAACGTAGGGATCCCGGGATTGCGTTCTCGTCTCCACTCATGCGTTTCGCAAAGAGGTCTTTTGCGGCTGACACAGCGCTGCACGGAAACTGTCAGTCGTCTATAAGACCAGAGGCACATTGATCTTACTTAGGGTATCCTGCGAGGCCCGCGCCGCTGAACATTGATGTTTTGAACATGATAAGATTCTCGTCATCGTCCTTCGAGATGGTCCATCCAAGTTCCTCTGCCTTGGGGCCGATCACATCGCTCGCCAGTTTCCGAAGGGCTTCATTCAGCTCAGGCCCGTGGAACTTGTACACAGACTGGATGGATCTGAGATTGCGGTCAATCATCTCCCATACATAGAATGAGTCTGACTCAGCGAACTTGACGTTCAGATCGAGCAGTTCGCTTGTCTTGTTCACACCTGCGGCGACCAATGCTTTGAGGTCGCACGACAGTCCAATGCAGTCACGAAGGCTAAGATTGCCTTTTGATGCCTCCTCGAGGAGATGAGTGAGTAGTTCGTGTGAGTACGAGGTACGAAAGAAGCTGCCATGGTCCGCGTTGACTTTGAACAGGCCGTCAGAGGTAGGCAGAACCAGCTCCCTTTTGCTCATGTCAATTGTCTCGATGCCGTGTCTGCGCCGGAGTGTAAATTTGAGCGGATAGATTATATCACATGCCGCATCCTCTTCATTTCCGATACCGCTCGTCAGAAAGCGTTGCTGGAAGAGTCGAATACCTGTTACCTTGCCACTCTCATCACGCGACTCGGAGACTCGAAGGACAGGGAAGCCAGGTTGCTTGGTCCAGATCCTCATGCTAGCGGCGATTGATTCCCCAGTGACCTCCTCCCAGGCCTTCCAGAGGTCATCCGACTCAGTGCACTGGAACTGGTGACGTCGAAGATACAACTTCAAGCCATCGAAGAATTTGGTGTCACCCAGGCTGTTGAGAACCATCCTGAGGATGCATGAGCCCTTTTGATAAGAGATCTCGTCGTAGATTTGCTTCGCGTCGGTCGGGTCCGAGATGAAGAGCTCGACTGCATGGCTACTGGTAAGAGAGTCAAGACTCAGGGCTTTCTGAAGGGTGTTGGCAACGTAGGAATCCCAGAAGTGCCAGCTCAGAAACATCTTGTCCGCAGCGTACCAGGACATCAGTGTAGCGAAACCTTCTTTCAGCCACAGCCTATCCCAGTATCTCATCGTAACCAGGTTACCGAACCACATGTGAGAGATCTCATGGAGGATAGTCTCTGCGATCCTCTGCTTGGTATCCAGAGCCGAGTCTTCCGGATCGAGCAAGAGATTCGTAGTCCTGAAAATGATAGCTCCCCAGTTCTCCATCGCACCTGTGGAAAATTCGGGAACGCCGATCAAATCGAGTTTTGGGAGTGGGTACGGCAGCTCGAAGCAGTTCTCGAAGAACTGCAGGCCTTTGGCTGCAAGGTCAACCGCGAAGGTAGCCTCTTCTTCAGTGCCGAGAGGACAAAAGACAGATATGGGGATCCTGCTGCTTGTGCATTTTACCTCGGCCATGGGTCCCACTACTAGACCGAGATGCTTTGACCGTTAGTCGACGCCTTTGGCGTTTTGTGGGATTGTCACTCACGTATGTTGACATGGAAATGCTCTTCTGAAAGGTCACAATCTTCTGAGATGAATGCTCCAAGGCTACAGACTTTTCCACAGGCATATTCGAGACAGCGACAAAGGACTCATCCACCACGATGGAGATTGTGAACTCGGCTTTCATGCTGGGTTCATCAAAACAGGAGAAGACCTATGAGAAGTCAGTCTTGGTTCCAAAACAATGTATCCAAGGTCTACATATACCTACCTCTCTTGCATATGTCGGCTCCATGGCAGTGACCGCAATGCGATGCTTCTCACCACCATCTGTCTCATAGCTCGCCTGGTAGAGCCCAGTCAAATCGTTGCGAAATTTGCCAGTATAAGAAAGGACGATCGCAACTTTGTTGTGCTCCTGTGGGTTAATCTCTCGGGGCAGTTCAATCCTCAAAGTCTCACGATCCTCGTCATAGCTTTGCATGGCAGTGTGTTAAAACAATATCGGTTGCGGCGGCGTTCCCCATTCATACTTACGTCATTGTATCCGTGACTTCCCAGGAATCATCCTTGAACTTGACGCTTGCGGCGTTTACCTTGATTGACTTGCAATGCAGTTCAAGATATGAGCAGGTCTCAAGTACGGCGCAGCTGTGAGTAAGAGTTTGTTAGCGCTTCAGAAGCACCCAACGCGTCGATGTTTCCTGGAGCGCCTCACCTGATTTTGGCGCGGCCTTCGAATTTCTCACTGTCGAAATCAGGATCGAGCCTGATCTCGTATGCGATAGGCTTGACACTGGTTGGCAGGAGGATGCGCTCTTTCTTCTCCATGGCGAGGCTCGACGAGTGGTCAAATGTTGAGTGAATGGGAAAGGCTGGCCACCCGCGCTAGTAGAATAGATAAATTGATTGAAAAGGGTTAAAGCGTTGAGGGGAGAAGTGCAGGAGCAAAGGTTTTGTCAGAGTCAAGTTTCTTTTTGCAGCGGCAGAACGAAAAGCTGCTGCCGGCAGTGTTGTGATGTGTCAGCGCACGCACGTGCGAGGTGTAGGTGTTGCCTCTTTCTCGCACATTTTCTACGATACTCTGGGCCTTTTGACTGGCGAAGCTAATGGTGAAAACAAGCTTGCAGCTGCTTATCACTGCCACTGACAGCCGCACGGATATTTGTGTTATCTCCTATCTTGAGACGGTATAATTGCTCTAACAAAGCAGCGGAGCTAACCACAGCATCCAAAAGCTGCACTCCCGCATAGACTATTTTCAGCCTGATTGACATACAAGTCATTCGGGCATTCCTCCGACAACCTTATCACAGTGAGCATCAGCAGTGGGGGGGGGGGTTCTAATAACTCAAAATAACACTCTTATCAAATCAGCTCAGGCCGTATACCCAACACAATTACCCAAGATACGCTTTTCAGCCTATCTGATAATCACATCTGACGCATAATCCGCCTATTGCTTTGCCTTTTTATTCATGCCCACTAACCATAATAACTAACTAGTTGTTTTTTCTATTCCAAGGTACCTGGCCAGATCATACCACAAAAGTCACAAGTCCTACATGAACCGAATTTGGAGGGCTGCAGTAGCCCCGCTCAAATATTTCATAAGAAACACAAAATCTCACTCATTTACCAGAGCTGGCTACCTACGGACCTATAAAAAGCCTTATCGAGCCACACCGGCCTAGCTTACTAAAGGAGGGCTCGGAAGAAAAGCACTTTACCCCGAGAGGCATTCTACGCCTCTTCATGGGTCGTCGTGCAGTATGCCTTGTAGGCGCAGTCTGCTCACAGCATACTGAGTACAAAAAAGTATAATAAGGCGCCCACTAAGCTGGAGTCATCAATTTCCTGCTGAAACACAATCAGAACCTCGAGGTCTCGAGTTTTACGCCTACAAGCCTCCTATTATCAACCCTACGCTGAGTTCTCACTGCTGAATGAAACTCTCGGCCATAATTCCCCACTTCAAATAAAACATAATGGACCCCTTGGGTGCGACCGCGTCCATCATCGCCATTCTACAGCTCTCATCTCTGGCGACACACTTTTAACTTAGCGCGAAAGGAGCCACAATACAACAAAGGCGGCTCCACGAAGAAATCCGTGGCTTCGAGGGTATCTTCCTTCAGGTGAAAGATAGTCTTGAGAATGAGCGAGCAGATGCAGATCGAACATCACGTATCTACCTCCTTGAGGGACCGTACAGTCCTTTCAAGCGGTTGGAGGCTTTGTTTGAGTCGATTAAGGTAAAGTTGGAACCAAAAAAGGGTCTGAGTAAGGTGTTTTCGTCCTTGACTTGGCCTTTCGACGAGAAGGACGTCAGCGAGTTGATTGCCGCCATACAACGCGAAACAGGCCTTCTACAGCTGCTTTTGGAGAGTGATAGCCGGTAAGCCTACCACTCTTATCGCAGGGCAACCATTAGCTGACGTGTGAGACCCAGAAATCTACTGAAGGCCTTCATAAAGACCGCCGAAGAAAGTCACAATCGTTTGACTGAGTTGATCCAAAATCTCAAGCAAGATTCGGATGAAAAAAGGGATCAACTTGAAGAATTAAGTAAAGCACTTCAAAACACTCAAAATACCTTTCTGCATAGCCTAAACAATGTTTATAATGCTCAGGCGGCAGATCAACGACGCAAAGTTCTCGATTGGATCACAAAAATCAACTTCACGTATGACCAAGAGGTCCATTTGGACCGAATTCAGCCTGGGACCGGCCAGTGGCTCTTGGAATCTGATGAGTTCAAAGGATGGGTAGGGGGAGAGTATCAGACTCTCTACTGTCCTGGTATTCCTGGGGCAGGAAAGACGATTCTTACGTCGCTCATTATTGATCATCTCCAGACTAACTACCAATCTGAGGATTCCAGGGTCATTTATGCTTTCTGCAACTTTAGTCACCAAGGCGAGCAGACAACAAGAGCCTTGCTTGCCGCTCTTCTAAAACAAACGTTTCAAGGCGAAACGCAAATCGACCTACAAGTCACGCGCCTGTATGAAAGCCAGCATTCTCCAGAATTGTCATTTTCCCGTGAGGAAATGATTGAGGCACTTGTATCTTCCATTTCATATTTTTCGAGAGTCTTTGTAGTTATCAATGCTATCGGTGAACTTGACACTTCTCGAGGTTGTCGCGACAGTTTCCTCGCTTCGCTAAGGACCATTTCAGCAAACCTTGTAGGGAAAATCAGCCTCTTTATGACTTCTAGGATGATCCCAGACATTGCTGCAAGTTTCGAAGGCAGTACCACCCTGGAGATAACGGCATCAGAAATGGATATCAACAGGTTCACGGAGGGGCAGATGTCGCGGCTACCGTCTTTCGTTACACGGAGGCCTGACCTTCAGAGCGAGATCTCGGATACCATTGCTAAAGCTGCACAAGGGATGTATGTGTACACTCTCTTCAGCTTTCGTCAGTTACTAATAAATCTGGTGAATGTTTCTTCTCGCCGAGCTGCACGTTGGATCTCTTGTGGGATGCGCTTCCCCCAAGGCTCTTCGCAACACCCTAAGACAGTTACCAACTGGCTACGATCAAGCATACAGAGACATCATGAGTCGTATTGACAACGAAAAACCACAAGCCCAACGAAGACTGGCGTATCAGGTTCTGGAATGGCTCACGCGTGCCCAGCGTGCTCTCACTCCTCGCGAGTTACAACATGCACTTGCAGTAGAACCCGATAGTGCAGAGAACTACCTCGACGAAGACAACCTCCCGGAAGAAAATGAACTCGTTTCTGCTTGTGCAGGGTTGGTCATCGTGGACAAAACGAATGGCATTATACGACTCGTCCACTACACTGTGCAAGATTTCTTCGAGAGGAACCAAACAGAATTGTTCTCAGTAGATGAGAGATGCATCACAAGCATTTGCCTGAAGTACTTCTCATTTGAAGCCTTGGATGGGTCTTGCACTTCGGACGACGAATATGAGACCCGCTTGAGGAGTAATCCCTTCTACAGTTACGCAGCACGGAACTGGGGCCATCATGCTCGCAATTCTGATATGTCACAGATACTTGACAGTATCCTTCCGCTTCTTGGAGACTTGAGTAAGATCGAAGCCATGAGCCAGGCTCTACTCACTGGAAGTCAAGAAGTTACTTTTGAGGGGCGTTACTCGGGATACAGCCAGCTTTTCCCAAAGGAGGTGCATGGTCTGCACTTAGCCGCCTACTTCGGCCTGAAAGAGCTAGTCCAGCACTTGGTTGTTTCGCAAGATCCCAATCTGTGACAGCGGCGGTATGTCAGTTCTGTCGTGGGCGGCTTCGAGGGGCCATTTAGGCGTTGTTAGCTTTCTAGCGGAACGAGGCAGCGCCGACACCGGAATCGACGAGGATGACCATTATGGTCATACGCCGCTTCTTATGGCTGCCCGTAACGGTCATAAAACCACAGTCGAGTACCTCCTGGAGAAAGGTGCAAGTGCTCATGCGATGGATCGCCATGGTCGAACGCCGCTGTCCTGGGCTGCTGGGGAAGGCCATTCCCAGGTTGTGGGCGCTATTTTAGCAAGGAACCTGGGATTGGATGTCGATGCCGTTGATGAGAAGGGCCGATCATCGCTGTTGTTGGGAGCCCAAAGAGGTTTCGACATCGTCGTCAGGCTTCTCCTCGAGGCAGGAGCAGCACCTGATAAAGCGGACAAGCCTGGTCGAACACCCCTTTCGTGGGCTGTAAAGTACCCTGACGTCGTGGAACTTTTGCTTCAGGCAAAGGCCGGGATGAGCGCCAATGATACAGATCAGCTCTCCCCTTTGTCCTACGCATGTGCTGGGGCATATGAGATTACAGCCAGGTTGCTTCTTGAACATGGGGCCAATGTCAACGCGAGAGGCAAGAACGGTCAATCGCCTCTAGAGTGTATCACGACAAAGGAGAATTATGAGAAGATTATCTGCTTGCTTCAAGAACATGGATGGCGGGAGGACATAGCCGACGGCCAGCAAGTCACCTCTAGGGAACGTATTGTGGGAACGAATGGCGAATCGGAGATCTTGGACCCCCGTAAGCAGAACGAATTCTTTTGGAGAAATGGGCAAACTAACAGGTGAAGGATATCGCATTTGCCGCCCGGCCATGTTTCTACCCGGCGAAGTAGGTTGTAGACCTGGCATTTACGAGGCCATTTTCTGACGAGATCAAAGGTATTGAAAGTCATGTGGCCTGAACCACTAGGTGGAGGAAGCTCCACCTCAAATCAAGAGTTTAACAATCACTATGGACAGATATTCGTCCATTTTCGACGTTTCATAGTCCTTGCTAGCGAGGCGGCCCATTGTACTTGCATGTAAGTTTTCTTTGTACGCCCCTGTGATCCGTCCCTTACCTCCTATAGCCCGCTTTCTACTTATGGCAAAAAGGGATGCAAGAAGTCTGGAACCAAGGCAGAATATCATGGGATTGTCTAAGAAACTGGGAATGAGCCTACTCTTTTACCAGGTGAGCCCGAACTTGGCTTTGCCCCTATCCGTGTAAGATTGTATGAGCCTGTCAAAGTCCTCGCAAAGGAAATGCGAGTGAATTACTCAAAGCTGACCACTATTGAATACAATATCAAGGTCTTGTTCATTGGGCGCGTTATGACTGAAGACTTGGATATTGTAACAGATGCTGTTAATGAGAGTTGGAGGAGAAGGAAAAAGAACAGGGAAGAGGAACGGTCACTGTAGTATTTCTTCCTAGCTGCAGTGTATCGGATTGAGGAACAGCTCATGGGGATCTATCCACCATTTATCACAATAGAAAGATTACCCAGCCTGCCTTATCCACTGGAGAAGCTATCGTTCCTCTAGAGAATACGTCTATCGTAAAAAAAAGTGGCATCGCAGAGGTAGGTGCACCATCTCGATGATGATACCAAGATAGGTAAAAATAACTATGGCAGTGTTACGGCACTTATCGAAGGCCTCGGCATCCCGGATTGGCGTTAACAAGAGAAGCAACTTGTCAAGCGCCTTGACATGACTCTGCTGCTTATGATTTGGATAATCCTTTACGACTACTTGAATTATGGCTCAGTCGCGTATTATATCATCCTCCTGATCGATAGTTTGGACAACGTTTTCGCATCATGTCCTTCTAGTACACTCCCTTAGCCATGTCAAATTCGACACTCATATCGCTGCCAGTTTGTTCGCGCGCCCTGAATGAAGGAAAGGTATTGCCCGTTGGCAATCCCTGTATATACTACTTGGTGGTGTTGGCTTGGTGTTGGCTTGGTGTTGGCTGTTCAGGCCGAGTGCCTATTGCCTGATTATCCAGCTTCCAACACTGGCAGCGCTCGTTGGACCATGACCAAAGCAACATCCTCTACCCAATATAGCCCGCGTCTCTGTAGGCGAACCGAGGGTCGAATGATATGACTATTGGAGGGTTGCCAGGAGTGTTGTGCACGGATAAAAATTTGATTTTGAAAATTACTACGGATACCTATCCTTGGTACACGGGGGTCGGTGAGAAAAAGTTGCGCTGGGGTGACGCACTCCATCGATGCCTACCAACGAAGTCGGCGAGACAAAATCGGAACGGCGTGACGACTCAACCCATGCCTATTCAGATGGTGGGCTAACCTTGTTTCTGCCAATTAGTATACGTCTTTCAACCGAGATGGCTTAAACAAATAGGCAAAGTCTGCTTGGCCCAGAGGATATAAATTAACCAACTGACCTCCCACTTAACTCTCAGAACACCACCCTCTTCCCAAAATCTTTCTTTTTCATCAACGACAGCTACTTCTGATACAATGGCTTCCAATCCACCGGGAAAATGCTGCACCGTGAGTACCCTCCACAGGTAAGAATCCGAAACTAAGTCAGCACCCTTTTAAATCTCACATATGCTTCAGAGGTCAACCTACCGGCAAGTCTATCAAGATTGATGACAACACCGAAGCCTATCTTGCAATCGCGCCAGAGGGTATTGCGCATAAGGGCATTGGAATTCTATATCTTCCAGATGTCCTTGGCCTGTGGAATAACAGTAAACTTATGGCCGATCAGTTTGCTGCCAATGGCTATACTACCCTTATTCCTGACCTCTTCAATGGTGATATCCTGCCTTATCCTATCCCTGAGGGCTTGGATATTATGGATTGGATCTACAACGGTGCTAATGGAAACAACCCTCACACACCGGCTCAAGTCGATCCCGTTGTCATTAAGGCGATTAAGGTTCTAAAGGAGCTACTTAAGGATCAGGGCACCGTTAAGATTGGGGCTGTAGGATATTGCTTTGGCGCCAAGGTAAGGCCATAACTACCCCTTGGAAACACTTGGCTAATGAAGTATCAGTATGTTGTTCGCAACTATAAGCAGGGTATTGATGTTGGCTATGTTGGTCATCCTTCATTTATCTCTGAAGATGAGCTCGCTGCGATTACCGGACCTCTTTCTATTGCTGCAGCTCAGACTGACAGTATCTTTCCAGCTGAGCTTCGGTACCGATCTGAAGAAATCCTGATCGAGACAGGCAAGCCATTTCAGATCAACCTGTTCTCCGGTGTTGAACATGGCTTTGCGGTCCGCGGTGATCCTGATGACCCAGCTCAGCGATTTGCGAAAGAGCAGGCTTTCTTTCAGGCTCTGCAATGGTTCAACAATTTTCTAGCTTAGAATAAATAGCTCCTTTATATAGAAAGTTCGATTTATAGATACGAGAGAGGTACCAAACAGTCATCACATGTAAATCCAATGATGATGTCTAATAGACTTTGTATAATATTCTTAGAACACCTGACAGGAGGGTAATTGGGCTGATACGCCACGCTATGGTATTGTCACTTTTAGGTAGCTTGGATAGGCACTTATCTAGCATCGACTTGTATCATAGGGCAATATTCTCAGAAACGAGCGGTAGATGTTTGTCGACCCGAAATGTGGCGAAAGGCGGAAAATAGTAAGAGGGCCAGAAGACTGTAAGAATCAGAGTGGCAAGCGCGATCATCCTGCAAATCAATTTAGCTTTTCATACAAATGATATGTCGATTCAGTACCATACTTACATTCCATCAAGAACGAGGAACTCTTTCTCGATGCGCATAAGGTGATTTCCCCAGCCACCAGCCAACTCCGGTATCCTGTAGATGCAACGGATGAGGACGAGGAAGTAGGCAATAGTGAGAACTATAGCGAAGGTCTTGAGCTTCTGACGTGATACCGTGCCGTTGGCCTTGCTTGTCTCGTACTGGCTTGTTCCTTGCTTCCGCCGAAGGTGGCGCCTCTGATAGCGAAAGATATAGAAAGCAAGCAAACAACCACAAAGGCCCATCGTGACGACCTGAAAGACAATACCCGCGACCATAATATGATTGCCGAGTTCAGCAACACTATCCTTCCCACCGCCCGTCCCAGCAGACGCCACGCCGCCGCCGACAGCTTGGATAACAATCGACCCGGCATCGCAGCCCACGAATATCTAGGGGTAATAGCTGGGAGAATGTTTTGGGCCACAATAGATTATAAAGTGCTTTAGGGTGAGATAGATGGCGGCTGCAATGAAACATGGTCCAACAATGAGGAACAGCATTTGTATGATGAAGCCACCAGAGGACCATGGATTCTGATGCAGCATCAAGCGGCCAATGTCTCCAAGCGCTTCGAACAGAGTGCCGGTAGCGAGAGCTGCGGTATAGGACCATGTTTTGCTGCGCGTTCCGAGATAAACTTGAGCGACGAAAAGAGATAGGAAGAAGAGGAGAAAGAATACATTGCCACCAAGGTTCGGATAATAACCGTAGGTAGTGTATTCTGCAGGACACTTAAGAGTAATCTTGGTGCAATTAGAAGTATCCATAGTTGCCCGCGCTATGACATGGCCTGAGGGACCGCGTGAAGGGAAGTTTTGAGAGCATCGTATATGTTTGAGATGGATGAATAATGGAAGCTTTAGTTCAAGTAGAAAAACAATATCTATAAGAAAAAATTGATGTCGAAGAGGGATGCCTAATATATACGACCTGATCTCACAAAGCAGTACATAGCACACTGCTTACTCGGCGAAGTCTCGTACCTAAAGCGAGTATAACTCGTAGCCCCACAACGCTTCGGAGGTGTCGGGTCGCTATTAATGGATTTACTGGTGTCAGACCCATTTACGTAAGCCAAGTAGCAACACTTAGCGCGAGCGGTGGGCTCTTGCTACAGCTAAAGTTTCGCTCTTCTCGGATATATTATTCTTGTTCACTCCAATTTAGAAACGTGCCTTTCCCTACCCGAACCAAAGATACTCAATCGTCGCAATTCTCGTAACCTGCGGATATGGCGACTCGGCGGGCGCATACAAAATCCCGAGCCGGGTGTCAGCAATGCAAACGCCGGAAAGTAAAGGTTGGCGAGTTACCATATTTACCTTTTGTTACGTCCCCAATACTGACAACTCCTGCAGTGCGACGAGAAGCGCCCTTCGTGCTTCAACTGCACACGTTACGACACTCTTTGTAGCTTCTCACACCCAGATTCATCGGCTTGCCCAACTTGTGGACAAAGCAGGAAAAGACTAGGATTGCATGGCCCAATAGCCGATGCCAATACGTCGCAATCTGGAAGCAGCCCTGATAATTGTAAATTGGCTTCGAGTCTCGACAGCCGCGACAAGTACGCTCTTCAAGACCACGCGGTGGCCTTTCTCCATGCAGTCTACACCAATCCTCTACCGATATCCGAGCAAATCACCGACACCGCGCTATTGGATTTGCGACGCCACGACTTCGAGCTTATACACCATTTTCTCACTGCCACATACTTAACCCTGGGGCTTCAAGATGATTTGCGCAGTGTTTGGAAGACGGCTATCCCTCAACAAGCTTACAGTCGTCCGTACGTTATGCATGGCATAATGGCGATATCTGCCTTGCATAAGGCTTACTTGCTATACAACAAGGGTGATGAGTACTTAACCCTTGCCGCGTATCATTATACGCGTGGACAAGCTGACTTTAGGAAAGACCTGTTAGCAGTTACAGATGATAACTGCAAGCCAGTGTTTTGTTTTTCCTTGATTCTTGTCGTGTACATGTGCTCCGTACCTGTCACACGCTCCCCGAGGCACGTCATAGAGAATCCTATACAGGCCACACTAGAATTATTTCTTGTCTGCCGCGGGTTGCGTGAGACCACCAAGTCGCATTACGACCGAGCCCTCAAGTCGGATCTATTCCCACTCGTGAGATCCTCATGGCTCACTGGAGATGATGATCCGCTCAAAATCCCGTCGGTTACCCTCCTAATGCCCATAGGTATATCCAGTACTAATGTAATCCATGCTTAGAACGCCTTCACTTTCGGCTTCGCCGCTCCCGGCCGACACCTTCAAGGCGATTGACCACCTAAAGGACTTTCTACAGAGAGAGGTAGATATGATGCATGTTGCGGAAGCCGAAGATGCCCTTTCCTGCTTGCGCGTGACGGCCATGAATATTGCGATGGCAGGTATCAACGTGGAACTGGGGAATATAGTCCTATGGCCGCATCATTTCTCGGATGCATTTATGGCTAATATGAAACAGCTGAGGCCATACGCATTGCTGATACTCGCTTATTTTACGCCTATCTTGGCCGTGGTAGACCGCAACTTCTGGTTTCTCCATGGCTGGAGTAAATATCATCTGGCAGATATTGAGTACCATTTAAGAGATTTACCAGAATTTGCTAGGAATTTAGAATGGCCAAAAGCACACGTTACATAAACAAACCTAACGTAGCTAAAATTAGTATCAGATAGACAATGTTTCATGACCACTGGGTTACTTTTCTATGTCTTTTCTTTCTTCATACTGGTGATTACAAAGCCATCATCAAGTGCCAATAGGTATCAATCTCAATACCTTTTTGCAACGAGCTTAACCCTTGAACCGATGGTGATACAGGTCCCAGAGACTTCAACCTAGCATTGATGATTATTGCACAGAAGTATATCTATGCCACGAGATAGAGCCTCTAAAAGATGTGCTTACACTAACTCATCTCTATCCCCAATCTGAAAGGCCTGATATGACTGACTATACAACAGGCAAATGAAAATTCAGTTCTAAATTATGTCTTTCTGTAAGAAAACTGTCCTACAAGGCCAAACCTTGCCGTTCGCATCTGGGTATTGATATATGTTTTCAGCTGTGCCAATCAACCTATACCCCCGTCTCTCATACCAGGCCTGGGTAGGAACCTAGATCATTAGTTAGCATTGCTTATACTCGGCTACTCGATAACGGGCATCTACCTTGAAAGCTCCTCCATAATTGGCAACAGCAAAGTCCTCATCTGCCTGGTCTTCGTGGTGCACCGTGTCCAATAGAAGATGTCTAGCGTTGAGAGGCTCCTCGCTGGCCATGCGTTCAGCGATGCTCATAGCAGCTCCGCCGATGCCCAGGCCCTGAAGTATGTAAGATACGTAAAGACTCTTGACCCAGTATGCACCAGACTTGGGAAAGTCAAGTTCGAGTCTTTCTGCATAGTCAGAGATATGGGTATCGAGAGCAACATGTCCGACCGGAAGAAATTTTGCGACGGTGGGAACGCGCGGTTTTCCGAGTAACGTCTCGCTTGAGTCCAGTAGTTCTTCTGTCTCCTACAAAGCATGAGTTGAAAGGTCAGATTGGCTCTTCATACCTGAATTACCTTGGGATAAGCCTCAATATGTATATTAAGGTATTTCTTGCGCTGTGGTTCGTCCTGCGGAAAGAACTGAGAGACTTAGAATAACGATACATCAGAATAGTGTGATATAGAGCTTACAATCCAGTAAACGCATTTCGTCCCGTTGATATGTCCATCTTTCCACACAGTTGGTACAATCGACGCGTGCCAGCCACAGATTGTGCGCTGCTCAACCATGCGTCTCACATGCTCTGGCGAGTTTGGATCCCATGGGATAAGAGCGACGGTCGGCTTTTCCATTTCTAGATCGTCTGCTTATGGCTTTGTGGTGGAGAAAGGAACTAAATCATGCGGATCATTTGGCCTCAAGTATCTCAACGCCTAAGCCCACTCAAAAGATTGACAGCTGTTGATTTATGAATAAGAAACGAGCTTTACTTAGCATCCAGTGTGAAGTTAATTCTTATACAAAGGGCAGAGAACATATCTCCCGGAAGGCTGTGCCATTTATGCATTCCTTGTTCAAGATACGTAAGCACAGTTATTAGCTCGGCAGTTTGGCGTTGTATAGTGGCTGTTGTGACCATGCCCTCATGTCAATCGCGCCCTAGTGTAGACAATAGAGGGGCTGGCTCCACGCGCTTATGCACATTAGAAATCTGGGTAGCGGATGCCAAGGCAAGATTAGGGGCAATTTCAATGACTAAGAACAACACATACATCGTTATCAACTCCCGTTAGACACGTTTAAACGGGAGGGAGACCCTCGAAAGCAGTGACTTCCCATAGCCAACCATTGACATCATCAAGATCAGCACCAAGGTTCCTATGTCCATCCAGTAAACTAGCAACATTGAGTATTTCGTTCGGCGAAATTCCCTGCTCTCCAAGAACAGGAATGCGGTCAATTTCTTCGTCTTGGAGCCGAGGCATGATGTCTCGCTGTTCAATGAGGTGCAACATATCATGGAGACGCTCAAGTTCTTGGCGCCGAAAATGTGCGGGGAGATTTCCACCAGCGATCAGAGCGCTAAGAATATTTCTGGTTAACTCAAAGGAAGACTCGCCGACTGCATCTGGGAAGGGCTGGATAGCGGATATAAGTGCCAGGACGAATCCAGCCGAGAATGCGTGGTCGAGATCGAAGGGGAGAAAGAGCTCTTAAAAATGTTAGATTGTCTTCACTAACAGTATGATATATGTGCATATACCTAGTAGGTCCTGTGACTGGAGTGTAGTCAGAATGCGGAGTGATTTGTGAGCCGAGTCGTAACAGGTCCTGACCAATGCCTTGACAGGCTCGGCAATCTCACAGTTGGCATTGGTATCATGTCTGCTCATTTCCAGCTTGTCTCGTAGAATACAGATGAGAAGCGGCCTTGTAGCAAGGACGATGCACTGGTCTAGCTGTTAGTCGGAGCCCATGCGGAGTAAAAGCTATATAACGTGACTTTCCTGGTGATAGCATAGATTCAGGGTTGCAGAGACGCGCGATAGTGGGCTGTTGCTGTCCAGCTTCAGATCAGGCGCCGAGTTTAGCTCGGCTCCAAGCGCAGCGAGTTCCCTCAAGATGGCCATGGTGTTTTTCGGGAACGATACATCTAATTTCCCATCGATGCCATAAATAGCTAATGGATGCGTCAGCTTCCGAGCTATCTGCTACGCGTGTATAACACCAACTGTTGAGGACTTTGGTCTTGAGCCTTGATAGCTTAATGTGCATCTCCAATGAGCTTGATCTTTGAGGGATTGTCTGATCTCCTGGGATCGGCACGGAAATATCACTATCCTGAATAGAGCTTGGAGCGCCCATCAAGGATGAAAATTTGCGATCGAGGATGTAGAGTGTCCACCATGCATTGCGATATCGCCTTCCTTCAGGGTCGTCAGAGGATTCTCCGGCAATGTCACGGTGTAGACCTTGACTGAGGGCTATACGAAGACCCATTCCAAGCTACATAACGCCAGTTAATACGGTCTGTGATCGGAAGGTGGAGGTAGCTCACGTAGACGTAAGCGCTGTTGCGGTGATCAACAGATTGGAGATACAAGGCAAGCCCGCAGCATACTTCGATCGACAGAATTGGATCTATGTATAGTCCGTAGGTATCTGGGAATAGCTCCATGGCTTTCATGAAGTACTCGCTCCCTGGTGAGCCAGCTTTTGACATACCACGGGTGAGCAGTCCCTTACCCAGAGCCATGATGAGGAAGTATTGGACATACCACATCCTGTTTCCAGCGGTCACCGGCGGTGGACCATCGCCGTATAGTGAGTGAAGGGCTGGCATGAACTTTTGCTCGTCAAATAGGTGGTAAGTCTGGACGATGTGAAATTTGACCGTGTTGGTGAGATAAATGGCATAGTCCAGAGAAGGCAGGCCTTCGATATTCACAGCGAGATCAGTCTGCTTCATACTCGGTAGCTCAATGTTGAAAGCAACACCATCGTGATTTAGTGGGACTTCAGGGGAGATTTCCTGACCCACATACTGGAACTGCATTAGCATTGAAGAGTGGACAGTTTGGATAAGGTACTTCTCTGATCATGCCCATCGCATGATGGCTATATGCCCACGTAGAAGAGGGACCAAGAAACCCTTTACAAAATTAGTCCTCGAAATTGGCTGGGATGTTGGTGTAACGTACGTTTCCTGCCTTGATGGTCTACGACAAACTTGGACGAGGGCGTCAATAGAGGATTAGTCATATGTGGTAGGCCATCATCGACAGTCGTTCTCGGGTCAGGCCCAGTAGCCAATGCATCTTCAGCGGGCTTGTCAGGCATTATTTCAGGTCAAACAGAGAAGATTCTCACTTGTGCTGGTATCCGCAGAGGCTTTGTTCCTCTTCTGTTTCTGCGCCTCATCCCAATCCTCTGCTTTTCGCTTCAAAGCATTGAGCAAGCTGCAATCAGTTTCAGTATAGTTACTTTTGTAATAGTAGGAGCAGGCAATTACTTCTCTGACACGACAACCTTGCGATCTTCCTGCTCAAACACACAGTCTGTTGAGCGACGCGTACAATTCGCGCAGGGACACGTTCCTGAGCAACGAACTTTCCGCTCTCGGCATTGAACACATCTTCGGAGGTTTAGTACGTTAGCGATTGATTCACTGCTGTTGGCTAAATATAATTGATCAATGAAGTGAGAGCTACTCACGCCACAGTCTTGTTGCGCTTCCCCGACGGTGGAGGTGTAGATTGCGTGTTCATTCCAACGTCTGTATTGTATGTCGTTATTTCTTTGCTTAGTCTCTGTACTCCATCTTCTGCGGTGTAAAGTGATTAAGTATTATTTTTATGTCACGTCTCGGATATGGTCAACGGAAGCAAAAGTCCATTTAGCAGATAAGTCGAAGAAGGCTATTGTTAGTGCAAATGCTAGAAGCCGCCGGACTATTATATAGCCGAGGCCCAATGATATCGTGTCCTACCCTGTCTAGCCTGTATCTGGGAAATTGGTCTAATATAATGGCTAATAGGTCACTGGCCTATAATAAAACAGGGAAAGAATGTTCACTTCAATAATGCCGAGTACGCACATTTCGATGTTGTTGTTAAAAACCTCTGTCCTAATTGCCCATGGAATACCAAGAGCGCAAGTTCATAACACAAAGCATAATTCTTGTTGACTATGCCAGAAAAATTCCGGAAACCACGGGATCAACTTCCAAATCCGGACCAACCGACGATTAAGAATTCATATACTCTGATGTCCTACATCATCTATGACGTGTTAGAGACCTAGCCATTACGCAAATAGGCGTTCTTAGTCTTGGGAGGCCTACCATGACGAATTCCCCGCTTCTATCTCGGCAGTATATTTACCAAAAACCTAGCTGTCCCGTACAAAGTCGATATATCTCCTAACCGAACAAATTTGGGGATGTCAACTATCTGAACTCTTCATTCTGTGTATCGACTGTTGCACCTCACGCCTATAGCTTCCGCTTGCTGGATAGCCCACTATGGGTCCAGTTGTCGGCACGAAACTGGACGAGCGAGTTATCTATCAAGCGACAAAGCATGTTTTCGTCGGGAAGTACGCTAAAATACGACAACTTGCGGTTGTAAGGGGGTCGATTAGCAACAACTTACTGGAGGGGAACCCGGTGAAGCAAGTTGTTGCTGACCACGGCTTTGACGCTGTCGCTGAAGTAGTGTCAAAGTTACTCTTAGAAAAGGTTTATGAGTCAGAGGCAATTGCCAATCAGCGGTTTTCCGATCTAGAGCCTTCGTCAGTCCAGACGGCTGCTAGCACACAAGTAAAAGCAGAGGCCACCACGACTGAGAAAGTTACGCTTGAGGGTGTTGAACTGGCCAACTCGAACAACAGTCGGGAGAACGGTCACACGGAAGAAGAGATTAAGCCAGTACAGGGTATGTCTCATACATTCAAGTTAATCAATAGTATCTAAGGCTGGACAGACGCTAGTGACAGCACTGCGAGCGACATTGGTGGCATCCCAGTCTATCTACCGTTTCCTGCCGAGCATCTTCTTATGGAGAAACTTCAAAAGGTCCTGGAAGCTGCCTGCTACGAGTACGGAGTAAGGGAACTTTCGAGTATCATGCAAGATCGCCACTGGGACTGTCCTGAAGCAGTAGAGCTTAGCCAGTGGGCAGAGCTGCTCGGAAATCAAGGAAACTTAAAGTGGTAGGGCAAGAAAAAGTTGAACAAAAAGTCACTGCAATCAATTGCACAAATCAGACATACAGCTGTTCATCGCCTTCGCACCGACTCAACAGGACTACAGCGATTTCTCGCAGACGCAGAAAACCTTGCCAGAGCTCTAGGAGACGATCTATGTACCAGAGCTATCTCGAAACTCCGTCTCGATGCTGAGACAGCAATTACAGAGCTCACGCAACACAAGAAATCTCTGCGGCTGCAGCTGGACGAGGCTCAAGAGGAGATAGCGAAGCGCCGTGCCGAACTTGATCAACAGGAGCAGGAGAACTTGGGCTACATGGAAACCGAGGATAAAAGGTACAGTGCTCTGGCGGGTGAGAAGCTACAAAGAGCTCTTAATATCATCGAAAACTTTGCGGTAATGTCGGAGACTGGAGGTGCGGCCCTGAATGGCGACAGAGACCCTCTTTCTGATGACAGTAGCCTGGATCACGCGGAGCATTTTGAAGACTGCAGGGAGTCATAATTATCAGGTACAATATCAGAAGATCTATAACGTGTATCTGAAACCTACTCGACCCTCGCATAGGTACTTGCCTTGATCTGCCTGTCTATTATTATGACGGAGCATGAGCATTGTTAGTGCAGCAACCACAACGGCAGCCACGTTGATGGCCATGACAGCGACGAGTCCAGGAATGTAGTTTGGTGCATCTTGCTGTCCTGGAGTGCTGTTAGATGTAATCTGTCAAGGGAAAAGGTGCGAAACTTACGGAACACCATGCTGGAATAAATACCACCAACGCCACTCATGCTGATGAGAAAGCCAGTAGATACAGCACGTCGAGCATCGCCGACAATGTTGTTTGCCTGCCACGCAAGCGTCGTGACAACCAATCCATTAGCACCAGCGACGCCGAGAAATGTGCCGACGTAGCGAGGTGTTGGTGAATTGAGGAAACCAGTCATGCATAGTCCAATGATGCCAATCAGGCCCTGGAAGATGACGAATGGACCTCGCAGTCTCGTTTTATCAGCAAGCCACGAGATGCTCATTGCTTCAACGACAGCAAACAGTGCTGGAGGTGTACTGAGAATAAACGAAAGCTCAAGCGAGTATCCAAGGCCACCTCGTAGAATGATAGGTAGGAAGAACAGAAAAGCATAGACTCCAACGGCACCGGCCATGTACATAAGCGAATATGCCCAGGGCTTCCAATCAGCAGCTGTCTGGCCAATGATCTTCATGGTAACTTTCTCTCGTTCTTCGGGGCCGCGGTCCTCGGCGAGTCGTTCTTTGACGAAGGCACGTTCTTCGGGAGTGAGGAATGTGTTTTTATCGGAGTCGGGAAAGTCGACGATGATGAACCATGAGCCGAGGCCAGCGACGACTGTGATGGCACCTTCGACGATGAAGATCCACCGCCATCTGGGATTGTCAGCAATAGTAGTTATAGAGGCGATGAAGAGTACTTACCCTTTGTAATGATGTGTCTTGGAGATCTGAATGAGGCCATATGCGAGGATGTTGGCGAAAGCCGACAGCGCAGAAGCAGTCAAGAAGAAGCCTGCCATCCGCTTCTGTACCTCATAACGCTTATACCAGGATGATACGAGATACACACAGCCTGAATACCGATCAGTATGTTATCCACCTCAAAGTCAGGATAGGTGGTGACTACCTGGGAAGAAACCAGCCTCGAAAATACCAAGCAGGGCTCTCAGCACAGCGAGTCCCGCCCAGTTATTGAGAAAGCCGATGCCAAGGGACACTAAGCCCCAAGAAAAAGCCAGAAAGGCAAGCCAATTCGCTGCACCAAATTTATGAATGAAGGCATTGCTGGGGATCTCGAACAGGATGTATCCGATGAAGAAGACCATCAAGACGATAGACACGCGGTTGCCAACGGCGAGGTCGAGGTCTTCGTCCATGCCAGAGATGCGAGCGACAGCGACGTTAGATCGGTCAACAAGGGCGATTGTGTAAAGACATCCGAGAATCGGTAGGAGTCGAGTATCAATCTTGCGAAGAACGCGCTTCTCGAACTTCGCATCGTGAGCTGACTGGACATTGTCATTAGTTTCAATCTGTTCTAGGTCATGTTTTTCCTCATGAGTCATATAAATCTCTGGGTGAGCCGTGTTGTTGGTCATTTCGATGGTGAGCGAGTAAGCAATGAGCTCATGCTGGTGTCAAATCCGGGGAAGTCTGGGGTTACTTTTATATGCGTGCATTCTGGGCCAAGATCGCCCATAACCCCATGTCTCATTTGGTAGCTTTCTAGTTTGAGAAGGGAAACGTGAGGGATGAAGGATCTACAAGGCTAACCATAACCGACAACGGGGATGGCCATCGGCTATGGTAATTCCCGCGATCATCTCCGTGCAAACAAACAGGTCAGTTAAGCTTGAATCGATTTAGCGCGTTGAATGTGCGGGGTAGTCGGCATCCTTTGCTCCAGGCCCACTGTTGTGGCACGCACCGGATTGTACCAGGCGGGGAAGGGGAGGGATGCAGTTTCTGGAGTATCATGAGCAGTTGCACCTCACGATTGGGCGCAATGGATCAAGGAAGCCCTTCACAGCGAACCAGGAGAACTCTCAACCGTGGCAAGAAGAGAGGAACGGCGTGTGAGCGTTGCAATCGGCGAAGAACAAAGTGTGATGGATCGGTTATCGGTGTACCGTGCTCACCTTGCCAGAAGAGTGGCCATCATGAGCAGTGTGCACTCATCCAATCGAAGCGTCGAAGGTAGGGCCTTATCGCTTTGCAGGAAATTAAGACTGATCTCCGTCATGTAGAGGACCCGATGGAAGATACACGCTATTACCAGGGGCTGAATCTCATCATAACTTAGACAGCCCCAGCTTTGCCCCGAACAACGACGACGAATCTAGGGGGCTCAACAATGAAGACCCGCCGGCACACAGAGAGCAGACTAACAGGTCGATGCAACAATCAAGTGAAGTGGCCAGTACAATGTCTTCGTCTGATCAGCATACGAGTCCAAATGCCCAACCAAGCGTTGTTGGTGAAAGCTGGTACGCTTCTTATGTCATGAGAGGTTACACGCCCGGCCACAATAGTGTTCACCGCCCAATTGGCGAGTGTAACGAGACTGTTCAGAGTGTAACCCGCGACACGACAAGAGAGAGCGCCTGCAGTCGGCCAACCTTGCCTCGTGAGAAGACGAGCCTCTCGGACCTCCCATCACCAGATTTAGTAGATCGTCTCATCAAGGTCTACTTCGACAGATTCCATGCTTTCTGTCCAATTCTCGGCAGAAAGTACTTCCTTGCTTCTCTAGAGGATGGAACAATGTCCGGTACCCTGCTCCGAAGTGTCCTTTTCGTTGCATCAATACACTGTGATCCTGAGTTACTGCATGTCATGGGGTACAGTACTCGATGGGATGCCAACAATGCTCTGTATAACAAGGCCAGCGCAGCCTTCGACGCTGATCGTGAATCAAGTCGCACCCATATGATACTGTCGTCGTACCTGCTTCACTACTGGTTCGGAAGTCCCACGGCTTATCGCGATTGCCACTGGTGGCTTGCTGCAGCGATACGATCTGCGCAGTGCACCGGCTACCACAGGAGCACAAGAAATAGCAAGATGGCACCGGAGGAAAGATCGCGGTGGAAGCGCATCTGGTGGTGCCTTTATGTGAGTACCAACGCCTTGGGTAATAGAAAGCCTCAACTAACGGATTAGATACGCGATCGTCAGATTGCCATCTCCACCGGGACACCGATGGTGATCAACGACGAAGATCATGATGTGGAAGAACTTATCCAGGGAGACTTTACGGAAGAAGCTCCCGAGACTGTCCAGTATATTATATCGCAGGTCAAGTTGAGTAAAGCTGGTAAGATGTTCCGTTCCCCCAAGCATGATTGTTGGCCGGGTGAGATACTAACGGAACAGTGGCTCGACTGTACTTCTCCCATTGCTCACCGTCGCGTCTGTCTCTCTGTAAAGAAGCTCATGTTCTCCATGAAGCCATGAGAGACGTTCAGTCGACACTACAAGCCTGGTATGAGTCGTCTCAGGGCTTGAGCTTCTCCAACGGTAACCATCATTTAAGTTTGACACTGAAAGTCTGCTACCAGTACGTATGGAGTCTTTTGTTGGTCAGATACGAAAGCTGATTCGTTAGTTACTACTTAATAAACCTCTCTCAGAGGCTGCAAAGGCAGCGTAACGCATCAAAGGAGATCAAGCCGCTTCTTGACGCAGCAGCCCAAATATTTAATCTGGTAGAGAACTCTCTCCTTTTCTGGACGCCGGAGCATTTCCCTATGATATAGTGAGTGGCGAGTATGATATTCGTGACAGGAAGCTGACATGCATGCAGCGTATCTGCTCTTTTCTCCGCGATGATGGCCTTGGCGGTAGAAGTCAAAACATCGGCGCCTAAAAGCGATCAGATATTTATCAAGATCCGACCCGGATTACTGGCCCTCAAGCAGTTTGAGTCAGTGTATATCCTGGCGCGGTGGATCAGGAACTTCTTCATGGATATTCTGAACCGCCCAGCTCCTTTCGATGCGGTAGAAACGCAGAGACCAGCTCCGAACCTACATGACGACGACACGACTGGCGGGGGCACGGGTTCAGAGACGATGAACGGCACCGATGAGATCTCAACAATTACGGCATCAGTTGGCCAGGCTACACATGACGCGACAAATTTTGAAGACTCCAATTTTGCATTTGAACAAAGTTCGGGATTCGAGGGAGGCGGCTTTTGGCCGACATACCTGGCAAACGGTGTCTTTTCGGGTGTTCAGTCAAGTGACGATATGGAGTTTCCGCATCCAGACTCATTCCAATATCAAGCCATGTACTTTCTAGCTGATTTAGGCATAGCGGGTACGGAGCCTATAGATCAATAAGCATGTTGGGAGGGGTTTTCGTCGTAATCTTTGCATATAGCGTCTTCATACTTGGCTGAAGATCCGGACCTCCATATTCTTAGCATACTATCAAGAGTGATTGATGTTTTGACATGCGGGGGATCCGAGGACCTATGATTTGCCGTAGGGTTGTAGGAATTTGGCTAGAACCAATAGTCTGTTCTGCTACTCCAAGAATGGAAATTAGTCCACTGGGAATGGGCTTGTCCATAGCCGAATACTGATAGTCTGATCTGCAGTCCATAGCCGATGGTACCGTCCCCCGAGAGCGACTTGGAAACTATACGGCCGATGAGAGAGGAATCAAGAAGGTGGAGAAGAGAATTTAAAATAATGATTGATTGCAATTAGTTTGTTCTTTGTTTGTTAGACCTCAATTACCTCTCTTTTTCTCCACGACTCGCTGTGATTTACCAAAGGTTCTATGTCGGCTATACACAAATCTCTACGGCGAGTACACATTGGGTCTCGACCAACGCTTTCCTGGACTCGAATGCCAGCCCATTTCTTTCGGTCAGCTTCGAACACACCAAAAGCACCATTTTCAAGATCATCGCAATGGCAAACAAGTAGCAGAGGCAAGTCCTTCATCACGTCGATAGGTCTGAAACTAACTTGACCTAGGGGTATACATACTGGGGTTGGTGGCATTAGGAGTCGGCATGGCTGGAGCGCTCAGTATTAGCAGCCAACCAAACAAGACACATTTATCATCGACACAAGCATTGATAGACACTCCTGAGATTCAGCATGACTTGTCGACATCAAACATTCAAGGTGCTTGTAAAGATTTCGCCGCTATCTTAGGTCCAGAGAACGTTTCAACAGAACGTAGCGATCTCGTTACCCATTCTGGCTCCGACTATCAGTCGTATGCCTGGACTGAAGAGTCAGCCATCCTGTCACAAGTCATCCTCTACCCTGAGACTACAGAACAGGTTTCAGAACTTATGAAAGTATGCTTCCGACGTCGGCTGCCAGTCACGCCGTACTCGGGAGGCACGTCGATCGAAGGCCAGTACATACCTCATCTACGGGGCATATGCATTGACTTTGGTCGAATGAGCAACATAGTGGAGCTCAACAAGTATGATCTCGACTGCGTTGTGCAGCCTGGGATTGGCTGGATGGACCTCAACGAGGAGTTGGCAGCCCACGGTCTGTTCTTCCCCCCAGACCCTGGTCCAGGCGCCATGATTGGAGGAATGGTTGGCACAGGGTGCTCTGGAACAAACGCAGCGGCATACGGAACTATGAAAGACTGGGTCCTATCACTGACCGTCGTACTCGCGGATGGAGCAATCATCAAGACTCGCCAACGTGCCAGAAAGTCAAGCGCAGGCTACGACCTGACAAGGACCTTTGTCGGCAGCGAGGGGACCCTTGGCCTCGTCACCGAAGCTACGCTGAAGCTGGCAGTTAAGCCACCCTGTGAGGCCGTAGCCGTATGCACATTTCCAACGCTACGAGACGCAGCCTCGGCAGTTCGAGAAGTGCTGTCCAATGGTATCCAAGTTGCAGCTGTTGAGATCCTTGACGAAGTACAGATGAAAAGCATCAATGATTCTGCTTTGACGAGGCTGAAGTGGAAAGAAGAGCCAACTCTCTTCTTCAAGTTCACAGGGAGCGATGACTTCATGGTGGAACACCTTGCCAAGCAAGTTGGGAATATCACGAAGCAAAACCGCAGCACGGCATACACATTCGCATCCGACGAGACTGAACGACAGGAGTTATGGTCCGCAAGGAAGAATGCACTGTGGAGCATGCTCGCCATGAGAAAGTCACCAACTGACAAAGTCTGGACTACTGATGTAGCAGTTCCTCTAAGCAGACTTCCTGATATCATAGAGTTTGCCAAAGCCGATATCGAGAAATCAGGTTTACTTGGCTCAATCGTTGGGCACGTCGGCGACGGGAATTTTCATACACTACTACTATTTCCCGAGGAGAAGCGCCATATCGCTGAGGGTGTTGTTCACCGAATGGTCGATAAAGCTATTGAGATGAAAGGCACAGCGACGGGCGAACATGGCGTCGGACTTGTGAAGAGGGACTATTTGGAGAAGGAGCTCGGTAAAGAAGCTGTCGATGCGATGCGATCGGTAAGTGATCTGAGCTGTCGAGGGTGATGTGATACTAACTCGATGGCGTAGATGAAGAATGCATTTGACCCATTGTGTATTCTGAATTGCGACAAGGTGATACGTATGAAGGCAGCTTAAGTTGTAACAAGAGATCATAGTCTCACAGGACAGAGACATACACTTGATAGAGGAATATAAAATGGGAGTAGATCCAGAGCATCAGGTACGAACGATAGCGACACGACAAGCAGTGATCCAGATGGCCAAGCCGAGTGTTCAATATTTCTAATTATGTGCCAACAGCCAATACCCTCTGACATTTCAGGCCCAGGCAAGCGACCTCACTCAGGCTTCTGGCCATACACGTAGCGCATGGTGATATAACTGTGAACCTTGCGATTACGCAAGGCCTGGCGCATCTGCATAAGAAATAGTTGATACTCATCTTTTGGCCACTGGAGAACCTCATTCCATAAGAGATATGAATATCCTTTAGTAATAAATCAGTTCTGTTGGCATTGAAACAGAAAGTAGCGAACAAACCTTCGAGGTCGTTTTCCAACGTTTGTTGAACAAAGCGGCCAATTTCAGCCATTCCAGGGTCTTTCGGCCAGCCTCCAATAGGGATCTGCATTACAGACGTCAGGATAGCTGTTGACTGATCGTTTTATGATCGTGCATCGTACCTTGTAATCGACTATCTTAAGACTGGAAAACCCAGCCCTCTTCAGCCCTTCAACCTGAAGGTCATTAACAAAGAAGTCTCGGCCCAGAGCCTTACCGCCCTCTTCGTACATTTTGTTACATGTCTCCCAAACTGGCTCCAAATTCGCGGTGCCGTCATCGCTTCGGATACGAACGTCAGCCTCTGCTGATTCGATCCAGCCCCCCGGGCTGCTGCAGCGATAGGCTTCAGCAAAGAGGTGATACCAATCTGGAATTGCTCCGAAGAGATAACGAATATGGATAAAATCGAAGTGGTCGTTTTCCCAGGTCCATGCCTCGGTAGCATCATCGATCTCAAAGCGCACGTTTGGCGGGACCCAGCTCGGCTGGCAGGGTGAGAGATCGGTGCCTATGACATTGGCGCTTGGGTATTGGTCACCGAT
This sequence comes from Fusarium anthophilum, assembly GCA_013364935.1. NCBI lineage: Eukaryota > Fungi > Ascomycota > Sordariomycetes > Hypocreales > Nectriaceae > Fusarium > Fusarium anthophilum. The sequence continues at coordinate 26,933 of JABEVY010000078.1, forward strand.
GTCACTGAGTAGGCTTATTAGCAAATAATCACGAGGCAATAATCCAGAAGTCATACATTGCCCAGATACCTAACAGTCGGTTAGTAACTCTTTTCTAAGGTTCAGGACGACGTACCGCTTCCAGTTCCAACATCCAGAACATTCTAATATATGACAATTATCAGCATCAAATGAAACACAAACGCCAAATCCTCACCTGGACATCTTTTTCGATTGGCGCAAGAAAGAGTTTCCCATCCAAAAGGAGGGTGAGCCAATGATGACTATCAAAGATCAGCAGCACAGGATATAGTGGAGCGCGGGGACGTACGTAATGTCAATAGATTCCAGTTGCTGATCATCATTGGGAAATAGATAGTCATTTGCAAACTTGGAAGCATGATATGTACGGCCTTGAATCCGACGATACTCTAGAATGCTTTCCGACACAGAAGTCGTGGAACTTCCTCTGGAGAGCTTGTTAGCTCTAGCGTGTGCGATCGAACTTTAAACCTACGCGATGGAACCAAGGGACGAATCGGCCTCACTCTGAGACTGTATTAACGGATATTATTGAGACTGGGGTATCTTCCGTTTACTTCTTCATGATCAGCTGGTACCAATTGCGGAGATGGTGTCGATTTCGCCGAGGATGGCGCCTTGGGCGATGAGCTCGATGTTGGTGGCATTATCAAAAATCACCAGTGTTGTGAAAATTCTGGAAGTGGAGAAGGAGGACAAAATACCAGAAATGTCTCATAACGGGGGCTCAAGGTATTTATCCGAGCCGTTGGTTGTTGGTTGTCGGTTGTCAGGTCATGGTCTTACCAAGGTTGCAACCGGTGGGGATGATCTGATTCAATGATGCCGGGGTGTAGCACATTCTCTATTTGTAAATAAACACAAGACACGGCTAAATTGTTTGTTTCTCTGGCGAGGCTTATGCATATTTTTATATAAAGCCTAGTTTGCATTTTACTTATGCCGTCATAGGAAATATGGAGTCACAAATATAAACAGAAACACTAACGTGCAGAACAACGATAGTGAGCTTATGTGCATGAACTTACGCCTCAAAAATGCATTATACCAACCTCTACCGAGCCTTTAAAATCATTCTCACTTCTCTTTCGTCTTTTCCGACGAATGGAACTTGCCCGCGGATGTTGGTACTACCGCTGGCTTCATATTGTAATATCCAGCATATAGTTTCACCGTAATATTATGTCATTAGCGATTGAGGCTTATGCCAAGGACTTTAGTCTACTCGGCTCACTTGTTAGTCATATTGGCAACGGTAACGTCCACACCTATTACTGTCGGCGGTTATATCCTTCCTTCGATTTGATGATTTCCTCCAAACTATGGTTCATCGATGTGCTACCCAAGTTCTCGGTTGCATAGTTGAAGTTTGAGTCCGGAACATGGTGGGAAAGGCTAAAGTTAGTAGTGTAACTACTGTATTTTAATATATTATACTGGCCGGAGCGGTGGCTGCTGCTAGGGGGGTAGTGGCCCTTGTAAGAAAGTCTAGAATGTATCGCTTCTTCTTTTGCAAAGCAGCGGACCCATGGCCATCAAACAAATAGTTGTACTCAACCCATAGTGATGGTGGGATGGGACCAGGGCTAATGAGGGGATTGTTAACTGCTCCTGTAGCATCTTGTGGCCAATTGTTGTATGCGGGTACATAGCCAAAAATGGCTGAGAGCTTGAATGAGCGGACAGAACTTAGAGAAATAGTCAGGTTATTGGACTTAATAAACAGGTGTTAGTTCTGAGGGCACGGCGAAGAATCTGTTAGTCGCTTAGTCTTACCAACACCCGGAACAGCATCGGTCGCACGTTATCGACTCCTTGCCGCGATTTAATCTGAATGCATACGACGGTGGTTTCATTGGCCCTCTTGACATATAAGCTTAGGTAGTAACAACAACATTAAGACTGAAGAGCCTAAACGGGCTTCATTCCATAATGAATATCATATCTTAAGCCATACCTAAAGTTAAAAAGAATCTGGTCAATACCTTTCGGACTTAATGCGCCTATAATTTAGTAATAGAGATAATTCATCACCGAACAATCAGTCACAAGCTTATATCCCCGTGGCTAGCTATGTACAGCAAGTACAATATATATAACTTCTAGAACTGATGAACTGTGTAGAGGCAAAAGAGGACTAGCTATTCCAGGGGAAAACCTTCGGGCAAAAAACCTCCTGTTATATCATACTTGAAACCAATCCCCCATCCCACGATGAACACTCAGTCGCCTATCACTCAACATTCTTCCTAGTTATAGCAGCCAGATCCTCCCTGCTTGGCATATATCTTAGGTTGAGTGGTGTCGATAGCACCATTAACAACTGGATACCATCCCTTTGAAGCCAAGTTCTTGCAGTTGCCGTAGAAGCGGTCGCCATCAAGTCTGGTTTTGGGGTTGGCAATGCACTGTTATGTTGAAATTAGTTCAATATACTTCAAAGTGGATTTATGCGAAACTTACGCGCCCGGCGCCATTATCGTATTCGGCCTATCGAGCAGAATGTCAGTACCATATCGCGTAGGGAGAAGCATAAGGCATACAGTTGCTTCGTAGTTGTTAACGCAGACATTGAAAGTAAGCTGCCAGTCGTATTGCCAGCCATTGCCATTGTTGATCTGGCAGTCGCACTGCTTGTGGTCGCTGGCCATGACGGGCAGGAGAAAGGGAAGAATGGTAACGAGCAGACGCATGTTGGCGGTTGGTAGTGAGGGGACTGAAAGTAGTCTTGAGTGGTAAAGGGTATGATGGAGAAAAGAGATGTGATGTTTTGGTTGAACTGAAGTGAGTGAGAAAGGAGAGACATAGTGAGGAAGAAGGCAGTATTTATACCTAGATATTCTCTCCCGCTGTAGAAGCGGCCAGCTCTTTCCGAACACCTTTTCTATAGTCCTGTCAGGGTTTATTGCAAAGCGTGAAGCAGAATGGATCACTTTCCTCGTGATAGTTTGACAAGTTCCAGCAGAGTCTTCTCCGAAAGCAACTGCCGCTTTTGCTCGCCTCACCGAGCTGGAGTTTAAAGTTCATTCTGAAGTTCAAGAGGGAGCTGAGTGGGACAAAAGTTTGTTGGCCATGTAGCAGGGCCAGCACATGATGAGAAGCAGCCGGATCAGTGCTTGAAGACTTGCCGGAAGACTCATGTAATCTCTTTGTGGCTGCTACTTGATGTAGCTAAGCCTGTAGTAATATGAAGTACTTCAAAGTAATAATCATCATCCATTTGACCACATATACTGCGACGAGAATTTGGAGAAACTGTAGAGTATCACTTTAGATACACATACATACTGTAGTCTCGGTCGACACTTCAATCCCGGCCACTTGTTGCCTTCCGGCTCGGCAAAATAATAAGACAAACTTTTCAGTCATTTACACCGCTATGTATACAGATGTCGGAGCTTCTAGGATGAGTAATTAGTCCACATAAACTCAATGTTGAGATATTAACAAGTTCTTTTGAGTTGATAGACCCCACTGCTGATGCTCACACGAGATATTAACAACTGTATTCGGATCAGGGTTCATGAGGTTAATACCCTTCCTTCTCTCATTCTATCTGTCGGGCAGATGTGTAATTACCTGTCTTTTGACTTTCTTATATGGAGCTCAAGATTTGGTTGTTATGGAGTGTAAAGTGGAGAGGTCATTCGATATATATTAGTTAAACGAGTAATACGGGGCGAGCTTGATTCGTGGATAATCTACCTGGAAATCCATCTACCAGCTCGTTACGGATGTCCGGAATTGATCTACATATAGGAATCCATAACTGAAAACTTGTTTCAATTCTGAGGTATATAGTGGAGGGCGAAGGGCATCAGCTCCGCATGATGTCTGCGTCTCTCTAACCTGGTCTTTCATACAACACGTATACTTCATCTAACTACCTTCTCATCTTCATTCATCAAGTCTTAGACCTAGACATCAAAATGAAACCCCTCCTTGTTGGCCTCGGCAGTATGGTTTTGGTAGCTTCGGCTGCCCCGATTCTTCCTGACTCGCCCTCACCTCTCGTACCGGCCACAGATGGCCTGACTCTGGACAAGAGAGCTGAGCTGGTTGTTACCAGGTAGGCCATACTACACCATGTCAATAGTTGAAGCCTCTGACATAACAACGGAATTAGCGGACAAACCCTTTCAGGTGATGCCCTTGAGAAACGAGGCACTAGAAGAATGAACATCCCCAACCACGCCGGCACTGCGATACAGAACATTGGCGCTGTTATAGTTAAAGCTATCATTGATGCTGCTGGGGACCTCGTCTTCCAAATCACTAATAACGGAGGGAGCACTTCCAAGGTGTCACTTCGCGAAACGGGTATGGGGTTGGACGCGGTAAATTTGAACATTGCTCCTCATCATACCGTCAGTTATGATCCACTTGGCGCAATAAACCCAGGCGACATCATTTCGATTAATACCCAGAGTTAATGTTTAAATGGCAAGGCTTGAGGAAAGGGATATAGTGGTTTTTTCGCTGCTTTGTAGTTTTTCCACTGTACTTAGCAAGTATTTCCTTTCTTTTTAAACATAACTATTCAAACCAAACTCCAGACTCTCAGTAACTTCTCTAACTAAGTTCTACAAGAATCTATAAAGCACTGATAAGCTTACTAGTCGAAGTGCTGTACTGTTTACTACACATGGTGGTAAAAATAAAGCCAGATTACAATGAAGCCCTAGAGTAAGTAAATCCTAATAGATTGGATTTAGGCCGTATTGAACTGCGACATCAACTGCCGTCGGTGAGTTACGTAGACGCAATGAGGTTTTTCTTCTTTGCTAAAGTTCTCAGTAAGGCACTGATATTCCCAGGGTCAAAGCTTTAACATCGCCTCAAACTGAGAACTTTTAAAGAACCCACCATTGGCTACAATGACCCTACAGCCTGCAAAGCTTGTTCTATAAGCGACACTCTAAATACCTCCATTTATTACAAGATTGAAGCTCCCTCCATAATTCCGCTCTAGCTTGATTCACTTCCAACAGTCATCAGCCGACAAAATACAACTAACCCGAAATAAACCTCCAACATGAAGTTCATCACTCTTCTCGCCTCTGTCTCTGTGGCTCTGGCCTTAGCAACCAAGCCAGTCCCAGATGACGCCAAGCAAGCCGCCAAACATCCGTCTCTCGTGCCTGTTGAATACAGCCACATCGATGGTACAAGCGATGGTTCAATCAAGTATGCCACAACCCACTCTTACTTATATTCTATCTAACCGGTCCCAGGGTCGCTAGGTCCGAAATCGAGGAACGAGGCGTCGTCAGCCTTGAGAAGCGTCTTGATGGCATCGAAGTTCCCTACGGCGTCGCAGACCCCCAGCCGCTCCTTCTGGCTGGAGTCACTGTCACATTTCTCATGGTCGGAAAGTGGGTGCGCCAAGGTGGCCACAATGTTTACACTTATGTCTGCAATGGCCTTAAATTCTCGAACCCATCTGCCAGAAACAAGGTCGTTAGTGTGGTAGCCAATGGCGCTGCTCTGCTGAGAAACCAGCCAGTCCCGGCGCACTTGGCTGCTCAGATTGGTGCCCCGTCTGAAGGCTACGGCAGTGAGATCTCCATCATAGTTGGAAATTCCTAGGCTGGTTTGTCTCTTTATAGTAGGCATACAGGTTGTGGAGGAAAGTATCAGAGCGACACAAAATTTGCTCCGGGGGTATGTCGAGTAGGTGGATTGAAATGCCTCCTTATCTATTAGAGGTTAAGGAGCTTATAAATTACTTTCTTTCTCATAATCTCTATCTTAGAGATTCTTTTTATATACAAAATACATTTATCTTGCTCAGGACCTCCAAGAGAGTGCGTGCCATAGCTGCAGAGCACAGCATGGGAACGATAGCATGACAACAGCTAAGTTCTGTCTGCGGATTTGAGCTCTTGGTCACAAATCTCCACTGTAAACAACATATCTAGAGAACGGCTTAGACTTTATACCACAATGACAAACCGATTTCTACAGCGTGAAGCTGATGAATTGAACACTTGGAATGACACTAGCGAATAAAATGCCTTTGTCCTCCACAGCCCAGGGCAGAAAGACAAAACGCATCGGCAATCATAAAGTACGGATAATTAGTATCAGTACAGAGATTCTTCAAGGTCTATATACTCTGTTGTAAAATATGGTAGGCTAATGGGGAAGACAAGGTCAAGACAGCTTTCAAAGAGATGTCTAGCATGGCCTCCTCAAGCTAGGAGAATAAATCTGAAGCCAAACCCAATGACTAAGGCAGCCATGAGAGTGGCAGTGGTCTCACAGCCTGGAAGCTTAGGTCAGTTTTGGAAGCAAAAGCAAACAAGACTGCTGATGCGATACTAATAAAAGAGTCAGGATAATAACTACATCCCAGACAAATAATATGGATACTAAGACGGGTGGTAAGAAAGCTTTCAGTCTACCTACTATCTAAGAGATGTAAAAAGATGTAACAGCATAGCTAAGATAAGAAAGTGTATAGGTTAGGGTAGCCTGATCAATGTAAAAGACTTCTTGAAACTCAATACCAATGCTGTGAATGCTGGTAGCAACGATAAAGGTAGCCATTATAGATAATGATAGCCCTAAACATGCTCTGTCGCATGTGTCAGAAGATAATAAGCAGCTTTCCCGGCCATTGGGCGTCTCCTACGTTATACATACCCAACATTGAATATCCAAAACGGTTCTCAGTGCACAGTAGTCTCCCGGAATCCGGGCTATGCTTTATGATTTGTATTTTGAGTTAATAGACCCAACCGCTGATGCTCACATCACGCCCCTCATACGACCCACTGCGCCATAGGCCTATGTCCGACAGCCTTGTCGGCACGGAGTAGCCGAGGGAAACTTTCTTCAATCTGCCGTTGACAAGGGCGTGTAGCAGAAGGGTGGGTTTGATCGACACGACTCCACATCTCATCCAAACGCTCTGGGAGGAAGAGTTCAGGGATCTTCCCAACTAGCTAGGGTTTGCTGGAGCCATGGGCGTAGGGAAGTACAGTCCCGCTGACTCATTCCAATAAGAGCTAGGGCTTGTAACAATATTTACTGGTCATCGTGAAAGCTTATAGGTAAAAGCTTATATCAAAGGAAGAAATATTATGTTGTTATTTATTATCTGTGTTTGTAACCTAAAGCTTAATATTATAGGTAAGGGTTATCCCTATAATTCTAATAAGAGCTTCTTTTATATCTAAAGATACAGAGGGACTAGTTGCTAATCAGTCTAGAAAAGAGCAATCTATAAAGCAGGGTAAATAGCTTAAGATCTAGTGTCCTAATCTTAGTCCTAGGACTAAGAT
>JABEVY010000079.1:0-35792 GCA_013364935.1 Fusarium anthophilum
AATTCAATTCAATTCAGTTCAATCAATTCTCTAGATGGATGCCCTTCCTTGTTCTACCGCAACTCCAAGTATTCCTGAATTATCCACAGGTGATATGCATGATACCTATGCTGTAATACAACTGCAAAAATTAATGATGCCACTCTATCCGTATTACCAATTACATTGTTTCTTTCTGTGTCATGTTCTCGTCAATGTGCGTGCTCTTTGATGCTGCTTCGATACCCTGGTGTCGCCCCTTTGCAGAAATAGTGGTCCAGCACCAACTCCTCTGCCTTGATGTCCAACCATCCAGGCGACGAGTCGCCAATGCCAAAGCTCAACCAGATCTCGTCGTCCAAGTACCCGTGGCTTCTCTGCGCGGGTTGATCGCCGTGGTACACCATGCTTCCTGTCCAAATGTATCTGCTATTGGTCTCGCCGTGGTAGGTGAGCTTCTTGCTGACGCTCATCATGTGGTATGGCGCGACCGGCGAATAGACCACTATTCGGTGGTCGTACCATGTGTTTGTGTATTGAGGAGGATCGTAGCGCATCTGCACCATACCCATAATGACCGTGTTGTTCTCCATCGGCTCACAAGCACCGCGATTGCAGAGCGTGAGGCTGAGCATGGGCGTTGACTGATGCACGCGCTTGTCGGTGAGCATAACGTCGTTCATGCAGGTCTTTTCGGCAGAGTGCCATGTCTTCTTCTCGTTGTCGGGAGGGAAAGGTTCGTCTACGGCAGATTCGGGCTCAGCTTCCATGTCCTGGACAGGCCCCTCGGTCGAGTTGAAGCGGAACAGCTGGCTAGGCTCTACCATGAACATCATCTCGTCGTCATCGGCGCTGAAGGGATTGTAGACAGGAGCCCAGTTCTTCTCGCGTTGATATCGGGCGTTGGACTCTTGGCCCTCGGGGGGCTGGCGGCGGAGGAGGACGGGCTTGTCGAATTCGATGCCAGGGAGTTCTTTCGCGTGCTTTCCCATCTGCTTGACAAGCTCGGGCACAGCTGCACGTGCATCAACGATGTACATGCCCTCGCAGAGGTTCTCGTCATCGACTTGGTGGGTGAAGATGAGCATGGGAGTACCGTTCTTCCTCCAGAAGAGCTTCATGTCCTCAGGACCAATGTATTTATCCATGTCAGGCTGAGCCTTGCAGTGATGCTCGGGACCCTGAGCTTCTGTAAAGTCCTCCACGAGCATCTTATGCCAATCGTTGTCCGCAGTGAGCTCCGGCCGGCCGAATGCATCCCATGTGAGGCTAACGAAGGTGGCGACTTGCTGAGCTCGTCTGTATTTCTTGCCCTTTATATCTTGGTCGACGTGGGGAGCGCGCGCAATGACAAGGAAGTCGTGCTTGCTGCCCTTTGGCAATTCAAGAAGGGTCGGATTCATAATCTTCTGGCCCGTCTTCTTGACATTTATGGAGTTGTAGAAACCCAAGTTATTCCGCGTACTCGTGAGGAGGCGGTAATCGTTGGTTCGGGAGAGGAGAGGGTCGTAGCCGGAACGGCCATTGCCGAATAGTCGGTCGCTCATGGTGAAGGTGAGGATCATGGCGACGAGGAGGGCTGTTGTCGTGACGTAGAGAATGATGCGCCGCGGGTGAGGATGAGGAATGCGAACGCTCGAGAGGCGCACGCTCAAGTTGCGCAAGCTGTTAGGCAAGCGCATGTTGGAAACGCGCATGTTGAAATGAAGGAGCCGCGTCGGCTGGCGAAGAGAATTAGAGCGAAAGACAGAGGAGGCTCAAGCCTCACATCGAGGAACAGAAGAAGACGTGTCTCGATCCGTGCGGCCGCAATCGGGCTCGGCTCGTTTGTAGCGGTAGGTGGTGCTAGAAGTGCAAGCAGGGAGAGAGAGAAGAAGACAGCGCCACGAAGGGAAGGGAATAAAAGACGGCAAAAGAGCGGATGGAAAAGAAAAGATGGAGACTAAGTGAGGCGAAGTGATGTCTAGTGTTTGACACGATCAAAAGGTTGGCTTTTTGCAAGCGAGCGCCCCCCTAAAACAAGCATAATAAGGAGGAATCCACGATTTCAACAGACTTTTTTTCTTCTGGTTAAGGGGAGGGGGGGTTGCAGTTACAGGGCCTAGCAGGGGTGAGGGCCACTAAATCTAGAGTTATTTTTCAATGAAGCTTCGATTCCCTGACATCCTGTTGGTCAATGCGTCATAGACTGCGCCACAATTGGTTGATTCCCTCCAGAGCTCTCCACTGCCGCTGGTACCGCACCCAGTGAAAGAACAGGTTCAGGACATGAGCTTGTTGATCAGTGAGTTCTTTTTAAACTTGTTTGCGTCTCAGACATCGGCGATTAAAACACGTGGGGCCTCGCCTCTCATCTCAGATCAGACAGCTTATTCGTGATATTCAGACACTGAATCTGTCAATTGAACGCAAAGTCGTGGCACAGAGCGTTCTAGATTTGGATGCGGAGAAGGCCTGTAATACAGTGCATGAACAACAGATGCTCACGCAGATGGTTCGCACAGTTGCAACGCCAAGTCTGCTCACGCACCACCAAATGAATCTGTGGAGATTGTCAACATGGAATTGTAGATTTGCCAAGGTGATCGTCCACCTTTTTTCGTCTCTTCTCAACGTGCAAATCAGCCCTATGGCGAACTCTACTTCTCATGCCTTCTGGCCGAGCTCAAACATCTACTAACATACTGTGTCGATTGTCAGTGTCACAGATGATGAGGTGGTAATGCACACGTCAACACTGCGTAACATACTATGAGGTCTGGACTCTTCGTTAAGGCCTTGGCGGCACCAGAAGGATTGACTGCCTAAGCGACGACCAAGCATGGCCAGCTCTTTGCGCCTCTTTGTGTTCCTCCACCCACTCACTGAACCGTCATATCTTGTGATGGATGGGTCGAAGCGAGACGCGTCACCCTCAGGCTGACATCGTTCTGCAACTCTCAATAAGGGACGTACCTTGACACTGCATCTTGGAATTCTTGTTTTTGGAGCTTTTCATCCGGCTACGAAAGTGGCGGTGCCCAGGAAAATTAATGACTTGGTGAGGTAAGGTGTTTATATCGTTGACTGGTACCACAATGACGCAATAGAATGCAGCCATAAACCGGGGTTTGATGCGATATGCGAACATTCACAATCACTCCTTTGATGAAAAGAGTTCGATAAGAATGCTTGATTAGGGAGTTGCGATTCCTCTGCATATTTGTTCTGTCCTCCCTAAATTCCTGACTCAGTCACGCGTAGGTTCCATGCTGTTCTAGTGAAAATAAGATCAGATCATCGTCAGCTATCAATATGAACCAATTCAGAACCGCCTTCCTGTAGACAGAATCCTACCCGCAAGGACTTGGTGATACATTTCTTGGTAGTCCCAACGGCATAACTGATGCGGCCCATTCGAGAACGAACAGGACTCTGGAGGACGGCTTCAGCTATTATTGTGAAGTTGTACTTGATGTGTAGCATTGACCAGATCTCGGCTGACCGGTATCAAGCTCCTTGGCACAGACGTCCTTGGAATATCACAGTGAGAATCCCGATGCTAGAAAAGGCACCAGTCTGAGGAGTAAAACATTTGTTTAAAGTAGAGTACGTTTGATAAAGCCTAAGCGGCTCCAGTTGCGAGCTCTGCAGTTGGGGTTATTTGTGGCAAACGGGAAAGCTCGCTCAACAACAATGCTCTACCAAAGAGGCAGGCTCTTTATGGCTTCAAGCTTGGTTCTGTGATAAGTGACTCAGTTTCACAAACATGTTAAAGCAGTTGATATTGAGGTCTTTAAGAGCAGAAATGAGGTTGTTCAATAGATTGTACTTTGCTGATGGTCTTGGTAATCGAGGAGGTAGTCAACTGAGGATGAAGTTCTCAACCTTCAGTTAGAAGGTGGAGAGATGTCGAGCCCTCGAGGAACACGAATGGAGATATAGTGTTCTTATTTCAGCCTCAAGACAGTGAGAAGGGGGAGCTAGCCAGTAGTTGAGGCTCATGATAAGTCTATGGTATAAAGCCATGGAAGGACGCACTGCAGACTGTTTGAAGATCGGCCTTACTTTGGTCTGGTCTATATCTTGATGTGATGGCTAGAAGTATTATTTTAGGTGCAAGACACTAGATGAGTTATTAATTATATAGTCGGAAAACTATGTACAGCTTAAACCTTGCTTTCCTACTACTATTACAACTCTGCGAGCATCACCAAAGTTGGCCACGAAGCACCTACTTGATCAACATCACTCCTTGATCGTACTGGAGGTACTAGGGAACTAATACATATATAGTAAATGGGTGATGTAAGCTTGAGTGCTGTTGGCAACATAGCCAGGCTTACCATGCTTTTAGGTCGATGTGAGTACTGATGCATGGATGGCTGTGCATTGAGAGACGGCAAACAAGCAAAGAGTAACACAAGTCAAGGAAAAAGCATCGATTCTAAAAGATTTCAGACAATAATGCGCCCACTTAAACGTTAGATGGTTTTCACATGGGCGAAACGGATGTAAGGCAGGATATGAGGTAAAAACGACAAAGCCCATAAAGCTTAAGACCCGTGCAAGTTTTGAACTTCCTAAATATAAGTTTCCCTCGGAACTAGTTCAGGAGATGGGAACTAAATCTGATAAAGACTGATGAGGCTCATGTAATGGAGTCTAATGTGTTCTGGTCCAAAGTGAGGTGACCAGATAACGAGAAGTGAGTGTGCATGCAGATGAGATAAAGTGAATGGAGGAGTTGCAGTCAGAGTGGAGGTGCTGTATACGAATCAGCCAGACATAAGCAGCACAGCGATACTATATTTTCGGATGCCGCCAAGTGTATGAAGTAATGCCACAGTTGTTTATCTGCCGAAGCTTCACCAGAGGCCCGCACGTCAGGCGACTTGGCATAACAGATGGGTCAAAATCCAGTTACGGGGATGTTGCAAGTGGGATATCTGTATTTGAAAGGGCCGCGAGTCACTGATGAGGCTCCGCGTTGCACTTTACGCACCCATGTAAGGTAGCTCTCTCATCTGCCAGAGGCTCCAGTGAGGGATCTTGAAACGGAGAAGCCAAGAGAAGAACGAGTTCATCCTGAAGTGCAAACGGTTGTAGGACTCATGAGGGGCTTCATGAAACCTTCTAATGATAGTAAAGGGACGGCATGCTCGAGAGAATAGAATCTTGGCAAGGTGCCAATTGAGAAATGCCGAGAGGAGATATTGCCGTGCTTGTTCTTGGCCAAATCCCGGGTTCCCTTTTGGTTGTTCTCCATAACCTAAGTTACCTGTCATATCCATCCCACTTCCCGTCCAGCTTGAGCTTGTAACCTTTTCTTGGCAGGTCCTTTCTTTACAGCACTTCCGCTCCGGACCTACAAGTAACCGCCGCGTGTGATTCTTTATGAAGAAATCTGACCATTACTATAGCATAGTTGACTTACAGCGCTATAGGTAGCACCTTATCAGAGTCATGGGGCTTAACTGAGCATTCAAGGGCACCGTTACGTTGCATTACTTATTCCACTATCAGCGGGATCTCCGTCCTCGGATGCTAAAGATTATACAGAAGAGGAATGGTTTGGCAGGCCGTTGACGGTAGCTATATATATCCTGGTCAATACCCCTGTGCTAGTCGGAAAATCGATTGACCTGACGTTTGACACGTGCTTCAGGGCTGAGCCTTGGCGTAAAACCGAGGCCATTCTAATGCTGTTGTGATTACCTGCCTATTTCAAGATAATCAAGTTCATTTAAGGAAGTTCAGTCGATTTAGCTCATGAAGATCTCTCGTAAACGGCAACTTCCATACAACATGGTCTTGATCATTTGTCGCGATGGCTTCACTCAATGGCGTCGCTTTGGCGTCCCTGCTGCGCCGCATCCCTGCTTCATCACCAACAGGCCTATAACCGCCCACGTCGCAAAAGCGAATGATACCATCAATTGACTGGCAGCCAACCTTTAACCGTGATTCGCCTATCAATCTCGTCCCTTTTTCGCATCGCATTAAACCCACCAGCCTATAGCATGCCACCAACCCATGTAACCACTCACCTGAGATGTTATTCCCACCGTTAGACACCTTCCCCATTCGACTAGAGCCATGCATGTGATGGTCGGCATTTGCCGTATTGACAGCTCTAAGGGTCCTAATGGTCCAGAACTGAACTGCTAGTGGACTGTTGTGCTATAGCTTTGGATATATGGTATACCTACTTTCCTAATCTGTTGGCTGCCAAGTCACCGTTGGGACGAACTCAATTCCCTATTCACTAGCGTCGGTATTGAGCTGGTTGGGCTGTTATATCTTGATGCCATCTCTCATCATGTTGAGCCCGTCACGCTCACTTCCAGGCATCGCCTTGTCACTCATTCAATAAGTCTCGTTTTTCACCATGAGAACCTCGTTCTCGTCCATTCTTTTCAGCCTCTGGCTCCTTTGCCTTGGCGTGCTCGCACACGACGAGTCATGCGGTTGCACTGTCAAGTACATTGTCGTTGAGATGCCTAGTCAGACAGTCGCTGCTCAGACCAAGCCCCCGACAATTACTTCCGTGCAAACCAAGCCCACCAACATCCGATCTAAGCCCAACCAGACGACTGTTCGGGCATCTTCGACTTCGGCTCACCACAACACCACGGCGACTTTCCTTCCCAAGCCCCCCGCAAAAATCGACTTGAGCAACCCCGACAATGCGGTTCCCAAGAAGAACATCTCCATGTCTTACGGCGATGTTGAGAAGCCCCGCAACCAGACCTTCCCTGCGCTCAACACAACCGCTCCTAAGGGAGCCATCGACATGGACCTTGTCATGAACCATCCAGCTGTTGTTCTGGATCACATTGACGCTATTGTCTCGGTCGAGTGTACAGCCGATTCCGTCAAGGTCCAGTTCGGAAAGGCTGTTGCCTTCGAGAAGGCCATTGATACCTGGTCAGACGACGAACCCTTCATTCTTATTACGAACAACATGGGCGATTGCAAGACCGAAATTGGCCAAGCTTTCTACCTCGTTGATGGCGTTACTACAGACAAGGGTGATAAGACCATCACTTGCCATGCTGCTGAGCAAGAGCTGGCTGACATTGCTGGTATGTCTCTCTGCAAGGAATCAAGGAATCACGGATACAAGACAAGACTAACATGTTCCAGAAACCTGTGAAATGTCGTTCACCTCCATCCCCGCCACTAAGTTGACGAAGCGCCTCACACTGAACCCCAGTCTTTCTCTTAACTTCGGTACTGGTCTTGAGAGAGATACTGTCCTTTTCCAGGAACAGCCATGGGTGACCATCAAGGCCGAGAAAGCAGAGTTCTCTTCCACTGTCTCCTTCTCTGGCCGCGCCAAGTACAACTTCTGGCGTTTCAAGGTACGTGATTCTGAAGCAATGAGAAGCCCGATTTACTGACTTGAGTAGATGGAAGATCTCTATTTCGATCTTGATACTCATTTCTCAGCCGATGTCGCTTTGGCCGCCGATGTAGCCGCAGCTTGGTCTCGATCTATCCTCTACGACCCCGATACACTCACATACACCCTCGTCGAAGTTCCTGGTATCCTCTCTCTCGGGCCAGGCCTGTCTTTTGCTGTTGGAGTCGATGTTGATACCTCAGCTGCTGTTGCCGTTAGAGCTGGCGCCGGTATTGCTATCCCTGCCGCCAACGTCCATCTCGATTTCCTCGACTCGGGCAAGAACGCTGCTACTGGCTGGGAGCCTCAGTACACTTCGTACGCCAACATCACCGAGAGCGTTGAGGTCGGCTTAAACGCTAGTGCATCGCTGACTGTTCAGCTCACTTTCAAGCTTCTCGGAGGCCTGGTCGATCTCAGCAGCGGACTTACAGCTACTCCCGAATTTGTGAACAAGTTCACTCTGGATGCTGCACAGTCGGCTCATGCTTCGAATGATGGTGCTGGAGTGAATCTTTTGGACGCCGAAAAGGTTGCCCCAGCTACGACAACTGGTTCAGAACTTGCTGTCGCAAATGAGCCCAAGGACTGTGGTGTTTCTCTCAAGTCCGACTTCATTTTTGATCTGGAGGGCTTTGCGACAAAGTGGTGGAAGGCTAATCTCTATCACGTTGAGGTCCCCATTACAGATGTTTGCTATAATTTCCAGTAGTAATACCTTGCAAACAAGGACTACTTGGCATAAGTGGCAGTTGTAGTATTAGTCTTAGTCTCATAATTCTCATTTACCCTTTGTGCGATCAACCTTTTAGCCTGATTGTGTCTGCGTAGGCATCTAGAATGAGTCTGACAACATTACGCCACTCAATCCAGGCATCCAGATAACGGTGCACTATAAAAGCGAACCCGGCCGAGGGAATGAGGTATAAAAACAGTTTATCCAATTCATTAATTTCTCGTAAAAGATGCCTGCACAAGATACGTCTGATCAAATCCGTCAATAAGTGTCTGCATGGCTCAACACCACGCCGTATGCAGCGTCTTTACTCGAACCTTTGGCTGGTGGACAAGCCAATTTTACATATCGCGCTCACCTGATCAATCCCCTGGATGATGATACAGCTGAAGTCATTGTTAAGCATGGCGAGCCTTATATGGCGCGTCACCCTGCCAATGCCGTCACTGTTAACCGATGCGTGAGTGAAAAGAGGATATAGGAAGGGCTTCCGCTGACATAACAAAGGACGTCGAAGGAGATATCTTGTCAGAATTGTCTATGAATCCCATAGATGTGGCACAGTCTAGAAACACAGCATGCACTGTTAAAACAGCAACAGCTTATGCCTACGATGCTAAAACCAAGACGTTGGTTCTAGAGTATCTTCCCAACGTCGTAGATCTCAAGACCTACTCTCTGAACCACTTCGCATCTCCGACACCTGAGCACTTACGCAAACCAGCCCATGAACTGGGTAAAGTGCTGGCGATGTACATGGTTAAATTTCATGACATGACCAGAGGAATTGTTCAGGATTCGCTTGAACAGAAGCAGACCCAACAGGTATCAGGTTTCAACAGAGTTATCGATACCAGCAATGAAATGCAGAGGCTGAAACATTGGATCAATTTTGATTGGATGATCGATCGTGTTGACCAGTTCCCTGGGATTTTGTTGGAAGCAAAGGATACACTTCATCTCGTCAAAAACATGGCACTGCATGAGTTGAGCGACCCGTCGGCAGACCTGACACTGATTCATGGCGACTATCACCCGCAGAAGTGAGTCCATCCCCAGCCTTCAGAATCCAAAGTTAATTGTTTGAAAGCATCCTACTAGAAGATGCCAATCTTGAACCGAAAAGTCTCAGAACCTTGTACGTTGTCGACTGGGAAAATTCACAAGTCGGTGTTCCGTGCCTCGATCACGGCGGCATGCTGGGCGAGATGTATGTACTCTGGAAATACAAAAATATCGAAGCTGGGCTATGGATGCTTCAAGGTTACGCTGAGGGGCTGGGGCCTCGGACTGAGGATGCTACATGGCGACTGGCCCTTCAAGTAGGGGTACATCTTCTGAGCTTTGGTACGTTGGCATCGGGCTGGGGTACGACTGAGGAAGTGGAGGATATGGCTCGTCTGGCAAGAGATGTTATTGTCAAGGCTTGGACTAGAGATATGAGTTGGTTTGACAAGAGCGATTTTGCCTGCTTGTTTGCAGGTACTATTCAAGATTGAGGACACCATCAGACATTCGGGGTCATCGATCATGGTTACTCGAGAGCCTCAATCGTCGACCCAATTTTTAAGCCTAATAGTTACACTAGAATCGCCCAAGATCGTGACATAATCAGTGGATATGGCACGGCAGTGACCTTGAATGCCGACATCAATTAATTGCAGGGAAAAGAAATTAGCATCATGCTCAGGACCACGTCTGAGTTGTACAAACAACCAGATCACGAATGATGTGACCCGTTACAGCTGGGCACTCGTCTACAAGCCAATTAAGTTATAGCATATACGCGTCGTTAAGAATCTCGATGAGCTTGTTAACAAATTCTTGATTTGAGCTGATGCCAAGTCCACCCGCTCGGATAATGCGGCCTCGGCTGACGGCGTTGCAATATGGAGCCGCAAATCCCCGCTCCAATCAAAGGCAGTGATCTCCAAGAACTGCAAGGAACAGAGTCGGGACAGGCAGGTTTAGCTGTTGATTTATTTTATGCTGTGACGTCAAAGACATGCTCCTAACAACAAACATCACCAATGATCTCATCTCCTCACTAAGCATAAAATAAATAAAATAGCTACAAACTCAATTGCAATTGACTTTTTGATCTTCAGCGCATTCTGACTCCCTGTGACCGCTCGCTAACTCACTATGGCTCGTCAAAATACACTGACCAAGGCTTTGGTAGGTCTGCTGCCTCTCGCTTCAGCAGCTTCACTCAACTCCGAGTACACCTTCAATCCTCTTTACCATCTCGCGGGTATTGCTCCCTACTTCGAGCCTCAAGATCCTCCCGCTTCGCCCGATGCGCCCCAAGGATGTACCCCCGAGCGCGCTGCGTATCTTGTGCGACACGCTGCCATTTACGCCAACGATTTTGACTTTGAAGAGTATATTGAGCCATTCATTGAGAAGGTTCAGAACAAGACCAAGATCGACTGGAGCAAGATTCCTTATCTGAATTTCCTGGGCGATTGGGAACCTCCCATTTCTGATGCCGAGGTGTCGCTTTTGACCAACGTGGGAAGACTTGAGGCTACGCGATTGGGCGTTGATCTGGAGTTCCGATACCCAGAGTTCAAGCAGCCCAAGAAAGTCTGGACCTCATCAGCCGAACGGACCGTCAAGTCTGCTCAATCTTTCGTCCGTGGTCTTGAGTCCGACGACAAGTCTATCAAGGTCGAGACCATTTACGAGTCAGAAGAATCTGGTGCCGACAGTTTGACTCCCTACAAGGCTTGCCCCGCCTACGATGGCTCCACCGGCAGCGATGAAGCCGAAGTCTACCAGAAGAAGTACGCCAAGCCAATTGTCGATCGCTTCAACGCTCTTGCATCCGACTTCAACTTTACCGTCAACGACATCTTTGGCATGCAGCAGCTTTGCGGCTACGAGACTGTTACCCGCGGCAAGTCGCCATTCTGCAACCTTGAGCTTTTCACTCCCGATGACTGGCTTGGCTGGGAGTATTCTGAGGACGTGCGATATCACTACAACGCTGGTTACGGCAACCAGATCTCTGGTTACGTGGGTATGCCCTGGCTCAACACTACAGCTGGTCTCCTCCTTGGCGATGATTCCGATGAGGAGCTTTACGTCAGCTTCACCCACCGTGAACTGCCTCCCATGGTCCTCGTCGCCATGGGTCTGTTCAACAACTCCGAGCCTGCTGGTACAGAGTCTCAGATCAACGACACCATGCCTCTGAGCAAGATCAACTACCGTCGCGCCTGGAAGAGCTCCCATGTGCTACCCTTCCTGAGCAACATCGCCATCGAGCGCCTCAACTGCACCAACACCTACGGCTACGAAGATGGAGAGTACTACCGCGTGCTGGTCAACAGTGCGCCCCAGGCTCTACCTTCATGCGAAGACGGACCCGGAACAAGCTGCACCCGAAAGAGTTTCGAGAAGTATGTGCAGGACAGAGTCGAAAAGTTTACTGGCTTCTCAGAAAAGTGTGGAGTGGAGTACAAGAACTCTACTGACATTCTGTCCATTTACAACAATTAATGATACTCACGATTATGTAACTTTAAATATAAATTTAATATTTATGACACTTGATTTGACGGCGCCGACTCTCATAAATCTTGTGGATCAACGTTGAGCTTTCGTTGCTCCGGTGAGATGGCTCAAGACGCCGCCACAGAGAGTTTAAGTAGGCTATAACCTGTTGTGATGTTCTAGTTACTTCGTAATACCCGAAGAAGAAATGCTTGAAAATGTGACTATGACACCAAGTACATCAGGCTTTTGCTGTTTCAACCACGCTAGGCAGAGGCTAGAGCAGACCTTGCAGCCTCTAAGATACCATTTGACTCACTTATCATCTGACGTATAAGAAGAATATCTCTTTCTTTTGATGATTATGATTTGCCTGCTGAAGTCTTTTTAGACATTAAGCTTTGCAGCCGTGGACTGTCTGACACCCTGATTTGTCAGGCTCTGGAGCGTGAACCTTCTTAGAAAGCATTTGACTTTCGCCCATCAAGATGTATCCTGGAAAGTTCGCCACTTGGGACGTCTATAAGGTGCAATGCTCTGCCTGTAAGGTAAATTAACTGAATAAAATCATACACCTGTCAAGAAATATCACCTCCGCCAAGAAAAGAGCACCACCAATAGTAGACGTTGTGCACAATTCTCACTTATGAATGCCGAACTCATCTGCAGTCAAGATGAAACGAGAGAGCGATACAGAGACCATATCCCGGGATCACGACTTCACTCTCTTCACTAAACTACCAGCCGAGATACGCCTGATGATATGGGAAGCCGCCTTACCTGAAGAGCCTCGGTCCAAGATATGCGAGATTTGGGACTTGGAGCAAGGCGAAGAGATAACTTCAACCACGTCCCGAGGGATAACCAATACAAGTTTCCTGGCCTGTTGCCGCGAATCTCGTCACCTTGCTGAGAAGAATGGAAATCTCATACTATTAAAGAGCCTTGTACCGGGCAAAAGGAGGGGAATGAAAGTCTGGATAGATCGCAATGTCGAGATTGTCTCCATCCCTTTCGAACCGAGCTATCTCGACACGATCACCACTCTCCCACCGAATGTCAGAACCCTCGCTGACACAATGAGTAATACCCACGACCCTGAACGTATAAGGACCGTTAGGAAATACATTTGCAAATGGCGACACGAAAATAGTATCGACATTGATAATTTATATATACTTTTGCCTTGCTGACGAACTTCCTATGTATGTTTTCCCATTGTCTGAATGATTTATTGCCGAAGACTTGCTAGCAAACATTTTTCACACAGTAATCGTGGGAAAATAGGGATGGGAGGAGAGTCCATGTGCCATCTCCGACGTTTGGAGGCATTTGTATGATATGGCCTAGCAAATCTGAGAACTAGGGACCACGTTTACCATCTTGAATACTTCCTGGTCACCGTTGTTTCTAGTCTTTTGGTTGATAGACTATGAGAATCATTAGTCTAGTCTATATTCTAAAGTCTGAGAAAGAGAACACCTTCTGAAGATGCCCCTGTCTTCGCTTTTTGGCGCTGAAATGCCATAAATCTTTTTCAGCGAATAATCCAGTGACGCAAAGAAGGCACCGCAGACAAATAAATGACCAGATGAAAGGAATAAATTGCGCAGAGAGTATATAGAAATTGAGCCTTCCGAATATTCACCATGAAAATGACAGCCTGCCCCTGTAATTGATGATCCCAACACTTGATCCTTTAATTCATAATGATATAGATGATCGGTCTGATGTTAAAACCCTTTGAAGCCACCACTATATAGACTCGGAAAGGTAATTCTATACAGACCTTTCACTTCGGCCGCGATATCGTGTTTCACAAGGTTTTGGTTCTGGTTTGATAGCCTTACTTCTTCTATTTCGACTGCCTTCCCTAAGCTTTCATTAGTATAGAGCTAAAAATTATTTCAAGAGCCTTGATCTTGGTATAGTAAATGCTAAGCACAACCAAAGTTTACAGTTGAGGGATAACAGAAAGTCTAAGGGACAAAAGTTGAAGTTAACTGGATGGATCGCACGACTGAGTGCGCTTGGAAGTAATGCTTGAGTTTCTGTTACAATGACATGGTGCTTGTCACCTTGAGAATACCAATGAAGGTTCTGTTTTAGGCCATTAATCGAATCGCCTTAACAGCATTGTATACTTTATTGAAATCGGACGAGCAAGGGCAACCAAGCATACTTGAAACTCTCTCTTTGACGGAGATTCCTTGAGACCTATAAATGTTTCTCGCCCCGTTGAGCTTTCGTACCTTGCCTTTCCCCCCGTTTCGTCTTCACGTATGCCAAGTCAAACATCACACAAGAATACACGCAAAGGTCACTATTACTCTGCCCTGTCATCAAGCCACCCACAGCACCTTTCGAACCATGACTGTTGGTTCTTACGAATATCCCTGCGAAGACAGGCCGCCCACTCCCACTAAACCCTTTTGTTACACTTGTTACTACTTTCCTAATCCGCCTCACCTTGCTCCCGCGAAGCATCTATCTCCTGATATGCTTCAGCTTGTCCGAGACCGAAGAAATAAAACCAGGTTCAAGCCATATCGAGTGCCCTTGGGGGCTAGATTATAACAGCACGCACATTGTACAGGGGCTTCTCTCAAAGGAGCGGTACGGAATTACTTTATATTTCGCTCAACACCCTAACACTTGTACTTCAAAGGACCAAATCATGCCGGCACCGACAGATGATGTGGCCGGAGGATTCGGCGGTTGGAAGAGGCGCTTGACTGTCATGATATGGGATACAGTAATGATGGCTGCTTCGCTGTACGAGGCCGAGGTCACTGTCAAGTGGGCTTCCGAAACTGAGAATTATGATTAGACGAGTTTGCATAAAGTTATTCGGGTGATGTGCACGGCAGGCTTGACGCCGTCGTTGGTTTAGCATCTCGTAGCTACTGAACACTTAATCGAAACCTGACTCATCTATACCTTTTAGCAACCTAGTGGCATCGCAAAACTCAAGTTCTCTGTTTAGATTCGGGATCTCAAGCATAAATCGCAATTGCAAATAACACGTCTGGCTGACTTGACGGGTCTTTGTTAAGGCTATGCGCATATTGCGTTCCAAAAGCTGAACTAAAATGAGATTTTACTGTGTGTTGGCTTGATATGTCTCGTTGAGACGTCATAGGCTTTAGGCATCAATCGAACCTTGAGTCTAATTGTCAGAAGTCTACGGCCAAAAAGGCCCTTACAACAAATAAAGAGACATGTTAAGGTCCCACTACGTTTTTGAAGGTTCTGTGTCAGAAAGCCAGAAGAAAAATGAGCAGAAGATGTCTTGTATAAAAGGGCAACCCCTCCCCTCACTCCCCTCACTCCTCTTCTATCATAATCACACGAACTTCGCATAACAACTTTACCAAAGCTCCTGCACCGTTCTTACAGCAGCACTAGGTCTCCATTTCTCAGCAATATACACTCAGATATCACCTACTGCCATCATGGGTCAATCCATGTCAAGCGATTTCGAGAGCTTCAACAACTTACCACCAGAGCTTCGGCTGATGATTTGGGAAGAAGCTATTCCGAAGAAAAAGGACACACATGCGGCCTACAAGATCTTCCACGATGCCTTCTTACGTGGTCTGCGGTTTAAAAAGCCAGAGGATGCAGATGGACCTCGGCCCCTCCTGGGGGCATGCTACGGTGCTCGTGCAGTGGCAATGAAGAGTGGATCGTACATGACTGTCAAGGACAAAAGATCTCGAATATTCTGCAAAACACCCCAAGGAATTTTCGAAAAGAGATATCATTCCGTTTGGGTTGATAGTAGCATTACAACTTTACACGTACCGATCGCTGCACTGACATGTGGACGCATCACCAATTTGCCAACCAGCATCCATGCAATAGCTTGCATGGTGCCTACGCCACAGGGACTCAAAGCCTTGCAAAATTGTCTCACCCATGATCCCGAGTACAAAGGTATCAAGACCGTGTACCTTGGGATTGCTGGTATACCCATCAACTATAGCAACGGCGAAGACCCAGACTGTTATCCCTGCACGGAATCGAAGTCAGCCGTTGTCCCGCTTGACGATGAGAAGTTGATCACGTATCTTGCATCGGCTTATAAAGTTCACGTCTCTACGGCGATCGGTGATGGTGTGGTTCGTGAGGACGCATTCCATCGCAAAAGCGCACTGAGGTTCAAGAAGAGCCTCGAAAAGGACTGGACATATCAGCAGGACTTGCGCTCCAAATGGGACCCTAAGAATGGCATCAGGTTACTCCCGGCTGTTATATTCGGACAAAAGACGAGGCCAGTAGTACTCTGCACTAGCGGTCGTCTCCGCGGTGCTGCCCTTAAGCTTCAGGTGGGTTGGCGTATGGCCCAGGCTGACCTTATGTGGATGGATGCGTTTGCCTATGACAACGGAGCTGGTAATGAGGACAACCTCAATGAGCTTCCGTATCAGAGGCGGGTCCGAAGGGCGATTCGCAGCGAGAAGGATATGCTCCGGGACTTTCACTGGTCACCACACAATGTCGAAGGAGAGAAAAGATGGACTGCCTAATTGAGGTAGCAAAATGGTCTCACTTGTGTATATTTGGCATATTTCGTATCTAGATGAAGAACAAGAGGTCCTTGTGCGTGCTTTCAACCAAATCCCAACCATCATGTTCAGATTGAGACCCTTCGCTCCTCTTGTCATGATTGTCCTTACCCGGATCCGGGTACTTCCTCACATGTTCAATGGCCCAGATAAGGTCCTTGCTCAACACAGGAGGTATTCTGCCTTCCCCGGACAATGTTCCGAGGCCCGCGATCTTAAAGAACCCCTCCAGCCATCCGAAAGTCTCACCAGTCTCCCACTCTATCTCGTGAAACTTTCGTCCTTGCTGCCTACAAAACTTCTCTCTATCAAGTTCCCATTTCTTTTGCTCTTCTTTTGGTGGAAGAGAAATAGAATTTCTCCCCGAGAAAAGTCGTGCAAGTGCGATTGCTTGATATTCGAAGCTTCGAAATGTCAAGACGCGAGGCATGCCGACAACTGCCAAGTTGGGGATGTCCTGGAAGAAAGTATGCCAGTAATTTTTGATAAGCTTTCTTTTCTTGTAGTCAAATAATGGTCGACCGTTCACTTTGCTGTTCCAAAATGGATAAGATGGAAGATATCCTGTACAGTAAATGATGTGATCAATGTCTTTAAGTTCGCTTCCATCATCGAACGCGATTGTACCGTCCAGTCGATACTCTTTGATAACCGTCTTCCACTCCATTCCGAGGAGAGGTTCATCGCCATCCAACCTCCCTCGTGATCGTCGTGACTGGTAGAGTGGCTGTTGGACAGACTGTAGAAGATCCACTGCTATATCATGACCAGACGCGGAGTTTCCAATAACAAGAACTCTTTTGTTGGCGTAGATCCGAGGCGAGCGATAGAATTTGGAATGTATCACTCTGCCAGGGAATTTCTCCATGTAGGGCTCCAAGCCTTGGACATGGGGAACCTAGAATCAACCATCAGCAGGTAGTCACATTACTGAATGTCAGTACTTACCCAGGGAATGGCGTAGTGCCCGTTAGCAAGTACAACGGCGTCAAAATCTTCTTGCCACCATACATCAACGTGACGCAGAGGGTCATATTTCCGTAATGATAGCCTCCACGGCTTCAGACCTCCCTTTGTAGAGGTGGGTAGCTGTGAGATGTCTTCTACTGTAGTGTTAAGAGACAAATACTCATCAGTCTCTTGGGTGGAGAAATATGTTTCGATGTATTGGCGAGGGACATAATGGGGAACGAAAGGTCCGTAGGAGAATGGTTGGTCCGAGAATGACATTGCGATTTGAGGCACGTTAGTTCTATATCTTGTCAGTAACTTGGGTCTCTAGTGAATGAGTGACTTGCGTTAGGTTCTGGTAGATAGGAGTATGGGCGTATCTCTCTTGCTGATTCGGAGGCGTCGTGGTTGGTAGGTTCTCTGGAATCTCAAGTGGCTTATCGATATCTTCTGGGTAGCCCCCAGGATGGATAGGTGCGACTACTGGGTCGGCATCGTAAATCCTGATATTGGTGAGTCCAAAGTCTTTCTTCCGACTATTCTGTCCTTACCAAGTACCCCCAGGTGTTTCTCTCCGTTCAAACACTCGAATACGGTCGAAATAATTCTCTGCCTTCAAAGCTGCCGCGGAAATGGCGCCTAGCAAGATTGATGATTAGCTCTTCAATAGGCGTCAAGCGGGGTGAAAGCATGAAGATTCACCAGCAGCTCCGGCTCCAACGACCGCAACAGACTTGATGTTATAATCTCCCATAATGATTTCTAGAAACCGATAATATTATTTTTATGAGAAAGATGAATATTGAGAATCTATTAGCGGAAAGGGCTACTCATCGAGTTCATATTCCTTATCGCAACACGCCATATGCTGAGATCATTCATCATATTCGTCATGTGTAACATCTATGTCACCATCGCGCATCACGTGAATCGTCACTGATCATGCAACGTCTAAATGGTAGCTGACACTATGCCTGAATATACAAAATGGAAAGCACTATTAATTCCATCATCATCCTCCCATTTTATCCGATCACTGAGGCTTTGGGGTCGACTCTGCCTCTTTCAGCTTTCTCTCCAACACGTCTATGCCACCAAGTTGTTTGACAGTCGAGTCGAAGGTACCCGTCGGAAACAGAGTGCCTAGGCGAGCCAAACCAGCACTGCCTCCTCGAAAGATCAGATAAGGTGGTTTGCGTTGACTCAAATCTCCAGCAACTTGTTTCGCCCAGGTCATCGCATCGGGTTTGTTCATCCCTACTTCATTGCCGTTCATGGAAGATTCGATAGCCTCTTTGGCGACGTTGTATATCGAATCCTTGGGAAGCTCAGCATCCGGTGAATTGCTGTGAAAGGTAGACTTGACGCCACCCGTGAACATGTTGATAGTACGAATGCCGAAAGGGGCGAGTTCGACTCTCAAACTCTCAGTCAGACTGGCTGCAGCGGCCTTGGATGCTGCATAAGTTCCTTGGAATGGGATGCCAGCTCCGAGAAGCCCTGATGCAGAGGTGTTGTTGATAAGTAAAGCGCCGTGGGTAGACTTGAGAAGAAGAGGAACGAAGGCCTGTGTGACTCTGACGATAGAGAAGACATTGAGTTCAAATAGTTCGTGGCTCTTGGCGATGTCAACA
Source organism: Fusarium anthophilum (assembly GCA_013364935.1). Taxonomy (NCBI): domain Eukaryota; kingdom Fungi; phylum Ascomycota; class Sordariomycetes; order Hypocreales; family Nectriaceae; genus Fusarium; species Fusarium anthophilum. The sequence continues at coordinate 18,760 of JABEVY010000079.1, forward strand.
TGTATAATAGGCATGCTGTAACCGGTGCCAGCATTGTTGAGCAAGGCGTCTAGTGAGCCTCCGGTGATTTGCTTGACTTGCTCAACGGCTGCTGAAACGGATTCATCCGAGCCAACATCCATTTCGATGCATTCGAGGCCAACTTCCTTGACCTTTCCCAGCTTCGCTAGGTTGCGTCCAGAAGGGAAGACACGCCATCCACGATCTTTCAATGCCAGTGCCAGAGCAGAGCCAAGACTGCCGTCGGAGCAGCCTGTTATCAAGATAGTGCGCTTGTCAGACATGATAAGGCTTGGTGTTACGCAAATTTCTAGCCAAGAGGTATTGACGGAACAAAAAGGTTACCGATGGCTAATGAAACTGGTGTAACGGGGTGAATCTATTTATATGCCATGTTTGGTACTTGACTCTCACCTCCCCTTCAGCCCTGTAATACATTTTGACTGCGCACTCGCATAACACGGCCAATCAATCGCGAAGCCCCCAACGGTTGGTCATCAGTTCAGGGTGTCAGCGATCTTTTTCATGCGTTGTGATTGGATCAGCGGAAACCCGATGTTGCACTCGGAACATCACCATTGTCCGAACCTTTTTGCGTCAAATAATTGGGCAAACAGGCTGACACCATTGTGGGGGCTTCTGGAGGAAACAGTCAAGGATATTCAAACAGATCTGGGTCATTTGCCGCAAATACCTTGAGTTAAAGCACACGGGTCTATATACACGTTTAATCATTGGAGGTGGCGCTTCTAGGAGCTCAACCTTTGGCTCAAAATACAATACAGAGTACACAGAATACATGAGCCTTGTGTCTCTTATATGATCTATGGTGTAACTATCGAACTGATATCGCGTCACTGCTTTCCACGACATACAGTCCCCCTTCAATCATTATCGGGGCAATTGTTGCCCCGACTCTAGGGTGACGGAGTTGCGGAGTTTCAGCCCAGCCGCCTCTCAGACAGGCTATTGAGATTGGTTGCCAGTATCCAATCACTTTCTACCCATGGCGTGCTCAATCTCTTTGAGCGCAGCAAGTACCTTCTCATCGTACTGCCTTCGTCCAACAATTTGTAGGTTGATAGGCATACCAGCGTATTTCTCAGGGCTGTACAGGTCATAGTTGAACTTGTCGTCATCGTTCTTGGGGACGTAGTTTAGATCCTTGGGATCCTTCTCAGGGTCGACTGTTGTTACTGGGAAGACTGCAGCGGGACTGGAGCTCATCGTTAGAGGAGTTTGGTAGACTGTCACAAGGATAACTTACTAGTCAAGCAGGTTCCAGTGAGAAGTGTAGCCCCAGTATCGTGACTGATCGTGAGGTGCTGCGGCACCGGGGAATGGCGGGCACAAAATCACATCAACTTCTCTTCCGTCGTTCTTGCTTGTGTATGACCACGCTCGCGCATATGCTGCTCGATAATCATCACGCTTGGTGCATAGCTAAAAAGCCATCAGTACTGTCCGAAAAATCATCCCAAGTAAACTTACCTCCCAAAGCTCATGCATCGACAAATCCTTCACGCTGGGCTGCTCTTGAATGATGAACTTCGTCAAAGGAAGGACAGGCTCTCCAGCGGCTTCCATGAGCTCAAGAGCCTCCTTGCCTCCATCAGGCCAATATAATGCTGATAGAATCTCCCATCCCTTCTTGTGATCCAAAGGCTCACAGTCCCAGTCTACGACTTCCATACCAGCTTTACGGCAAGCTTCCGCAACCTCCTTCAGAGCTCTTGTCATGGGAGGATGGGGTTGGACAACACCGTCCCACCACTGAACCGCAACCTTTAGAGGTCTGTCGAATTTGTAAGGAGTCCATGGCTTGGCTGTAAGGGAAGGATCAATGAGCCAAGGCTTCTTTGACAAGGCAATTTCCATAAACAGTTCGAGGGACTCGCGATCAACTGTCATCGGTCCAGGTGTCGAGGAAACGGTCTCTTTTCCGGCCATGATCGATCGCGCGCCCATGACTGAGATTCGCTTGAGAGTTGGCCTATTCGGGGTTAACAAAAATGTCTCTGAGCTGGCTACCAGGACTACTCACTTGAAGGCATAGATTCCGTTGTGGGCAGCTGGGCAACGGACGCTGCCACCAATATCACCACCAATACCCTAGCCAGGTCAGTCGAAACTCAGGTCACGGACAAATTTACACTTACCAAGATGCTTCCACGGAAGCCGAGCAAAGCTCCCTCACCACCACTGCTGCCACCAGCCGTCAAATCACGATTGTAGGGGTTGACTGTTCGTCCGTAAATGTTGCTGATGGTCTCAAGATGCATGATAGTTTGAGGTTGAGTAGTCCGCACGTAGAAGACGCAGCCTTCGTCATACAAGTGGTCATACAAAAGGTTGGAGCCGTGAGCTTTGCCTATCCACGCAACGAACGAGGCGTGAGTTGAGACGTTCTCACCGACCATGCCATGATGTTCCTTGGTTGAAATGGGAAGACCGAAGAGCTTTCCCCTGGGTTCCGGTAGCGAATCGAGATACTTGGCTCGCTCAATGGCTTGATCCCACATAAGTTCAACTAAACAGTTGGTCTTCGCGAACTGTTAGAATCGTGCTTGGGTGTAGGTCGGCCATGACTTACAGCAACCTGGGCGAGAGCAGCTCTCCGCAAGAATGCACGGGTCACCTCCTCAACCTTGATCTCTCGCTTACGGAGAACATCGAGCAGCTCGATCACTGAATACTTTTCTGTGATCTCAATCTCGCGTGCAGTCAAGACACCTTGAGGAAGGCTTTGAGAGCTAAGAGGAAGCTCATCGGGGAGACCCTGTAGCTTTGGTTCGACCTTGCCAAGGCCGATATCGCGCTGTTGTAAGGCAGCTGATACTGTTTCTTTATAAGATGCCATGATGCCCAAGTTGATCTTATGAATTGTTAGTGTTGTTGTTGATTAGCGGTGCTAGGGGAAAGGGGCACATACTGTAGTCTGTTGTATTAGAGAAGAAGAATGAAAGAAAGAAGGGATAAGTTGAAAGAATGTCAAATGATTACATTCTCCAAGTCGTTCAAGTCATGTGGGGTTGGGGTCAGTATCGCCCGTCGGCTTATCCTATGCCGCTATTGGCAGGCCGAGCCGACGATATCCAACCGCTAAACCCCGCATTTGAGCGCCCTTTTCATTGTCAACTTGTCATATCAAACGATAACTAGCCCAAGTCGCAGTGCATGCAACAGATTAGATAACGTACGTGGAATTGGTTGAGGCGTAAGATCCTCACGTGGGGTAGTCCCGGGACCCGAGATTGCCGGCGATAAAGAGGCGACACGGCTCCGAGCTCTCGGGGCTTTGAAGGCCTCGGATAATCCTTCTAGAAAAGGAAAGCGTTCCAAGTATCCGTAAAGCCGGGTCGAATCACAATCTTCAAATAACTAGCTATTTAATTCTCTCAGCAGTCCATTGTTTTCCCTATCCATTTTCGACAGCACCATTTCTGAATTGTTTGGCTGATGTTGCCTTTTACCCATGCTCAAGTCTGCTACGCAGTTCGCCGTCGGCCGATATACACGCAGATGTTACTAAGGTCTCATAAAAAACAGCCTCATCACGTGGACTTCATACAACTTCTCAGCTGAAGGTCTAGATCTGCCACCATGCGAGCCAAAATAGCTTTTAACCCTCACGGGGATCTTTACCCAACTATGTCTAGAGGTGAGCCAAACATGAATATTTGAAATCGCCAAAGGTGTTGTCAGGGCTACAGTGAAACGCCGCCTCTATAAATGGCAAACAAGCAAGGAATAACGGTTCCAAAGATAGTCGTTGGCAGTGGCACAAGATAACGTCGTGGCGATAAATTTGGCTCAGTCGAAGACAAAAGATCCATGTTACACAATCTTTGCTTCGTGCATTAAAATTAGCTATTATGCACAGAGTGTTGATGTTTGATAAGAGGGCTTCGATTTTCAAAGCGGGACTGAACCTAAAAATGACGCTTGGCTGATCATGACATTGATAGAATGGTGACAGACACGACACGAAAACTAGTACCTGAGCATTTGCTTTAGAACTAGACCTGGCGGCAGAGAAATAGCCGATGTAGATCACTAAGTGGAGTTCAAAACAGGCTTCAGCATGAGCTCGTCCGTTTCTTAAGTACACACCAGCTGGAGCAACGCCCGGGGTACCCATGCTGAGATATCTGGGTTTGTGCCTAGACAGAACGGTGTAAGGGCAAGTTCGCACAGGTGTGAGGCCTGAACCTGCACCAAACCTTGGTTAGCGTATACATTGAAAAGGCGAAGAAAAGAAGAGGGATCCCAATTGCCCATTTTATCTCATGTTTATAGGATCCGCATCCGAGAGAATTTTCATAGAACAGCCATTTGAGCTTCCTACCAATCAAAATGCCTATCAAATCAAGATGGTCTACTCCGACGCCTCAAACGTCTCTACCTACCTGGGTCTTTGGAAGTGCACAGCATGGCCCACGCAATGAAAAGATCGCTTTTGTGGATGCCGATGACCCAAAGAATACTTTGGCGATTTGGGAGTTCGAGTTGTACTAAAAACGGCTGGCAGTAGGTCTCCGTCGTTTTGGCGTCATGCCGGGAGACAGAGTCTTGGTCTTCTCTGAGAATGGAATCTTTGTCCCATGTCTGTTCTTTGGCATCATTATGGCCGGCGCCATCTATACAGGCGCGACTTCATCGAGCACTGCTTTGGAACTCAGCTATCAGTTAAAAGATAGCGGCGCAAGAGTTCTCATTACCAGTACGAATCTTATCAAAACCGCCGTTGAATCAGCACGCACTATCGGCATGGAAAAGAGCCATATCTTTCATCAAGACTCGCGAAGTCTCGACCACAACATTCTATCTCATCACGGCGTACGCTCGTGGATTGAGCTTCTTGGTCCCGCTCACGAGGCAGAAAGCTTCCAATGGTTTGAACCGCCAAACCCTGAGACTGCGATATGTTGCCTAAACTACAGCTCTGGGACAACTGGCAGACCCAAAGGCGTCGAGGTGACACATTTCGCCTATGTTTCCAATGGTGAAGCGCACCTCCAACTTCATCGCCTTCAGCAAGAAGCTTGGCTCGGGTCTTACCGTGCTCGCGCGCTGTGCTTTCTCCCACTCAACCACGCTGCGGCACAGACAACATTTATTGCCAATTATCCCAAGATGGGCGTGGAGACCTATATCATGAGGCAGTATATCTTCAATGACATGCTCAGTCACATTGAGAAGTACCAGATCACAGAGCTGATGACTGCCCCACCAATTATCTCATCGCTCGTGGCGAACTCGGCACTGGTGGGTGATAACCTCAGGAGCGTGAGAAATGTCATTTGCGGGACAGCACCACTTGCTTTATCGCTGGAGCAAAGAGCAAACGCTCTCTTCAAAGATGATCGTGTCGTTATTCGCCAGGGCTGGGGTATGACAGAGTTGACTTGTCTGGGAACCATGAACGATCCTCGTCTAGCTGGCTCTCCGGGTTCTGTTGGTGAGACAGCACCAAATTCAGCTATCAAGCTGATGCGTGGGGCGACTGAGATTATGGAGGCCAACAAAGAGGGTGAACTCTGGTTTACCAGCCCGACACTCATGGCAGGATACTGGAAGAATCCTCAAGCCACTAAAAAGACCATTATTGAACAGAATGGCATACGATGGCTTAAGACAGGAGATATAGCCTATGTAGACTCGTGGCGATCAGGGGCTAGCATCTACCTCGTAGATCGTTCCAAAGAGATTCTCAAGGTAAAGGGTTTCCAGGTTGCACCCGCTGAGCTCGAGGCGGTTCTTGCTACTCATCCTGATATCATCGACAGCGGTGTCGTTGGTATCAACACCCAGGGACATGAACTCCCAAGAGCATATGTTGTGAGACGTCCTGGCGCATGTCTTACTGCTCGCGATATAATGAGTTGGATGGAAAGTAAGGTTGCACGCTATAAGTGTCTCGATGGTGGCATAGTCTTTCTCGATGCCATCCCCCGAACTCAGGTCAGTGCAGTGAGACCACAATATAAGTGCTATCAAACTAATGAGCTATTGTTGTGTACAGTCCGGTAAGATCCTCCGCCGAATTTTGCGCGATCGCGCCAAGGAAGAGACAAATGGGTTCATGCCAGTGAAGGCAAAACTGGCATAATACTTGGGTTTCAGGATTTCAGCTATGATAGAAGACAGGTACTAAACTTAGGATAAGACAAAAGATTGACTCTATAGACTGAGAAATGCTAAGCTTCTCCCCTCTCTCGAATTTGGTGACTTTTCGAAGGACAGATAACTCTGCGAGCTACCATTCCAAGCTGAGTATCCTTACTACTACCAACACCAACCTAAGTAAAAGTTCGGTTTACCGGTTAAGGGCTCATCAAGTGCTCAACCTACAAGAAACCGGATGCCACCACCAATCTGATTGAATATGACACCTTGCCAATATCTCGCAACCCTACAGGCTTGTTGCGCGCCCCTTGACTCTAATCTAAGCATCCGAGCGCCTTGAAATTTAGACACGGTGACCTAAGTCGCGATTTTAAACTGCCAATGACGCGGTTGGCCGTTGAAGCGATGGACATCTTGTTTCAAGCATGCGCCATTGTGTTCCAATATAATTGGTGATCTCTTTCAGGTCCCTGCAGACACTTTGACACTTACCCAACTCAACAGCGGGCGCACCACTAATGCGTAATCTCTCTTGCTCATCTTCTCGTATTGGATATCGGCAGAGATGAATGAAGTCACAAGAACCGGAACGTGGCCTTTACTTAGGGTGCACGGCCGTTATGATACTACGTAGTATGAGATGCTGAGGTTCCCCCCCCCACCATCATTGAAGCAATGTCAAAGAAGCCGTCCGTGCTTTTCTCAGCCATCTCGGACCGAATGAGCTGATCAGACAGAAACTTGTTTGATTCGAGAATAACCCTGGAAGCCATCTGTACTTACCCGAAGTCCGATCCACATAAAAGAAACTCTAGCTAGTCCGATGCCCGATGTCCCCTCTAACGGACAATTTCATCAGAAACCACTACATCCCAGGATCTCAATGAGTACCGGGTATATGCCGAATGCCGAAAGCTACGTCGTCCCGGGGCAAGTGAGTGTCAATGAGGGCTTTTTCATATATGCTCGCGAATCGTCCCGACATCTCGAGTAAGCCCTCATTGCAACCACAATCCGTCGATCCGAGGGACTTTTGCCTCATGTTCGAGCTTTGATAGGTTAGACTTGCGACCGAGAGCTGATGATCACCATGCTGAATTCAGTACATCGGAGGGGCTCTGAATAGCTCGTAAAGATCCTTGTCAAACTCAAAAATCCGAGTACAACAGCGCATAACGAAAAACGGTTATGCGGTCTTTCACGGCCGTCAAGGTTGGTCTACTAGAATAGCGAGCATGAAAAGCCACCACTTGGATGGTTACAGACCGCTTGCTTGTTCTCAACGTTTGTTTCTCGAAAGAAGGCCGCCGACTGTAAATTCCTGTGGGCTAGAAACCTCAGCTCGGTATACTAAGTTGAAGCGCGGTCACCCCAACATTACGAATCAACTTCTTTCTACGTCTTATCAATTGAAGGGCTCAATTTCTCGGCATATCTGAAAATACAATCACTCGACTCCTACCTGCATCATGTCGATTATACAGCCACCAAAGACTGATAAATATTCTCGTCTCAATGGACTTATTGCCGAGGCAAAGCAGAAGTCGCCGTTCTACAGCGATCTCTACCGAGATATGGCGGCTACTGACCAACTTACCCCCAAAGAGGTCCCTTTGATCGATCATTCCAGGTACTGGGCGGCCTATCATGATTCTGAACGTTCGGTTATGACCTCTTGCCAGATAGACGGCGTTCTGATGAAAACTGGTGGTAAGCTGGAGAATATGCCAGAACCCATCATATAGCAGCGCCACTAACCGGACTCAATGTGCAGGCACTACTGGTATTCCCAAGTTTACTAGTTACTCTCAAATAGAGCTGCTTCGGACTGCATCCCTGCTGGCAGACGGACTTCTCCATGCAGGACTGCGGGCAGGTGATCGAGTCGCGAATCTCTTTTACGCAGGAGATCTCTACGGGTCTTTTCTCTTGCACATTTTGAGCGTGATCTCTCTGCCTATACCTGCCATTCAGATACCAATTGGAGGTTTGATGGCGCCGGATGTGACCGCCCAGCTTCTGCGAACATGCCGCGCAACGGCAGTGCTCTCAACCATAACGTCACTGGTCCGTCTGGCCTCATATTGCCGCCCTAAAGAAGAAAGCTTTCTCTCTGTGACGGCTGTCATGTTTGGAGGCGAGCCAATGTTTGATGATCAAGTCGCTGCGGTGGCCTATCTGTTCCCCAATGCTACTATACGCAGCTGCATATATGGCTCCATCGATGCTGGTGTCGTGGCCGTGTCTGCTGGAAACCCAGATCCAGCAGAGCATATTGTACTCTCGGCAGCGGCCATAGTCGAGATCCTTGTCGACGAAGATGAAGCGACTGTCCCGACTGAACAACCAAATATTCCCGGAACACTTGTTGTAACCAATTTGATCCGAGACCTGACACCTGTCATTCGTTATCCAACAGGGGATCGCGCGGAGTGGGTTGACAAGGCGGCTGGAATCTTCCGTCTTCTCGGACGAAGCAATCAGGCTGTCCGGTTAGGCCCTGTTTCTCTAGACATTTCACATCTACGCCAGCTTGCCAGAGCTGTTTTGAAGACTGTGGCTATAGAAGCTTTCCAGGTGGTGGTTACCCGTCAAGACTCGAAGGATGCTATGGAGATAATGATAAACACCGCCGAGCCCCCTCCTGCAGCATCGGAAGATGACATAATTGAGATGTTGAATGAGCAGAGGCCTATGCTGAAGAAGCATATTGAGATGGGTCTGGTTGCTCCCGCTAAGGTTTGTTTCAAATCCATCTGCGATATGAAAGCAAACCCACGCAGCGGGAAATTACCTGAGATTATCGACTTGAGACTAAGCACTACATAAACAGTCTATAGAGTGTAGAGTTTGTAGTTTATCAAATGTACCTTTCCCGCTCGGACGCAGTAAGTAACTCTGGTCCTGAATTTGGGCATCTGGCTCTGGTGAGGAACAGAAGCGGCATTTCACCGTCTTACTCTAATGCCAAGGTATCACTAGAGTCTATTTAAGTGCAGGTTATGCGGGTGGCTCCTTTGACAATTGTCCGATATGCTCTTTTCCTCCGCAAGTCTATACCTCTGGTTAATAGCCCCATCCTGAATTGTAGGGCGACTTGTGTAAGCGAAAACGGAGCCCCACGGCACTTCGGCATTCAACTGTGAAGCTATCTCAAGTGCCGGTATTACTCCGATGGTCTAACGGATAGTTAGTAGTGCCTCGCGCTAAGGCCCCGAGCCCGTAGTCAATGGCTATACGAGAAAAGCATAGGCTTAAAATTCTACGATACAGGTGCTCCCATGTAGTCAATCCCTCATTCACCTATCAGAAAGTGCATACGAAAATGTCTCAGAGGCAATACGTATGTTGGCTGACAGGGTGGTAGGATGAGGAAGAGCGATCCCCCTAAAATTGATCGATATTCCTCGACAGGCATCCCAGGGCCTACCGCCTTCGTAGGACAAGTATGTAAGACTGGTGCCAAACTTTAAACTCCAGCCATGCATGCGATAAGTCAACTATGGCTGTCGATCTGGCAAGGGTCGTGGATAAACAGGCACCAACCCGCCTCGATGACCCCTCATACTGAGGGTAACTGGTGTGAGGGAATATCCTGTTAACTTAACATCAGACCAGTGGATACGAGAACTAGGGTGAAGAGAAAGTTGCCTAAAAACACGAAATTGGCAGGAGATGAGCGGGCGTAGCTAAGCTTTGGCCACGCCAACGCTTTCAAGTTTACCAAGGACACGGCCATCTTTAGCCGAGACATTTGTTCAAAGCAAATCAAGCTTCATGCCGTAGCGCACGTAGGGCATGATTAGGAAGGTCCATTTCGTCATGTACTGCTTGACCTTAGATCGCCCGGGGCTGAACTCTTTCGGGAGCCGAGCATCATGTCCCCAGTCTTTTCGTGAAACGTAGCTTCTTAGTATACTATCTCATGAAGCTACAAGTTCAAAATACCATCACTTGTGACTAACCCAATCGAGCCTGTCCTACATGTCACCAGTGCCTTCGAATCGAAGCCGTATATAACACACTCAGATATCATAGCTACTCAGTCGTATCTGTTGTATGGGACTGGAGTTTCGTACAAAAGCCTCCAAAATGCATCTCTATCTTGTTGAATCACTGCTTTCAAAAATCTCTAAAATGTATCTTCTGCTTATTGCCTTTGCCATCGCCATCCTGACTTACCTTCTAATCTCGACACTTCTCGGTATCTTTCGTGCTGTGCGTTCTCCGCTTCAAAAGATTCCCGGACCGTGGTATGCGCCATTGACTACTTTCCATCTACGATATCTATTTTCAACCGGTGAAATCTGGAAGCTTGTACAACGCAGTCACGCAAAGTATGGCCCGATATGTCGTCTTGGTCCAAGACACGTCTGGGTTTCCGACAAAGAGTCTCTGAAGCAGATCCTGTCAACCATCGACCTCCCCAAGGTTGCCATGTATGCCGAGATTTCTCGAGATCGGACGAGTCCTGGCCTCTTTGGTGAAATGTAAGTATAAATGTCCGGCCTTGGCAAGGTTATGGTTCGAAGACTAATTGTTCTAATACTGCACAGTCGATTCCATCCCCATAAGCGCCTCAAGAGGTTCCTTTCTCCAGCCTTCACAGTGGGCTATGTTGACAATTTGGAGTCAGTCTTCAAGGGCGTCATGCGAGGCCTTCTTCAAAATTACGTGACACTTTTGGCTGAAAGTGATTCGAGTGTAGATACAGTCCAGACTGATCTCATGGATGACCTTCACAAAGCTGCGCTTGATATGTACGTACGAAGCACAACAATGGAATTTCGCATCGGTATGTCTTGATGCTAACAGCCGCGGCAGCATGGGAGAAAGTTCATTCAGCAAGGGCTTCGGGCAGATCAAACCCAATGAAGCTTCTGGCGACCGGCAGATGGATGAGACATGGAAGTCCATTCCTAGAGCCATTTTCGATGGTCTCGCAGACAGATACAAGGTACGATTCCATGTATTGCATCCGTTATGAATGCATTGCTAATAAGTTGTATGTTACCAGTACGTCTACATCAAGAGATTTCTCCGACGAATCGGATTCAATGTCGAGTTTGATTGGCCCAAGCAAATGATTATGGTAAAAAGGGGTTCTGCTACTAATATGGGTGTCGCTAACGTTCAAAGGCTATCGACTCGATCGTTCGTCAGCGCTCAGATGAGAAAAAGCACTCACCGGATCTTCTTCAGCATCTCATTGAAAACGGTAAAAGACCCGATAATGAACAAACAATGAATTCGCGAGACATTCTGGACCAGATGTCCGAAATCCTTCTCGCTGGCTCAGAAACGACTTCTGGTACCATTGCCTGTTTGTTTTTGGAACTTACACGTAATCCTCGGGTCCGTGCTAAGCTTCTCGCATCTCTCCCTACCATCAGCCATGATGACGTTGACGATATCATTGTTAGCAAGACTGTTCGTGATTCAGCAGACTACCAGTATCTGGAAGCTTGTATTAAGGAAAATCTTCGACTGCATCCTATTGCATCTGAGATGGGCCGCCGTACTGGCGACCAGTGGATCACCTTGATGGGATACAACTTGCCTCCGCACACGGTAGTCTCTGCCTCATATCGAGATCTTCATCGCAACGAAGATTACTGGCCTGATGCTTTGAGCTTCATCCCTGAGAGATGGCTCCCTGACAAGGAGAGAGGCGACTACCCTGCAGCTGAGTATGTCGTCGCAACGCCTATTTAGATAGAGCTCATGCTGACCTCGTCTTGTAGTACAACCGCATACTTTCCTTTCTCTGCCGGAAGACACTCCTGCATCGGTATCAAGTGAGTCTTCTTGCCTTGGCAATTTCGAAAGCCATCTGCTGTCGTATTGACTCTTGACCACTTCACAGCTTTGCCTGGGCAGAGATGAGAATGATTGCTGCCAATCTTCTCACGAGATATGACCTCACAGAGGTGCCAGGACAAATAGTTGACTTCCGCCAGTTTATTACCATGCAATTCCATACGGGCCACTGGAACGTGCTTCTGCAGAAGCGAAAGTAATTGGACTTAGTTTTTGCCGCCTTTCAGAGTAAGGGTGAAAGCTGTAGGTCATCCCCTGGGCGATGAGTGTGGAGATCTGCGATGATAGGTCTCTATATATACTTCAACTACAATAAACAGAGATGCGTCAGCTACTTCCTCCTGCGCCTCGCCCTATCAATATAGAACTGTCATCAGGTTTCAATGTTTCCCGAGCCCACTCCACAACTAATTACCCTGAAAGCGTACCACTCAACTTCCAGTAAACAGCATAGTTGAACCCCTGAGCATCATAGAAAGGACCCAACTCGACAGCCTTCCCACCAGAGGTAGCTCCAAATGCCAAACCAGTGTTACTCTTTCGCTTAATACTTGCCAAATCAATCGTAGGGTTGCCGTTCAGGGTAGAATCCCCATAGTTACCAGCCAAAATGACTGGACCAAAAGCAATCGCACCCAAGGTCTGGTCATCGTTGGCAGCAACGGTGTGCAGGCTCATTGGGAGTTGGACCGTGACGGTATCTCCTGACTTCCACTGTCTCTTGATCAGAGCGTACTTGCCAGATTGAATGGCCACATTCGCAGCTTGGCCGTTGACCTTGATGGAGGCTTTAGAGGTCCAAGATGGAATGCGGACTGCGAGGGTCCATTCACTAGTATCACCGGAGATTTTGAATGTTGATGTATCGCTTTCAGGGAAGTCAGTCGTCTGGGTGACAGAAACCTTCTTCTGAGACCAATTGAGCTTCGAAGGAGTGAATAGGTTGACGTAGAGCGTATCAGAAGTGTGAAAGTAGATCGAGTCCATGAGTTTGGTGTTGGTCTCGACTCCTGTACCCTGGCAGCACCAGAAGGAGTTGTAATCAGTGCTCCAGGTACCGCCACCCCAAGCAGGGCCAACTCCGCGACGGCCACCAGCCTTGAGAGGTGTGAAATACGTGACATGTCCATGGTCACTGCTAGGGTTCTGCTGACCAAGCAAGTGGTTTAGCAGGGCCTTCTCGTAGAAGTCAAAGTATGAAGCGTCAGTTGGGTTCAACGCCCAAAGCTCGCGAGTAAGTTTCAGCATATTGTAGCTATTGCAAGCCTCGCAAGTATCGTCTGTAAGGAACCCGGCAATAGCATCGGGAGCTCGGAAGTGCTCGGCCTGACTGTTTCCACCAATGGCGTAGGAATGCTTTTTTACGACAAAATTCCACGCGTTTTGACCAATTTCGAGGTACTTCTTATCACCGCCGACCTTGTACTCACGAAGAGCACCAATCCACTTGGGAAGTTGAGTGTTGGCGTGAAGACCGGAGAGTTTGTCGACGTTCTGTTGCAGGGGGTCGAAGATGACAGCATGGTCGAAGCGCTGGGCGACCTTGAGCCACTTTGCATCTTGAGTATAGAACGCGATATCGGCGAGGACCTCATTCATTCCACCAAACTCAGTCTGTAACATGCTCTGCATCTGATTGTAGCTCAGCTTCGAGGTGCGAGTGTCGACCCAACTGGCAAGTGACAGCATGGTGTCTTTAGCAGTCTGATCACCCATCCGGCGATAAACATCTAGCAGCCCCGCAAGAGTCTTGTGAATGGCGTAGTACGGAACGTTTCCGTTGCTCAGCGTGCGGTCCTCGACTTTAGAGATGTCACTTTCGGGAAAGCCAGAGAGATATCCTTTGGTGAAGCCAGCCTTTGCGTTGTTGGCTTGGCATTTGGCGAGCTCCTGTACAAAGTATGTAGCTCGCGAGCCACATTCCTTGACTCCTGCCGAAGCATAACACTGTGTCCAGGCTGAAAGGAAATGACCTTGGACGTGGCTTCGGAAGGGAAAGTCGGGAGCATCCCAGCCGCCATTAGTCTGTGCACCCTTTGTATCGAGGCCGTGATTCTTGCGGAAAACATAGAGTAGACGATCGGGGTCAATTGAGAGAAGATAGTTCAATGTTCGGTTCTGGTTGTCCATCCATCGACTATCAGTGAGGGAGACCTGAGTCAAATCGAACGCATCAGCCACGTCGTTGACAGCTTGACCGCTGACAGGAAGAATAAGGGACGAAAGGCCCAAAAAGAGGGCTGAGGCTTTGATCGCGATCATGATGAAGCCGATTTTCGTTGATCGGTTAGCTTGATGAGGCGGATGTTACGCCGGATCAACAGTTGTTTATATATCCATGGCATCGATACCCATAAAGCCTTGAATCAGGAAACTCCTTAATTACCCCATATCACCAGTTGGATTGAGTCTGAGCTCTTATCGTCATTGGAGCGCCAAGTTTAATGTTACATCTGCAGATCCGGGGGACCTTCCATATGGTATTTAGCCGATGCTTTGACTGACGATCTGCCATGAGATTTCTGTTCCACAAATAGGAAACACGAAACACCTGCTTGTGATTAATTGGACAAAATACGCGCACCAATGCTGCGTCATGGCAGTGATCTACATGAAGCGACCCGTACCGTAAGCTTTGCTGAACATGCGATGCCAAGTCTCAAATAGAGTTGCGCGCCAATGCTTCATGATCCGGTTCGCAAGCTGGACACTTGTTGGTGATGGCGCAGAGCTTAGGCATTATGCTTAGTTTAGACTACCGCGCCAATGTAGGTTGGATGTGAGATGAAGCTTGTCCTATGTCAGGAAATGCAGATGCGGAGAAGGGAGATCCGATCTATATGGGGAAGGTCAGTAAAAAATCCCATGTTACTCGTGAGGGGTTTGGGGTCGTATCGCGGTGGGAGCAATTGTCGTTCCCGGTGGGAAGCGACTCAAATCCCGGTGGATATGCCGAGTGGCCCAGGCCAAGATGTTCTCTCAGAGACAAGGGCAAGGAAATGATATAAGAGAACCAATTATACTCTGCTTTATTCATTTGTGTCTATGTGAAGTGACTCTGACTCTAGCGGCGGAATAACTAGCTATTGCAAGATTACTGAGGCTGCGTCTTTACCATCCAGTCCTCATCCTTACCCATGTCATTGGATGCGGAGTCTTCTACCACAGCCTCCACCACGGCGGTCGAGTCTCCGAATTTCGCATTGATCTCTTCCAGTTCCAAGCCCTTCGTCTCCACAAAGGTGAAATAGGCAATGATAAGAAAGATAAAATCCCATGAAGCATTGATGAAGTAGAACTTCCATCCCAGATCAGCCATTGCGTAAGCCATGGCAAAGGACGCAAGAAGACTAGATTATGTTGTTAGTAGGGTTTGAAACACAAGAGATGCATCTGTCGTACCCAGCATTGGAGTCAAGCATGCGGAAAATAGCAATGCCTGTAGCACGTAGCTTGAATGGCGATACCTCGGTTGGGTACAAGCTCGTCATTGGCGTGATCGAAAAGGCGTAGAAGCCTTGGAAGAGGAAAATGACGCCAATAGTTCCATATATGGCGGAATTGTTGGTGCTTTCGCCAAAGCCTGTAGACTTTTGGTTAGCAAGCACCATCAGACTGAACACACACCAGAACCTACGCTTGATGAGACCACCGATAAGTAAGAGGGTAACGGTCATGCCGCCAACACCGATGAAGGTTTGCAATCTGCGCCCGAGGATGTCCAGCATGAAACTACCGAGTACGGCGACCGCGAATGACCAGCAGTTGATGATGACCTGGATCTGTGTTTGAGTTGTCGTGTTGGTTATGCCGGCCTGATTGAGGATCTTGGTGAGGTAGAAGCTGCAATTGTCAGACGGATGGATCAAGCCCTGCAGCAATAGTATGACTTACGATATGATGAAGTTACCAAACAAGTTGATCATGGGTCCAAAGCTGCATAGAATGGCCAGTCTGCGCCTGTTGGGCCCACTAGAAATCATCTCTCTCCAAGGGTTGCGAGGATATTCTTGTGCTTCGCGCAAGATTGTGCTCCTGATTTCTTCCAGCTGTTCACTTCCTCTCTGGAGGTCAGTCTTGTTCTTTCCCTGCATAATGACCAGAACTTCAAGTGCTTCTTCGTTGCGATCCTTAGAGATCAACCATCGTGGAGACTCCGGCACGAATGGAACAATCATGACAGCCAACAAGCTGGGAACAAACTGGAGAAGAGAAGGTAATCGCCAGGCCCATGTGTTTTGTATGTTTTGACTTCCATAGTTGATGATTGCCGAGGCCAGACTACCAACGTAATAGCACGAGAAGAACAAACCAAGAATGCGGGCTCGTCGACGCGGAGGGAGCAGCTCGCCAAGAAGAGTTGGTGCAGCGCCATTACTGATAGCGGAACCCACTCCAACCAGAAAACGGGCGATCACGAACATGGGTATGTTTTGGGCAGCAGCCTGTAAGATGATGCCGATTGTCGTTACGATTGATGCGATGTAGATTGCACGGCGGCGGCCGAAGTGATCAGGAATAGGGCCCATGAGAAAAGCACCGAAGATGCTGCCCATCCAATTGGCCGCGTTGTTGAGACCTTCAGTGGCCGTGTTCAAGTGGAAGTATTCGGAGTAGGAGGGCAAGATCAACAGGCCATTCATGACGGAGGAATCGTACCCCAGGGTCTGTATGTTGTTAGCTGGCTCTGCAAGAGGAGTGATCCGTACGTACAGCCGAGTTCACGATAGTCACTGCCAGAAGGAGAGGCATGAGGATCTTGTGGTCTGCAGGCACAAGCCTCGAGACATGCTTACGTTCGAATGCCATGATTGAGATGGTCGCCGTTGAATGATGAACCGAGCCAGGAGTTGGGCTCTTCTTCATCGCGGGTTACAGGGCGCATCTTATACCTTGTAACAAAAACGTTTACTATCATTGGCTTATCAAGTCTGGGGAAGACATAACCCAGGGAATTGGTCATATCAGGCCCCCAACTCCCCGCATCGGATCTAGATCCTGGGGAGATAACGATTTGATTGAGTTCTGACCAATAGCTTCACAGTCTGGGCCGAAGTCGGTCGAGCTCGGCCGAGCTCACCCAC